>OV170221.1:22686959-23286959 GCA_921882275.1 Brenthis ino | reverse complement strand
TTTTTAAATCTTAGCGGTAATAGATGACAGAGATGATGCCCTCTTGACTGAGTTCGGCCAATGGCCAATGCCACTGAGACTAGCCAACTGGAGAAAGAGATATTATAGTGTGCATATGTGTGTATTTTTTAAAAAAGGTGATAATTACAGATATTATCGTATTCAAACAAAAATAAAAACCATAAGACTCTTCAAATTACTTTATTATTATGGTCTTGACTATAATAATAGTAAGAATATCAAATAATTTAGCCATAAAGGATATATTTATTTGTAGGTCACACGATACGTCACCTCATTAAAATCTCATCTTAAACCTTGTTTACTTACAAAATAAGGTAAGTAACAAGACCTCGAATACATATATCATGTGTTGAACCTTCTACATTGCGTAATGGGATGAAAGTAGCTAAGAAGGCAGGGATTTATCGATTTCCTTTATATGTTATCTACATTCCATACATAACCAATGTCTTCGTAAATACTATATTTCTTTGTAAAAATCAGAGGTATTGGCTTTTTTGATCTCTTAATTTATTTCGCTGTCATCATAAATGTTAACAGTTACACTCTTGTAAGCAGTTTATGAATTTAAAAGAATACAATTCGAAGTCCATTTTAATGTTTGAAATGGGCTTTGGGACCATAATTCAGTGAGATTGCTTACTGAATTTACGATATAAGAAAAAAATGACCTAATGGTAACTAATCAGTCCTTAAATATTTAAAATGTATAAAAAACCGTTATTATATTCTTTATTGCCATGCCATTGCCATTTGTCGTGCTGTTCAACAAATGGTAGGACAGATTTGGGTGAACTTCGGTACACTGATAAAATACTTGAAGTTACATTAAGCTATTGTTAGCAATCAAATTTATCAAAAGGTGACGCTGCCTGCATAAAATTTAATAAACAAAAAAGGCACCCAGGGACGTCTCCGAGTAAAATGATGGTAATTCGCTAGTTTTAGATATAAAAATGATACAATTTTTTGAAAAACTTTTGACATTCTATAGGTATAAACAATATACAGAAATAGCTTTGTTCATGATTAAATATAATTCTGGTTAAAACCTTAAAAGGTTCTGAATGCTTACATGTCTGTGGAACGGATATCTTTCTCAAGCAATATATCAAGCGAAGATAAATGGAACTGGCACGGGAAAAAAGGGTAGATATTGGTGAAACGTGTCCAAGCGTCTTTTATATACTCTCAAAATCTAAAACTCATGTATGTTTTTGATGATGCTGTCCAGATTCCCCGATATATTTCGTGCGTGAGCCATTAACATTGTCGTAGTAGTGGATTCGAATCATGTTTGAACCCTATCTGCATATGAAATGAGACTACGGGGGCCTCCTTTATTTACATTATTCGACATGGATGAAATCATGAATTTATCTTGTTATAAGTTACTGATATTACTTCCAAACATAAAATTGAGTTCTAAATCAAGCAAGTTGACATGGGGTGTAACTTTAACGTACTTGAATATTATAAAGGGATGAAGTTGGAGTTTGTTGTCGGAGGTAAACTCTGAAACTCCTGTTCCGGATTCTTTTCACTAATACACACATACAAGGATGGTCTGTTTTATTCTAGAATATATAAACATACGTAAGGTTCGACGCAAATCCCTTATAGCACAGCACTATTATCATATTATATCAAATTTCATTGTATAATTTTAATTACCTACATGGAATTATTTGAATTATTTTGAAATAATCTAATATCAGCTCTTAAAAGTATTTAATGTAATTTATTTAATATTTAAATAAAATACAGCTATTCCACGTATATTTTCACATCATTTTATATTTAGACTGATTAGATGACAGTAAAAAATATTTTAACAAATACGTCAGGAAACTAAAAGGGTATACTCGTAAATGTTCAATGCTCGATACACCCGCAGTGATGTTAGGTATTGTGAGATAAACTGGGCGGACGTGAAAATAGCTCAGGCTTTCGTCGCGATACCTTTTTGAGCATCGAAAAAGTAAGTTATATTTTTTCAAGACAATCGCTTGGAAAACATTCACTGTTTCCGCTAACCTTGAGGAAAAGACTTGATAGACATATTATTTTTAGGTATATCTGTATTAATACTTTCTTAGATTTATGCCCATATTTGATATTTTAAATAAAACTATCTTTTTGGATCTTTACGCGGATTTATTTTGAGTTTTTGTTCCCGACGTTTCAAATGCTTTACATCAATCATGGTAACAGAAGAGACTGATTTATCTAAGAATGTATTAATACGAATATACCTAAAAAATATTTTTTTAGGTATATTCGTATTAATCATCTATCGAGTCTTTTCCTCAAGGTTAGCGGAAGACAGTCAAGAGATCAGCCTCTTCCTGATCAAAATTTGCTGTAAAGCATTCGAAACGTCATGAACCAAAAATCTAAATAAATCTGCCAAAAAATCCGAATACATAGTTTTATTGATATCCTCCTAATAGATCTACTCGTTTACTTCTTAGTGATCGTAATAGTTCTTCATTATGCTTACTTTAGGCATATGAAAATAATGTTTCAAGAAAATTTCAAGTAACTTTGCGACGTTTTAGTTGAGAATAGCAGAATCAATATTAAAATTTTCAATGATCAGTTACAGGTATATCTATTAAACAGCTAATTTTAATTTCAATACTATAGACATATTATCTAGAATCAAGTTTCTTGGATGCCGATTTCTCATCATTAGTGGCTGAATTTCAATAAATGATTTATTTACAGACAGCAAAGTAGTCCTATGAAAAAGCTCGGAATGCAGATCTAAGAAGACTTGGCGAACTATAACAATTATTCTTCTAAAGCCGAGTTGCAGTATTTTCTTAAATTATTATAGATAGCTTGCAGAGACAAATTATTTAAATATCAAATATGTTCATCAATAAGGAACTCTTTATCAGAATAATATGCTTCACTTAGTAATATATATGTAATAGAGATTATGTCAGCCTCCTTTTGGTCCATATCTAATTCGAGACGGCCGAAATCACGAGGTTATCTTGTTATAAGTTACATGTATTTCTTCCAAGCATGAAATTACGCCCACAGTCTTATTTAATTCGTGAATATGAAACCGTAATCGCACCAATATTAGCTAAGTTTAACTAATTTGTAATATTTGATGCAAATTAATTTTGATTGTATGTAATTATGGTAATTTTTTTGAATTATTTAACTTGATTATATTTTTGTTACTAGGAAAATGAGAGAGTATTAAATAAAAGGTCAATTTTTAGGTAATGGAAATAAAGATAACATATAAATATTTTTAACTTTTCTCACTTTTGATGAACAGCTTAAACTTTGACATGAAGATATTTTTTGAAGTTTACATTGTTTGTGATATGATAATTTATTTTATAGACGACCAGCGACTCACCCTCGCTTCGCTCGGGTTCGTCCCTACTTAAGTTGTAAAGTTTAGTAAAGATTTCTCAGAAATGAGATATTTTCCCGCAGTAAAAAGTTACCTGTATGTTGACCCGGATAACCAACTATCATCATACCAAATTTCATCAAAATCTGTATAGTGGTTTTCTCATGATGCGGTCACAGATAGACAGACAAAAATTCTAAAAACTATAGATTCAGTCTTTGTATCAATAAAATATCTATTTCAATAAGATTTTCCAAAAAAATATTCAATGTACAGATTCGGATTAGATAAGATTTTGTTTTTGAGTTAATCTATATCGGTGTGTTGCCTAAAAAAACGTAATTGTTTGTTCTTAAAAAACATTTTATTATAACTACTTATTGGAGCCTCTTTCTATCTGTCCTCATGCTGACTGTTTGTTTGAACGCGCTTATCTCAGGAACTACTAATCCGTTTTGAAAATTTCTTTTTGCATTATATTGTTGTTTATTAAGGAAGGCTATAGGCTATACCTACGTGCGTACACACACACGTTTTTTTCTTAAGTGACTTAGAGCTGCGGTAACAGATATAAAATAATAAAAAAAAAGTTGCGTTAAAAATATATTTCTTGTCTCAAAACAATGTGTCAAATGTCACGAAGTGTCAAGTATTGTAAGAATCAAAAAGAAAAGAAAACATAGTTATTGGAGATTATGTATATTACATGTCAAACAATCCAAATTACATTACGAACGACGACTAGAAGAAAAAAAGGATACGTGTTTTAGAAGACTATAGTTCATGAAAATGTAAAATGTATAATATTCTTAGAGGTCGTTGCTGGAAAAGTAAAAAAATCGGTCAAGTGCGAGTCGAATTCGCACACGAAGGTTTCCTTTCCATCGTTTATGTACTTTTTATTAATATGACTTTTATTCTATGTATGTAGTATATTAACTTCGATAATCGATGACGAATGTTAAAAAAATATTCTTGTATATTTTTATTTTTGTCTGACACTCATACTAGTTATAATTAATAATAATATCCTCCTAACTGATTTCGGTCACGGTGGTCAATCTCACTGAGACTAGCCAAATGCGCAGCAGATATTATATATATTATAGTGCAAAAGTGTACGCGCAGACACAATGAGCACTCTCTATTCATTCTACTCTCAAAGTCTGATGGAACGATACTTCGACACGACCGGCGAGACTTCAGGCGTAGGACCGGCTTTACGTGCTCTCCGAAATACGCAGCTGTGTTTCTTCTAGTCATCTTAATGTAATTAAGATTGTTTGACACATTTACATAATTTCCAATAACTACGTTTTCTTTTCTCTTTGGTTCTTACAATACTTGACACTTCGTGACATTTGACACATTGCTAGACAACTTTGATACGCTTGTAGACAACCGAGGAAGTATTGAAATAACATTGACGTTATTACATTCTGCACTCGAAAACAAAAATAATCAATAATACTTGATTTTGCTACTTTCCTTCACTTTGTGCGGGGATATCCCTAGACGTCTAACAATAGCATATGCGATACTTGTACTAGAAGTCTGTTTTTTATTCACCCAAATCTGTCCAGCCGTTCGAGTATGAACGAGTAGCAAACAAACACGCACATACTAGCAAAATTTCCCATTATATTACGCATCATATTAGTCTGGTAACTTATTTCAAACTACTATAAACGATGTTCGCTCAAGTCAGAGAGGAAACAAGGTGAACGCTATCTGTGATAATAAGGAACACAGGTACTATGTTAGGATATTGCTTACAACAACTCTAGCTACTACACAAAATCCTATTATATACAGACAGTGGTAGGCGGTAGCCCAGTGGCAACTCGCTAGCTTGGGAAACCGAGTGAAGCGGGTTCAAATCCAAAGTCTCGCACGGAACTCACAAGGAACTCGCGAGGAAACCTGCATGTCTGAGAGAATTTTTTTTCTGAGAAGAGCAATTTTTTCAATGACATTTGAACTGGCATTTAACTGACGTAACAGTAACGTAACGAAAGACTATGGCTTGAACCCCGTCGTATTAAAGGAAGGCCCGTACCCAGCATTAGGACGTTAAAAAGGGCTGAATATAATGAATGCAATGTACCTGAATATGCTATTTTTATCGACACGAGCGAAAAGTTTAATCGAAGAGATATATACTTAAAAGATACCAAATTTATTTACGTATAAGAACAATTTTTAGGTATAATTACATAATTTAACTCAAGTAAATTCAAGTAATTTTCTATTTTATATTATTAGTTTTACACTTATAGTAATTTAGCCCAAATCTTCGTCTTCTTCCTTCGTCGAATAGTAAAAATTCCGTTTTCATTGAACTGAACCTTTTGTGAGGTAGCCATGTTTCATCTAATACAGGATGAGAAGCGAATAAGGTGAAAGTGATTTAGGGTTGATCGGATTACGCCTTCACTGGACCGTTTTGTTGTAACTTAGAAAATATATTTTGAATATATTTTGAGGTGCTATTTGTATTTATTAATTTTTAACCTTACCTATACCCTTTTGGTAAAATTAATAAAAAAAATTAAAGTTTTTATTATGTCATTTTATAACGCAAACTAAATTGCGATACTGCAGTCTCTTATTCCTCTTGCTTTTGTTGTGTAATAACTTCACAATATGTGTGAAATTGTTTTGTGAGATCTGTATTTATTAATGATTTAATTTATTCCTATTTCGTAGCTCTCTCCTGAGAACCACTTGGTAAACATAGCATTTAAATATATATTTTTTTAGCATGTGTAATTTGTAACATTAAAAAATTCTACTTAATTGTATGTACGAGTATAACAGATTTAATTTTAAGGCCGAACACAAAAATTACTCACTGCATCGTTTTGTTCATTTAAATAGACAAAATAATTCAGTACATTTTTGTCCTCTGTTAACCTGTTTTCTTTTTGTTTTTAAAAACTATGTGTAGTGTACACTCAAATCTCTATTCTTGCACCTCTGATCAGGGCCGGATTCAACCTTACTGCCGCCCCTGGGCAGTGTAAAAAATGTCGCCCCATTATCTAAATTTTGCAAAAAGTCGATTAACTTTCGATAAAGTTTAATTTCTTTTAATTATATTTTTTTTTGAAAATGCAAGAAATTGATTTATAATTTTTCAATTTTACGAAAAATGTGCGTACTAGTATGTTTTTTTAATTCATATTTTTTTGGAAAATATAACATGAATTTTCGATAGCATTAAGATAAAATTATTATTCACCCTCTGAATTTTGCCGCCTCTGAAAATTTGCCGCCCTGGGCACTGGCCCCGAGAGTCCCTAGTGTAAATCCAGCGCTGCCTCTGATATTATCATATGCGAAACATTTTCAATATGATTACCGAAGATTACTTGCTAATAAGGTGTAGGAAACCATCATGACAAAACCTGCAAGTCTGAGAGAACATAACAAAAGGCACTGACGTCTTAACGTCCTCTCTGATACGTAGTTGTTACGTTACCAAAAGGGTTTATCGGATATGTTGAGCACAGACAAGATTGCTGTAAGTTAACTACGTTCAACTGGTTATGATATTCTGTTTATATATATATATATATATATATTTTCACTATAAAATCTAAACTTATTTCCTAAATTTCAAGCTTATGTCTTGACTTATTTTACATATAAAAGTTTTTTGATATATACTCGTATATTCACGTTTTTTGATAAATATTCACGTTTCCTATAAAATATATGTATGTAAATATTTCACCCATTTCAGATATTTTAAAATATATGAACGTATGTTTGTCTGTTACATAATATTATAATTGTGAAGGCAAAATAACATTTTAATGATAGATCTATACGCTTAGGTAATTATTGATTCAAATGTCCTTAAAATCATCCTTAGTTCTTAAAATTTATATTTCGTCTTACAGACAGACCCCTTTTCTCACCATCTGAATAAACACTTTCAATACTTACGAAGAAAGTCTATAAAAAGAGTCGCTTTAAATGTTATGAATTTCTTCGCTATCTTCTTGTAATTTATATATTTTACATATTTTCTTGCTAGTATTTATACCTTGTATAAAATTTTCATAATCTTCTTTGAATCTATATAGATAAATAAAATGAAAGTGTCTGCTTATAATGCCAAAATAACAGCATTTTACTAAATGCACATGAAGTTATTTACGGTAGATACTTATATGAAAAACACAAAATTTTAATTTTTTGTCTCTCTTGTCTGTTTGTTCCGATTAATCTCCGTAGCAGCTGAACTGATTTTGACGGGCTTTTACTGGCAGATAGCTGATGTTATAAAGAGTAACTTAGGCTACTTTAATTTTAGAAAAAGATTTAGGGTTATGCTCAAAAAAATAAAACGTACCAAGGGACTCACCAAAGCCAAGCGAGGGTAGGTCGCTAGTCTATACAAATATTATAAAGGGGTAAAGTTTGTGAGTTAATTTGTGAGTTTGTGATGCTGTAGAGGGTAATCTCTGGATCTACTAAACCGATTTAGATGAAATTTCGTAAGAAGATAGTTTGAGACCCTGGGAAGGACTACTACTTTTTATCCTGAAAATCATCCCTTAAGGGGGTGAAAATAGGAATGAAATTTTATATTGGGAAGCAAACTAGGGACGAACTTGAGCGAAGCGGGGGCAAGTATAAGTATTTAATATGAACGTTCAATTTCATATTCCAAGACACTATAAAAGACGTTATAGAAAACAGCCACAAAGCTGCAGTAATAAAATCTGCAAGTTACTATCATAAAGGTAATAAATCTAATTTGAATTTACAAACTCGTTAAATGCGCTGACAACGGCTTCTCAAACAGGATTCTGAGAGACTATACTAGTCACTACTACCTACTCGTAGTTAAGTAGCCTCGCTATTTTCCTCATGTATTTTTAACTTGGTTTAAAAATGCTAGATATTTTGCTTTGTATTATATAACTGTTAGTATGGAATAGATGGATTATATATGTACATAGGTATGATGCGTTGTAAATGTGTATTATAATGTGTTTTTCCGTAGAAATTAGACAATTTCCCGCGGTAAAAAGTAGCCTATGTTACTGTCCAGCCCTCTAACTATCTCCACACAAAAAATAGGCTAATGCGTATCTCTGTTTCGACGAGAAAGAATGACGCAGGAAACAAACAAACAAGCACACTTTCACTGTTATATTTTATAATATTACTAGTAAATATGGATATATTTGTGTTACAATGTATTTTAGTATAGGAGAAGGACCGAATATGGAATACATAAACAAATTCTGAAAAAAACCAGTACAAAAGTTTTATTTTAATCAGTTTAATGGTTTACAATTAAATGCAGTAGTAATCACTCTTGAAAAGTAATAATGAAATCATCAAATAATAAACACTTTCCGTAATATTATTAACTAAAATAAATCAACCAAAAAATTGCTTCTCAAAAATGTGATCCTATTATGGAATACCCTACTCCACAATAGGATCACGTCTCGTTAATCAAAACAAAATAATAAAATCAACCCTGCAAGCAAAAATCACAAATAAAATCTGCATGTTCTGATCCGGACCACGCAACGTGACACCACTGTCTACAGGCAATGCACCGAATCCACTCTTCTCCCTTTTTGTCTTCACTGAGAAAAACAGAGCAATAAATGCACCCAGCGTCAGCATTTGGATCGTACAGTTGAGTAACTGCGGGCTTATCGTCACTATAATCATTAGATAAAGGTGGTATTTCTATTAGAAGATGATTGAGACTTCAACACTGGTTTCTACATTCGCTTGTTTTTCTGACTTATATGTTGTTATATGAAAGACATGTGCAGCTCTCTTATAACCCATTGTTTGGGTTTTTACCGCTTCAATAGCATTTTCCATATTGGTTTTGTTTCAGGCTTTTCGGTTTTTTACTGGCGGATCCATGTTGATCATGAATATATTTGTAAAAGAGAGAAATAGTAATAAGTCACCACATTAAAAACTTACTTACGTTGAGATCCTAATATGGACTAGTATTCCATATTAGGAACTCGACGATATTCCATATTACGAACAATATGATGGCGAGAGGAAAAAAAATATAACTTTTTATTATTATTAAATATTCATAAAATAACAATACCATTTAAAAACTACATATTCGATTAGATACTCACCAACTTTTATCGAAATATTCATGTAAGAATAATAAGAGAACATATACGTAAAGCTTACGTAAATATCCAATGGATGTTTCGTCAACAGTGTCGCGCACTCTTACTCGCATTTAGTGCTGCCAAAAGCCACACTCCCTCTGGCCGTCGAACGCGGGTAGCGAGAGGGATACTATGACATACGTCTAGAATATTTGTGGCGCTTGGTTTTAGAAATATTATGGTGTTCCATATTAGGAACGTATTCCATAATTGGTACTTTTCCTATAAATATATTTTTTTATTCTTGTAAATGAAGTAGGGTCTCATGACAACATAGTTGTTATAAAGCATTAAATAAAGTAATTAAAGTAACTGCCTCTGTTTTTTAGTGTCAAGCATATATGGCTACAGATCTGGAGGTTCTGGGTTTGAGTTCCGGGTCAGGACAAGTATGGTTATCGAGTTTTACTTTGAAAAAACTCTTAGTAACTACTAGCCGGGAGTTAATTAGGTTGGTAGTTTTTTTCACTCTTGTCCTACTCCTAAACTCTCGCCGATCTTGTCGAATTGTCATTAGACCGGAGTATGAGAGTGACAGGAATAGAGAGTGCACTGAGTGTACATTTGTGCACTATAATATCTCCTGCCCAAATGTTTAGTGTCAGTGAGGTGGCGTCGCTTTAGTGCTTATTCATTCAATCATCAACAAAGCGTTATTTCTAAGATTTTAATGTATACATATATCGATAAAATACATCTTTTGTTTTTTTTTAATAAAACGTGTTTTTATAGTAATAGAATTAGTCATTTAAACTTTCAGTAAATTGGTCGTTTGGACAAATAAGTACTGACACGATGATTGGCTGCTCTGCAAAATCCGTCAGTACATTATAAAGTGTAGAAAACGTTTGTTCGTATATTATAGTGACAATATACTCGTAATACTCACTACATTGTAATGTATTATATAATATGTAAATTAATATACGTATTATATTAAATATTTAATAATAATAATAAAAAATAACTCTTTATTGTACATCCAAAAAGAGAAAATTAAATATACAGGATATAGGAGAATATACAAGAGGCGGCCTTATCGCTAAAAGAGCGATTTCTTTTAATCAACCTTTAAGTGTAGGAATATTTATACATTTTATACGTATCATACAAATATATAATAAATACAAGTAAAATATAATTAATCAATAAAGAAATACTATAACTACATACATAAATACTATGCCTATATTATACATAAATAATGTTATTATATATAAATAAATATAAAATATAAAAAGACAAGTTTAACTCAGAATCCTCTTTCAAAGTGTAATCTGATGAGTGATATCTAAAGTAATAATATTGGTTTTTACTTTGCAGTAGCTTATTCTTGTTGTTTTGAAGTAAGTTTTTATTATTTTGTATATTTTAGAAGTCAATCTTTTCAGTTAGAACAAAAAAATAAGTTTACATTTCTTGTAGTAGTAAGTATGTAATTATCTGTACATTAATTTTTTTTGGTAAATCTTATTGAAATAGACATTATCATCGATACAGAGGCCGATTCTATAGTTTTTAGAATTTTTGTCTGTCTATCTATTACCGCATCACGGAAAAACTACTGGAGAGATTTTGATGAAATTTGGTATGATGATAGCTGTATACTGCGGGAAAATATCTCATTTCTGAGAAATCTATACTAAACGTTAAAACGTAAGTAGGGACGAACCCGAGCGGAGCGAGGGTGAGTCGCTAATTGTAAATAAAACTACGAGCTGAGCTGCAGCAAAAGCTAGTATGTAAAAATGATATCTCGTACCCATGTTTACTTTAATAAATGCACACACGTACATATATTCACAGACAGTACTTAGATGTTAGAATACAATAATGAAAAATTATAAAAGAATATCAAAAGCTTTTCACAATAAAGCCTGTTTGAAAGCTGCGGGCGACGTCAAATGCAGCGAAAGATGCACTTAACATAATATATTGTTTTAGTTAAAGTTCTGTGAAACATGTTATATTTGAAATATAAATGTGTGCTTTTATCTGCTATAGTAAATACATTAAAATAAATATTATTTATACTTATTATTTTTAATTCTTATCAAAAATTAAATATTATACTTCTACTTAGTTGGTTGGATAAGAAAATGAAGAATTAATTGTATATTAAAACAATAAATAAATAAAATCTATACATATAATAAAATTGTAACTAAGCCGAATCTGTACATTAAATATTTTTTTTAAACTTATTAAAATAGACATTATTTTCGATACAGAAGCCGAATCAATAGTTTTTAGAATTTTTGTCTGTCTGTCTGTCCGTCCGTCCGTCCGTCCGTCTGTCTGTTACCGCATCACGGAAAAACCACTGGAGGGATTTTGATGAAATTTGATATGGTGACAGCTGGTTAACCGGGTCAACATATAGGATACTTTTTACCGCGGGAAAATATCTCATTTCTGAGAAAAAATATAAAAACTGCAAAGTAAGAGTTTACTAATATGTAAAACCTAAGAATTTGGTTTTTGGTCATCTAAACGCGGACGGAGCCGCGGGCAATGTTAGTTATAAATATAAACATAAAGGATATCAACTTTTGGTGACTATAATTTTTTAAGCATTTTGTCTTTATGACACAGATCATAGCAAATATTCACTTCTTAATATTGATAATTGTGTAACGAAGCTACTTAACTATACACTGTCATATCCAGATGAGAATAAGCAAGTAAATCTATACTAATATTATAAAGAGGCAGAGTTTGTTTGTTTGTTTGTTTGTTTGTTTGTTTGTTTGTTTGTTTGTTTGTTTGTTTGTAAGCACTAATCTCAGGATCTACTTATCGGATTTGAACAATTCTCCTTGCATTAGATAATCCGTTTATTGAGGTAGGCTATATGCTATATATCATAAACTATATAGTCTATCTATTCCATGCTAATCGTTAAAATGTACCTAAGGACAAACCAGAGCAAAACGAGGGTGAGTCGCTAGTTTTACATAAATAGGTAAAGACAAACCTGTTCAGTATTTTCTTCTCTGTTTGTTAACCTTTTTTTTATAGCTATTGACGAGCTTTAGTGTTGTCAATTAAAAAAATGGATCCATTTAGTTTTTTTAATTTAAATTAGATAGGTAAACTCTATTCATATATATTTACCTCAAATTTTCAATGATTATGGTCGAATATCGACCACTGGGCGGGTACTAGTCAATATAAAAATGTTATATTACTTATGAAAAAATAATATATTAATATTCTTCGATCAAAAAGTACTAGATACATTCAAAAGTTCTCTTAAAACTGTTATTTAGTTAATTATTCCAGTTGAAATAAATACATAACAATGTAAATTAAACTTTAAACGAAATGCTTAAAGTTGTTTTCACAAAAAAATATATTAAAAGCGCGCTCAAATGTTCAAATGAGCGCTCATTCTGTGAGGAATTTTTGTCGCATGTTTTTTATCTAATACTTTTTTGATTGATGTGGAAATTGAACTAGAGTCTTTCTAAGTCTTAGAAAATGTTATTCGAACTTGTGTCTTACATTCAGGATTCATAAGTTACATTTTTCTAAATAAGTAGACAGATCCGATTAGACGGCTGAATAAATACTTACATAAGGAGGGATTGTAACGAAACTTGTAAAATAACATCTTGTAGATTAGGTTCTTTAAATTTACATAACTTGATCTATCTCTGTCCTAAAATAAATCCTAATTTGCTTATTCTAGATTAAGAAAAAAACAAGAGAAGTGTAATATTTATTTTGTATTTATAAATTTAAACTGTTGTAATTAATTAATTAATTTATTTTTGTGGTATTTTTTTTTATAAATATGTTATTATTTTATTTTCTCTAAGCTAATATCAATATGTTTGATTTTAAGTATGTTACTGCCGTCTGTATATATTAGCCGAGCCTGTATCAAAGACGACAGTTCCTTTTCAATGGCATAAAATATATTATATCTCTAAATTTAGCTTATATCTTATTTTAATGAAATGATTTTGATGAAACTTTACAATAATATAGGTCATACATCAGAATAACAAATAGGTTACTTTTTATCCCGGAAAAATGTATAATTCCCGTGGGATAGATGTTTTCGTTTATTTGTAACGTATTATGTACAACATAGACCCCAAAACAATAGTTATTAAAAAAATTGTCTGTTTGTCTGTATGTCTGTTTGTGTGTTTTCATATGCGCGTTTCACGCGACAAGTAATGTTCCGATTTCAACGAAATTTGGTGAAGTGATAACTTATTACTCAAGTCAACGTTTAGGATACCTTTTACTTCAAGAAAATCTTTCTATCTCACGGGAAGATACAATAACTGGTTTTATCGAGTCCTCCCTAGAAACCTTCCGCTGGCTAAACCTTAAGATATACATACATCAAAACAATATACTAAAAAATTGTAGGTCTTGAAAAGTCCTACAGGAAAGTTCTGAATAGTATATGTATATCTCCTAAGCAATATCTATTCTATCAATACCTATAATAAAATTAACTTAGTCAAATCGATGTGCGAGTTTCACGCAAAAATTACTGAACCGATTTTAATTAAATTTTGTAGTGATAACTTAGTATTCGGGTCAACATTTAGGATTTCTTTTACGACAGGCAAATTATTCATTCCCACGGGAAAACACAATAAGATTTTTAAGACATTTTCTGCCCCGCACAACCACTCTGTGGAACCAGCTATCGCCGGCGGTCTTTCCGAACCGCTACGACTTGGCCACCTTCAAGAAGAGAGCGTATTCTTTCCTTAAAGGCCGGCAACGCATCTGCAAGCCCTGCGGTGTTGCAGATGTCCATGGGCGGCGGTGATCACTTTCCATCAGGTGAGCCTCCTGCCCGTTTGCCCCCTTAGTCCCATAAAAAAAAACACAATAACTGGTTCTACCGAATTGTTCTTACAAATTTATATGGCTAACGTTGGCTCAACCTTAAGAGATAGATCAAAACATTGTACAAGAAAATTGTAAGTCTTAAAAAGGTCGATCGAAAAGTTTTCAATAGTATATGTCTATCTCCTAAGGTACACTCGCTATAACTATTTTCATTATTATATATTACTGTTTTATTATACGTTACTTAGTCTATCTATACGTATATAACAAAACTGTAGAGGTCGAATGTCTGTACATAGAAAAAAAGTGCTAAAAACCGGTTCAGTTATCTTCTTACATCCCGTAAGAAGAAAAATAGAACAAATCCAGATTTTTTCAATTTTTTTGTTTCTCTGTCTGTTTGTACGAAACTGTTGGACCGATTTAAATGAAATATTGCATGGTGGTACCTTATATCCCCGGTCAACATCTTAGATACTTTTCATCTCAGAAAATTAAAGTTCCCGTGGGTTAGTTAAAAAATTATAATATCTTATACAGTTTAGTACACAACAACTTGTGCACCTAATTTAGTAAAATTTAACATTCTGATACCTTATATTGCCGGTCAAACAACAGGTTACTTTTCATCCCGGAAAAATGAACGGTTCCCATGGAAATTAATAGATCTCTATTAGTGTCCGCTAGTGTACATATAAGATTTAAAGTCTATATTCATATTATATTGCCTTGGATCCAATAAAGCGGACGTAAGGGTTTATTGCTCTCGCTTTGGGCCAATATTACATTATATTGACACAATGTAGGCAGCTATAATTTTGGCATGATTGAGCACACCTGTGACGAAAGCGCACCGTAAAGGGTCACGTTTTATGATGTTACGGGACTTAGCAAGTATGTATGTATGTATGTATGTATGTATGTATGTATGTATGTATGTATGTATGTATGTATGTATGTATGTATGTATGTATGTATGTATGTATGTATGTATGTATGTATGTATGTATGTATGAAACCCCTTTAAACGTCACACTGCTGGGCACAGGCCTCTCTTCAGAACGAGGGGGATCAGGCCATACTCCATGATAGTCCACCACGCTGGGTATATGCGGGCGGACTACACATATCTTTTGAAAACTTACTAAGTTCTCTCAGACATGCAGGTTTCCTCACGATGTTTTTCTTTACCGTTAAGACAAGTAGTAATCATGTTGGAAATGATTCGCACACATAGCAGGTACTGTTATTTAAAAAAATAGTTATTATTAAAATTTGCTTATGCTTATTCTATCACTATCATCGTTATCGTATCGCTAGTAGATATCAATTCATGCGTCTCCATCAATTTTAAAACGACAATTATTTAATACAAGTCCCATATTCACATCACGTTATTTATGACGACCCGTTTGGCTTAGTTTGTACTCTCCTGGAACGCATCACGAGAAAACCACTGAACAGATTTTTATGAAATTTGGTATAATGATAGCTGGTTATCCAGGTCAACATATAGGATACTTTTTACTATGTGAAAATATCTCATCTCTGAGAAACCTATTCTAAACGTTAAAACGTAACTAGGGACGAAACGAGCGGGGCAAGCGTGCGTCGGAAGTGATAAATAAATATAACTTATATTATGTTAAAAAAAAATTCCGTTCATTTGGTAAATTCACTTTCAATGTACCCAGCGGTCATGGCAGACACGAAATCTGTGTCATATATATTTGGCATTCAACTAGCCAAATCTATCCCGGAACTTAATATAAAAAGAAAAAGTATTTAAAAAAATTCGTTCCTTAAAGAAGCGAAAGTCATTTTGGCTCAAACCTATCATTAGCAATGAGCGCTTTTTTACCAAAACCTACTCACTCTTTCTTCAATAAAAACTATATTAAAAAGATGTTCTTGTTATCTTTTTTACTCAACCATTTAGGTATTATAGACTAGCAACTTAGCCTCGATTCGCTCGGGTGCATCTCGTTGTACGTCTTTTTCTATATATTTTATTATTTAATTTCAAACGCACCGCACACCGATAAAGAAACTCAAAGGCTAGTTTTGTCCAACTCCATTTAAAGCCATTAAGTTTTCTGAACATAAATACTTGTACATCGGAATAAAAAATAGCTTTTAGAACTCAGCGATAACATAGCTTCCTGATAATAAAATACTTTTCAGAATCGGATCAAGTTTCAGAAAACACCCACACTTCACCTCCAAACTTACAAACTTTATCTTTTTGTTAAATAATGTATATAATTGTTAAATTAGTATTCCTTAATTCTACATAAGTACATGTATTGTATGTATGTATTCATCTCTTTTTAATGTTCCACTGCTGGGCACGGGTCTCCTTTCAATACGAGGAGGATCAGACCATAGTCAACGGCATAGTTGGCGGACTTCACATGTCTTTCGAAAACTTACTAGGTTCTCTCAGACATGCTTTTTTCCTCAGGATATTTTTGATCTTAAGGCAAGTGGTAATCAAGTTAGAAATAACCCACATGAAAATATCATAGGTCCGAGACTCGGGATTTGAACGTGCTTCACCCGGTTTCTCAAGCGAGCGCGTTACCACTGGGCTACCACTGCCTTTTTTAACATAAGTACATATACATATATTATAAATATAAGAAAACAGACCATATACAAAACGTTTGTATGTGTATGTATGTTTTTACTCGTACACACTAAAACGACTGGACAAATTTGGATAAAATTTAGTACATCGATAGGCAATAATTTGGAGTAACACATGGTCTACTGTTAGACACTTGAGGACGCACCCGGGCGAAGCCAGGGTAAGCCGCTAGTTCTCCACAAAACCGCTAATATTATTCAAAATCTATTTTATACAATAAAATTACTGTTAGATACAAAGATTATTCAGCACAAGACACACAAAATAAAGAATTTAAAGAAGTTTTATATGAAGCATCTTTAATAGGAAAATGTACACCATATTTGACGATCCACTACTGTTGAAATAACAATTTTTTTTAACCAAATTGGGTAACAACATTTCCTCACTTTACTTTTTTAAATATTACGTGCTCAAATCGTCACGTAAGAACGTTTTACATGAGCAGTGGAGACGAGATAAAAGCTCTACAACTAAGCCTTTTATCCACCCACTTCAGTAGGGAGCTGGAATTAGATGTAACTGCACTATTCATGATTTTAAGAATATATCCCCTTTTTCTTGCACTTCATATGGATCTTAATGTAAAAATTAATAATATGAGAAATTTTTTGTTATTGTGTCATTACGCATCAGGACGCAAGTTTGTGATGTATCGGGTTTGTAATTCCCTCATACTGTAACATAGTGTCATAGGTCTAATGGTTAACATATACGGCTGCAGATCTAGAGGTTCTAGGTTTGAGTCTTGGGTAGATCTAAGTACAGTTATTTTATTTTTCTACCTAGAGATTCACTCAGTAACAGGCCCGGACTTAGGATAATGGTGGAGTTTATACCTCCTCGTGCTTCGGACCTATAACTTAATGCAACCTGCGTCAAGCCTAGGTCCTGAGCCTTATATCTTACTAGTCATGTCAAATTCTACCAGAGGAGTTTGAGAGTTAAGCCAACAGAAAGTGCACTATTGTATTGTCTTTGGATAATTATGCACTATAGTATGTCCTACGCATATGACCAGTCTAAGTGAAATTGACCATCGCGAAACTTAGTCTAATTATCAATTAATTGAAAAAAAAATCACCTAGCAATGACGATCATCAAAACATTACAAATTTTATTATAATAAGCAGGTTTTATTATAATAATATAAGCAAATATATTTATACACATTTGATCAGCCGTATCGATGGCAGTAAAATGGCTGGTTGCTTGTGTAATAATATGAAAGGAGTTTACATAACGTAATCAATCATGTCCATATTGATATCTACGAGACAGATAAGAAATTGGATTTTAATGTTCATTCCAATTTTTTAACAATTCTAGATAATATTCTAGGTTCTAGATGGATAGTGACTTTGTATCGGAGATATTTTGTTTTTTTTTTCCTTTACATCACCTACAGTAAGAGCTTACAGCCAACAGTCCCCTAGGATGAATTATTTTTATTTTTATTTAAGTATTGTATTTGTATTAACGAGCATTTATTTAATTATATTTAAAACGTCACGTCATAGACAACAAAATAACATAACTTAATTATTTGACGTGATAAGAGGCATTCCATAGCGTGTCAATAGATAGAAAGATCTAGTTAGGTTCTCTTAGACAAGCAGGTTTCCTCACGATGTTTTGCTTCGTCCAAAGGTAAGTGCTACGTTGTTGAAAAGGAGGTGCGTGATCTGGTGTTTGAGCCCTCTTTACTTGGTTTTCCAAGTACTACTGCCTTTTTTAACAAATATCTTTGAATCAATGAAAAATAAGCCAAAATTATGCGATCTAATTAAGCTGGCAAAGAAATAGAAATTACACATAATTACAATAAAATGTACCGTTTGATTTATTTCTATTTAAATTACATATATTTCGAAAAAAATATTTCTATTAAAGTTCTGTAAAAATCCATACAAGTATCATATTTGTGGAAGTTTATTTATTTTTCCTTCTTCTACACCAAAACAGAGTGTGTGATTCATGTGATTTTTTCCCAAATAGATAGTTGAAGAGCTGTAAAGTTATTTTTAACCACAAAATTAAATAAAAAGGTAAAATATTTGATTCCCACGGGAAAACATGTAATAATAAGACTCATACACAAGGAGTTTCTATTAATATGGTTAACTATGTGATACCATACTATACCATGGAGCGAGGTCATGAAAATCTAAGAGTGATATAGGTATGATTACATATCAAATAATCTGAACAAAGTAAGGGTACGTCCCTAGTCTATACAGATAAATGAAATTGAAGTGTCTGTTTGTAATGTCAAAATAATAGTTTATTTTACTAAATGCATATGAAGTTATATATGGTATTTATAATAAAAATAAATTTGTTTGTTTCTTCGGGCTTATCTCTGCTGGGCTGATTTTTACGAGACCTTCACTGGCTACAGAGCTGATGTTATAAGGAGTAACTTAGACTACCTTTATTTTAAAAAAAGAATTATTTTCCGCTCAACAAAATTAAAACGTACTTAGAAACGCACCCTAACGAAGCAAGGGTAAAACGGTAGTTAAATAATAAAACAATATTTATATGAGGACATATAAGTTAATAACCGTTACCGTGTTCTTCAATTAAACTTAGCAAAGTTAGACAAGCTCGGTGTTGTTTTCGGCGCTTCGAACACTCTCTTAGAGGTAAACTACTAACAACCTACCTTGTAGATAGTATTTGTATTAACTCTAATGGTATACTAACATTACATTTTAAATATAGTTTCACTCGTTTTTGTTGGTAGTTAAAATTTAAGCGTGTTAAAATCAAAATGTGTTTTTCCATAATATGGAGTTCAAATTTATTTTCTATTTTTAACTCTTCTATACCGTGGTAATATGTTGGACACAACAATAAGCTACTGCTTTGTGTGATACTTGTATCTATTTAGACTTTTTAGCTTGGTGAGGCGCTTCTCAGGTAGGTGTCTCATTACATCCTGACGAATCTATAAATTTATTTATAAGTTTTTCATTCATGAAAATAAAATATATTTTATATGAAGTATTTTTAACTTTTCAAAGCATGCGGAGCCACAGGTGGCTCGGTTAACAATTAATTTCTTATAATTTAACAGTGAGATGTTAATGTTTTATTAGTATTTAATGTGAATGGAAAAGAATGAAAGTTATATTATTCGAGCAATTAATACCGTTTTAGATTCTAACTTTAGATATGTATAGAAATTTGTATATAATATGTTTCTGTTAAGATAAAATTTTCTAGTGTAAATCGCTTTACCCATTACGAAGTGGATTCCCCTACGTATGTATTAAAATAAATAAATATATTGACATTAACACACAGCATCATCTAGTTCCATGGTAAGCTACGAGACTTGTGTTATGGATACGAGATAGTTGATACACTATACACAATACACATATATAACTTTAAATACATTAATATAATAAAATATATTAACACCCATGACTGGAGTACAAACATTCGTGCTTATCACACAAATGAATGCCCACAGCACTCGAACCCGCGATCACTGGCACAGCAAGTAGAGTCACTACAAACTGAGCTAAACGTGTCGTCAAATATAGGTAGATATTTAAATTTTAATGAATCAAGAAAATCATACACATAAAATTACATAATATTATGAAGTGTTAGGTACTACACATACTCTACTCCTATATGGTTTATTGAAATCTGTCAAAAATCAATGGCTATATGTTAGGAATAGCCTAAAAATTTAGACGATAACATTTCTCATTTTTTATATCATACGTTCTTTTATACGTAATATTCATATTTTCTCTACACTTTGAAATTATCATAATACATTTGATTTGAATATCAAGTAGGTATTTATGTCGGCGCGTAGCCTAAAATTCTCTCAGATACCTGACAGATCTAACCAAACAACCTTACCATTCGAAAATCTAACAGAAATGACATTGTACAGAACTTATTTAACAATTCAACTTAGATACCCACCAATAGCATGATCATTTTACCACTTGTTACAAATATAATTTATATTTAAATTAAAAATTATATTAAAAAAAACATCTCAGGGATTTCATAAGTTATCCTTCATAAGATTTGGCGGAAATCAAAAACTTACAACATTACAAAACCTACCAAAAAAAAAAGTGAATCGCTAGTGTTATTATAAAAATCGATCAAAATAAATCTAAAATTAATTATGAACTACATATATGTATATTATACTTTCGTAGATTTACGCGAACATTCATTTACATATATACTAACATCCTATTTTACTCACTAATTTTACAATTAGATGTCGTCTTAAAATAACAGTATATTAATATAATTTTTTACCAATATAATATGATGATGTTGTCCTGATCGATTCCGGCCACGGCGCCTATTTCATTGAGACTACCCAACTGCAACTGATATTATAGTGCACAAGTGTACGCGCAGACACAAGTGCACTCTCTATTCCTGTCACTCTCATACTCTGGTAGGACGACCACTCGACACGGCCAGTGAGAGTTAAGGCGCAGGACCGACGGCTTTACGTGCTCTCCGAGGCACGGGGATGTAACACCGCCAACTTTCCAACTCCGGGCTGTTACTGAGGCTTAATATACAGAAAGACTCAATAACTAAACTTGGCCCGACCCGGGACTCGAACCCAGAACCTCCGAGTGTGCAGCCGTACATGCTATCCACTACACCACCAAGGCAGTTACAAAAAAAACTAGATACAATATATTTTTGACTTTATACCATATCGTCAAAACACTAAAAGTTGTTGACTTCTTATTCTCATAGGTAACGCCGCTAGAATTATGTTTAATCTTCATTTTATCTTGTAATTACATTAAAGTTTACATCTAAAAACTGTTTTTAAATTAGTATTTTGCGATTAAGCTCTAGGTTTAATCAAGTTTTAGGTCACGTGGACAACCAGCGGTGGAACTAGCGGTTACGTGATCTAGAATATATACACTTAGTTTTAGCAAACGCCAGATAACGCTCGGTAAAGTTAAGTAAAATAAGGTTTTTATAGCTTAATTTGTACGTTTGTATAACTATTTATGATTTTTGGTTCGTTGAGGTTTATTCTTCTAAATTTTAACTGGCATTTTGTTAATGTATAGAATATAGTAGAAGTTAATATATAACCGTTTTTATTACCGAATTTTATAGGTTCATATGCGTCGTAATCTTCGAACCATTTTAAATGTGGAGATTAAGCTGTGTAGACGTTTTGTTATGTTGTATATCAAGTCAAACACTTTATTTTATTACCACATAATATACATAAGTTTTTTATATTTCTAGTCTAACATATACAATTATAACAATACTAATGACTTACCCTCGCCACGTTCTTTGTACACACAATACATAGGATACTAAATTTAAAAAAAAATTCAAACTTATGAAAGTTATATGTATATATATATATATATATATATATATATATATATATAAATTTATATATATAATCCAATAATCGAGCAAATCTAAGACAGCACCACTGTCCAAGTTCTCCGGCCAGTGAAAACATCTATGAAATTTTCTCAGCCATTCCGACAAACGATTGCAATTTTCTTTACAACTAGATATATAAATGCAAATAATATACAGAGCATTGCTCTAAATGGAGTGTATCAGTATTTTGCCGATTCTACGTTATTAGGTTTAACTATATTAGTACAAATACATATTTATGAATGAAAGTGGCACATAAAATATTGGAAGGAAATATTACAGTGTGAAATGTAGCGAAATGATGACTTTATTACCATAAATGTAACACAGCCTAATTTTTTACGTTGTACGAGACTCGTTAAAGGGGGCTTGCCAAAAATTTTTTGCTTCAGAAGCGTTTAAATGTAAATGGAATCTTTTGTTTAAATGGTATTTCTGAATACGTTCTCGAATATTACTACATGTACTTATTACATATTTAGCATTCATTTTCACGTGGTTGTAATAACCTAAGTATGCCGGAATTGTTTTGTTTTGGCTTTTGATGTAAAAATTCTACTTATTGTTGTGGAAGCCAACGGCGCAGTAATTAAGACGTTGGCTATAAAATGAGGTAAATGTGTATGTTTGTTACTTCTTTACGTGTAAACAATGGAGCACATTTTTATAAAAACTTGGTACATACATATACAATATACTAATCTATCTCTATTCCAAATTTCATTCTTATCCATTCAGCCGTTTTGGCGTGAAAGAGTAACAAACATCCATACTCACAAACTTTTACATTTATAATATTTATAAATGTAAAATATTAAATGTAGTATGGATATTATACTAGATTAAGAGAGTTACGTTTTAACTTTTAGTATAGATTTCTCAGAAATGAGATATTTTCCCGCACTAAAAAGTATCCTATATGTTAACCCATATAACCAGCTATCATCATACCAAATTTTATCAAAATCTGTTCAGTGGTGTTCTCGTGATGCGTTCCCAGATAGCCAGATAAAAATTGTAAAAACTGTAGATTCGGCCTCTGTATTGGATAAGATTTTTCAAAAAATATTCAATGTACAGATTCGACTCAGTTATAATTTTATTATATGTATAGATTATTAGCAAAAAACCTTAGATACTAATCGTGAAAATATACCATATATATTAGACACACACACATAGGTATGATGAGTTTTATATCTCTCACTTGAGAAATGATTAATTCTCCATACAACTTTTCACCACCCTTTTCACCCCCTTAAGGAATGATTACCAGGATAAAAACTATCCTATCTCCTTCCCATTGTCAGCGGAGTAAGCGTGAAAAGGTAATAGACAGACAGAAACAGTTATTTTCGCATTTATTATATTAGTCTGGATATCTTGTACTAGGATGTAGTATACTTTTTATATTGGAAAATACTTTGCAGTAGTCTTACTTTCAACAAGAGAAAAAATATTCACCGATTTTATTAAAATAGTATTTGCTACGAAGCAGCGTAAGGTCTTGATAAGAGGCAATTATTTCGAATTCTCAAAGATGTGCTACATTTCTACAAATAGATGTTATATGATATATGTATTTCTTATTTGCTCTTCTATCATTTAGCTAGTACATTATGATTTTTCTGTGTAAACTATTCATTTTAAACATTTAATTGAATTGTGCCTTGGAAAATAATTTGTGATTTTTTGTTACGTTTGACTTTATAGAGCGAAACGCTATTTACATAAATGTATGTATTCTGTCCACTTCCGGTCGGAGAAAGATCAGAACAAGAAAGAGTGGTGACATTTTCTCAACTGTGGTCTGCCACTGAGAATTTTTCCCAAAATTACATAATACAAGACTAAAAACCAAGATGTTTAAAAGTATCTGACTTCTGCATGCTATAACACAAAAAACAACACTTTTCAAAGTGCGATTCATCTATATAATGATTAATAATGATAAAGATGGTGTCGAGTTTAACATCCCACTTTTGGGCACGTGCCTCCTTTCTAAGCGAAGGAGAACAGACCATAATCCAGTGAAGTACCCAAACATAGAGGGGTAAATTGCGTAAAATTATCTATTTGTGATGTCAAAAAAAAACAGCTTTTTACTAAATGCTTGTGAAAGTATATACGGTTATATATTAAAATTTCTTTTGTCTGTCTGTTTCTTCGGCTAATCTTCGAAGCGCTGGACCGATTTCGACGGAACTTTCACTGGCAGATAGCGTATGTTATAAGGAATAACTTAAGCTACTTTTATTTTAGCAAAAGAATAAGGGTTCCGCGCAAAAAAATTAAAACCCATGAAATTACACCGGGACGCTCCCGAGCAAAGCGAGGGTAAGTCGCTAGTATTTCATAAACTTGAAAATGTCAAAGTTAACGCTACTTCTATATACCTAAGTAAAATCTTTAATACATATTACATTTGAAATAGATTCCCTGTACAAATCCAATTTATAGGATTTCTGGAACGTGGCATGCATTAATTTTCTCTCGACATTGCGTGACACCGACTTTCTGATTGGTTTAATTTTTAAATTAGTTAAATCTGTCCTTTGGAGAGTAAAACACTGAGGATTTTGCTATATAGAGACCTTCTCTTCATACATTCTTATAATTCAAAGCCCTTTGTCTCTCTCTCTATAGTGGAGCATACTTCGATATCTGCATAATTAATGAATGTAGAGAGGTTGCAGTCGACTCGAGTCACACCAGGCTCTAGTGGAAAAAATTCCTGCATTGTGTGGAGTATGTCAAGGCAAAATAGAATTGTTATAGGAAAGAAATTATATCCCGATACATGTATATATATTTTATTAAAAACTAGCATCTTATCCTCGCTTCAGTCGGGTGTTTTCTTCTTTTCTTTTTTTTGCGCCAGGAACATTTGTAGGTGTGTATAGAATAACTCATTAGAGCTTAGGAATGCATAGAGGACAAACATACAAACAATTATTTTTATTTATAAAGATATTGAAAAGTTTCTCTACTTATATTATGAATAAATGTGTTTGTGTTTTTGTTGACTTGTTTCATTCTTTTATAACAAAAAAGTATTATATTGACGTGTTTTTATATTAAAATAGATTTGAGTCTACGAGATGGTATTTGTCTCTAAATATATAAAACTAGTGATTTACTCATGCCCCACTTCGCTCGGGTGCTTCCATAGGTACGTGCACAATGCACATGCATTGCTACACTTTAATAAGAAGATCTTTTTAAGGAGGAATCATTCTGTAACATATTCTTTTCATATAACTTAAATAGTTTACATGTAAAACTTTATAAATTTTAGTTTATTTAGTGCATGCTAATAAAGCTCCCAGTCGCCATGATTTATTCCGACATCTTTCACAACTATCGTCACATTTCAGCCAATTTATACAAAACCTGAATGGATTATACACTTAATCCTTCCTCGTGAAAAACTCCATGAAAACTCGTATGGTAGTTTTTGAGTTTATCACGTTCAGACAGACAGACAGACGCGGCTGGGAATTTTATTTTATAATATATTTAGATTGTTCGATGGAAGTTTTTCTCAAATATCTTCTATGTACAGACAGCGATTCGTTACACTTTTATTATATGTGTAGACGTAGAAGTAGTATCCATCACGAATATTCATATAAAAAGATATGGAATGGAAAGGGTTATATAATATAATATAATTCTTAATATTCTCTTTAATCTAACGTAAGACAGTCGACCTAGTTCAAGGCGATTGATTGGATGGAATATTGGCTGCCTCCGCTGACTGCTAACGAGGTCACATCCTGAGATCTGATCCTGAATGTTATATAGTATTGGAAAATAAATAATATATGGAAAACTGGAATTATCAGTGGTTCCCTAAAACCTTAATAATTATAATTACTAAATAGCGTTTGTTTCTTTGTCCTCCTTTTACGCTGAACCGACGTGATTTCTTATACATACGAGTATATAAACAGTTTATAGCTCAAAGGTATAATATCCCTTAGGATGTTAGTCTGATGCAAGAATTTGCTTAGTAATGAGCTTGAGCAAAGTGAGGGTCGGTCGTTAGTATTTAACATTAAACGAAATACATATAACACAAACTAGTAAGAATTCCATTAATTGCTTATTAAGTAATTCATAGCTATTTAGGGGGCTTTTATAAAATCATACGATACGACGATACGATGATGTAATATGAGTATGATTAGGTCAACGTAATGTCGGATGTTTGGAATATGTCTAGGATTTAAAACATTGTAGCACAGGGGTAACGTACTCGCATGGGAAACCTTTTTTTTTTAACGTTGGGAAATGCATTTACGCACGAGGTGTGGGGACTCACCGGCATAAACCTAGTGAAGCCGATTTAAATCCCGGATGTCGCACCTCTGATATTTTTATGTGCGAATCATTTTCAACATGATTACCACTTGCTTTACGGTAAAGGAAAACATCGTGAGGGCACCTGAATGTCTTAGAAAACCTAGCAATTTTTCAAAAGACATGTGCAGTGCGCCAACCTACACTTGGTCAGCGTGGTGGACTGTGGCCTGATCCCCCTCGTATTGAAGTGAGGCCCACCCCCAGCAGTGGGACGTAAAAAGGGCTGAATAAACAGCTTATATTTAGTGATCTTTTGTTAATGGTTATGAGTTCTGGTAAATAATTTAAATTTTATATCAATATTAAAAAAATGTGTGTATGTGTCGTGTGTGTATAATTTTCTTGTCTTTTTAAATGCAAACTTTTAAAACTTTTTAACTTTCTCATTGAACTGAAAATAATTAAAAATATTAGATGTATGTTATTGGTGATTCTTAATAGTGATGATTAAATTATAAACTGTAAAGCTCGTTAACTAAGCGAAGTGCTTTTCGAGAGTACTCATCAATTATTGTTATAGACAAGGAGATACAAGAGACATATGGACATACCGTTTATGCCTTCTGCCTACAGATTTCTAAGACTTAACTAGCATTCATTTGGCTTCTATTACATTTTAAATATCTGCCAAATAAATTAAAGTATTTTAACCCTGTTATTATTGTGTATGTATAGAAAAAAAACTAGATATGTTTTTTATTGGAATAAGCCCAATTCACTCTGCCAATATTTATAAAAAAAATTATACATATTTTTTGCCAATGTTTATATATCTTTATTGAAATATTTTTTGAATGTTATTTTTATGGAATTTTTTTTATTCCTATTATTATTTACCACAGTATAGTTTTAATGTTAGAAGTTGAACTCCGATTTTGAAATTTGTTACTATAAATTAGCGTTATTTCTAAACATTACCTTTAGATGCCTGATAAAGGTGTGATATGTATACGTTGAATAATTTAGTCCTTTTTTAGGGTTCCGTACCCGAAGAGTGCCAAGACTGTGGTAAAAGAGATGAAATTTTCGCAAAGTATGTATTTCTATTGCCGCTATAACAATAAAAATACAAGAAACATTTTTTGACTTGTTCGATAAATGTTTATACATAGAGTAAATGTCTTATTAATAAAAAGTACATGTACGATGGTACGGAACCCTTAGTGTGCGAGTTCGACTCGCTCATGACCGATTTTTAACATCCTACTGGTGTGCTGGCTTTAAATATTTTACATACACTAGATAGGGTTCTTCTGACATAAAGGTTCCACGATATTTTTCTTCATCGCATAAACAAATGGTAATCGTGTTAAAATGATTCGCACATGAAAATCTCAAAGGTATAAGACCTTGTAACATATTATGTACTAATTTTAAATGACGGATCCGTTGCCATAGTGCCAATTGTTTTTAAAGGAATTTATAAATATAAATTATGTTTTAACTTTCCTATTGCGATATAAGAATATACAATAAAATTTCACAGTAAAATGCGATAGATATCGTTATTTCAATTTCCACTTCCCTATATACGTAAGAAAGGTCTGAGAAAGCGTTCCCTATGGAGGTGTCGTGATGTAAGATCGTATAAGTTTTATGGACCAAGTTGTGCTGCGGCTTTGTTTACATCTTATTTTTATTCTAGCATATTATTGTATTATAAGTTCATATTCATATTTTATTAATAACTTACCCTTGAACTGATCGTGTTCATCCCGAAGTGTCCTTTGTATTTATACAGCAAACGCCTTTGCTAAATTTTATTAGTAACATTAGCTTTAGTGTTACTCCAGGTACTAAATCTTGTATATACTTTTTAAAGTTATACTTCTTTTGGCACGTTTGGAAAAAAGAGTAAAATTTTTACGATGCGCGCGCATACCGACAGCCACAAAGGGACATGATGAAGTTAGCTGCATTCCTTTTACAAACAGAGAGTTGTGACATACGGGATGAAATCTTTAGCTATTTTTGTTCTGTTACGCCATAGAAGTATAACTTCTTACGTGCGTACATAAGTATACACAATTTTTTTTATCTAAAATTAGTTTGAAGGAGTGACAAACATTTATAATTGTAGTAAGTATATCTGAAGTAAACCAGCTAGTTGCTATCCATCTTTTCATCATCGGAGATTGTCCATAAATGGCAGCCAATGCAAAGCAAATCTACTCGTAATATATTTCGATACGTAAAATACATATTTACCTATTAGATATACATATCTTAAAATATTGTAGGCTGGCACCGACTTCGAAAATATCTGATTAGGTATTATTCTAAATGAAAACCTCCGTTTGGTTATTTTTTACATTTTAGTGCCTGGAAGTCGGTTTTTATGTTTTGTTAAAAAGTTTTTATTTTTCTATTTTTTGTGTAGACGTAATAAGCAGGTAATTTGTAAGTAGAAAGTTTTTTAATAACATATTCGATTAAACAATTTATAATTTTATATTTATTGTTGATTTTTTTTAAAACCGCTTGACCGATTTCGATAAAATTTATATGGGACCACCTGGGAAGTATATCCTTTGAAACAAAAAAATCTAAATCGGTTCAGGCGTCTTCGAGTAATCGGTGAACATACATAAAAAAAAGATTCCGACGAATTGAGAACCTCCTCCTTTTTCGAATTGGAAGTCGGTTAAAAATGAAATGAATAGTAGAGAATATAGTCTTTATATTGATTTAACGAAATTGTTCTATGATACTTCCTTAGATTTACGCAAATGTGGTATATTTTAATTATTATTTTTATTTATTTTCCCGGAATCATTTTTATTTTTGGTTCCCAACGTGTCTCTCCCGTAACCATGATTGTTATAAAGCATTCGAAACATCGGAAACTAAAAACCAAAATAAATCCGCAAAAAAAAATCGAAAATATATTTTATTTAAAACTAGCATTACTCGCGGCTCCACCCGCGTTCAGATAACCAAAAACCAAATTCTTAGGTTTTACATATTATTAGTATACTCTTACATTGCAGTTTTTGTATTTTTTCTCAGAAATGAGACATTTTCCCGCGGTAAAAAGTATCCTATATGTTGACCCGGAAAACCAGCTATCACCATACTAAATTTCATCAAAATCCCTCAAGTGGATTTTCTGTGATGCGGTAACAGACAGACAGACAAAAATTCTAAAAACTATAGATTCGGCCTCTGTATCCATAATAATGTTTATTTCAAAAAGATTTTCCAAAAAATATGTAATGTACAGATTCGGCTTGGTTACAATTTTATTACATGTATAGATGTTGTTATACTTGCCTATGTCCAGTGGTTGTTTTGTCTTATGTCAGTTAATTCATCTGCTGAATTTAATTAGGCGCATACTTATTCATTTCTATACCCCTAATTTGCTGTTTATATTTCTATTAGAAACAAACCTTTGAGGATTCTGGCAATTTGTAATAGTTGTATTCTCTCCAAATTTATTGGCCAACATGTAAAGTACTAAATTATGTCCGAAATCAGAACTGCATATAAAGATCAAAAGTATCGCTAAAATTTAGAAATGTCTACATAAAAACAACATTAAGGAAAATCCCTTGAAACATGTATTTACAGTTATAATTCACAAGTACTTATTAATATAAACAATGTATCTACAGATAAATAAAACTGAAGTGTCTTTTTGTAACGTCAAAATAACAGCGTTTTACTAAATGCATATCAAATTATATAATTATAAGAAAAGCACAATTTTTTAAATTTTTGTCCGTCTGTCTCTCTGTTTGTTCCGGATAATCTTTGAAACGGTTGGACTGATTTTGACGGGACTTTCACTGGAAGATAGTTTCTTCTTCTTCTCGTGTCGATGGCAAGAATGCCATCGTGTTGAAAGGATTAGCCAATCAGAGTTAATAAATTTCTGATTGCCCAGGGTGTGCTGGACGTGCAGGACCCCTAGAAGACAGCTGATGTTATAGGGAGTAACATAGGCTACTTTTATTTTAAAAAAAGAACTAGGGTTCCGCTCAAAAAAATAAAACGTATATAGGGACGAATCCGAGCTAAGCGAGGGTGAGTCACTAGTATGATATAAATAAAATGTAGTCTTAGTATAAGAAAAGCCGATGGTCGATAATTATATCTTTTATAAGCTGCTTCGGAAGTTAATAAGTCTTTTCAGTTCGAGCGTCGTATATATAAAATGCGTCGCCGTATTTAAACTTTACTTTCTCAATACCCAATATTGCGTTATGTTGTGCTTTAGTACTTCATTGGTCCATACTTAGCTTATATGGGAGACTGTGAGGTTCGAGGCATGGTTTAGACAAAAAGGGTTGCGGGTGTTTTCGTCAATACAAATTGTAATACTAACCCGGACTTGATCGATATCAACCGTTTCTACACTTCGATCTCGTGCCAGTTCTCGCAGCTCTAGGTTACTATCCTATCGGACTATTGGATTGACGGAATAAAGATTACACTTGTATGTGCGCATGATAATAATAAATATATCTCTTTAGTAGTAAGTATCCGGTAGTCTCATTGAGATGGCCGAAATTCTATTATGAGAACATTATTATTTGTTATAATTTCAGGATGCTGCTTTGCTTCCAGGTCAGGAAGCAATCTTTATTTATACTATATTTTGGAGGCCCATAAAACAAACAGCTAATGTATAGCTAAGGTGTACTTGTTTTCATCCGAAGATGAAATTAATAAAAAGATGTCTTTTTTTTCTCACTATTTCATATCTATATAAATAGTACAAACGCAATAGTTTGTACTTTTGTTGGTTTGTTATTTAACCAAGACTTGGTTTTTGCATGAAAATCGCTCATAGCTTAGAAAAATCAAAAGTCCTTTATTTATACTTGTGTAGATAATATTAAATGAATTCCCTGGAGAATATAGACTGGAGAATATTGAATGGTAGACTGTAAACTGTTAAAAAATGTTACTAGGGGATGATTTAAGCAAGGAAATATAACTGGTATTGAACGTTGAGATGGAAAACGTACTTAAAGAGAAAATTATATTACAATGTTCTTTTTCCAATTGATCAGAAACAAAAGATCTCACAAAAGCACCTACAGCGTTATATAGATCAAATAAAACTATAGAAATTAAATGTCTTGGAATACTTTTACGTTGTTATTTTCAAGGTTATTATTACATTCATTACCAACTGCCTCGTTGTTCTAGTAGCAGAAATACGGCTTCAGTTCCGGAAGTACTGGATTCGAGTGTTTGGTTTTCACTGGTTTTTTTTGTCAAGAAATTCTCGGTATTAGTCCGAAGCTGCGAAATGTTACATCTCAGGGCTAAAGTGTTCGTAAAGTTGATCGATTAGTCTTGCGCCTGATATTTTACCGGTCATATCATATTGTCGTCTAACTAAAGTTTTAGAGTGAAAGGAATATGATATCTTGACCAATTTTGGATACGGCGTCCAATCTCACTGGGAATAGCTAACTGCACGGCAGATGTTATAATGCACAAGTGAATGCGCAGATACCAGTCCACTGTCTATTCCTTTCACTCTCAAACTTGAAAGGAATATAGAGAGCACTTGGGTATTCTTGCGTATTTGTGCGGTGTTCAATATAATAATATCTCCAGCTCATATGGGTAGTCTTAACCTTCATGGCCAATATCAATCAGGAAGCCATAACCATTATTGTACTTATCACTACCTGCGGCTTCGCTCGTATGAATGTATTCATGTTTCCCACAAGGGAAATACACAGATTTCCACATTTATAATATTAACGTGATGTTAAACTCAATACTACTTACTATATAATTTCAATTGTACAAGGTACAAATGTTTGTCCGTTTCTAAAACTTTTTTTACAGGTAACTTTTTACCCTAACACAAGTAAATCGAAAAAAAATCGTGTTACTTATCCAGATATATTGCCTGGTACATCAAATATCAAAAGTTATATTTTAACAACTTAGAACTAAAGTCAACGGAACCGTAATAAAAAAAACTTGTTGTAAAATATGGTTAGTAACTGACGTTACTAAATAGAGTAATGCCACGGTAGTGTAATGCATACGGTATTCCATCTTCATACAAACAGTCGGAAATCGAGTTATACCTCGCGTCGCGTTCGGTATACACTCGGTACACAACCGTGCAGAAAATTGTGTAAGGCGATTGTGTTATGTAACTTTTATAATTTGATACAAAAATAAACATTTTATTCCTCTCGTAACTTCGCTAATGTCAAACAAAAAAGTATCGAGACATCGTATGTTTTAAAAATAAAAATTAATTAAGTAAATTAAAAATAAAAATTAAAGTATTTTTAATTAAACTTTCTATCCGAATCTTTATACTATTAAATTTAAGAATGAAGCTTTTCTTACGTCTCAGTCGAGGCGCAAATATTTTTAAATCTCAAATTTATAAGGGTCACTTATCACCCTTATAAATTTGAGATTTTTTAGTTAAATCTCCTAATAATAGTCTTTAAATAAAAAATATAATATTTGAAATCACAAAATTAGAAACTCAAGTAGGTGGATGAATTTATTTAAAATAGGTGGATGAAATTAAAATACTGGCCGGCGGGCAGCCCTGTCGCGTGGGTACGTGACGTTCGGCTGTAGGTAATTATTTGAAGGACAGGCCCGAGTTGGAGTACTGTATGCATTACATTACCGTGGTAATGCTTTCGAAATCCCTATCCTTGAATCGACATTATCTTCTAAATATGTTTGTATCCTAGAGATTTGCCTCATCATAAATGTTTATTCCCTTATTTCTTAGTGTATGTTGTAAAATCCGATCCATAACATCCATATCCATATTAATATTATAATTGTGAAAGTGTATCTGTTTGTTGGTTGGTTTGTTTGTTTGTTTGTTTGATCGCGCTAATCTCAGGAATTTCTCATCCGATTTGAAAAAATCTTTTTGCATTAGATAGCCCGTTTATTAAGGAAGGCTATAGGCTACTACCCAAGGGATAAATGTCAACCATCTGGGCAGTTCTATATATTATTACTCATAGTATAAGCCCAAAGAGTTTTTTTTGTAGTTTGGGCATGAGCGAAGCCGTGGGTTTTCATAGTATTACATTAAATTGCAATGTTTTATCTCTTTATGTTACTTTTTATATTCTTAAAATATTTAGACAAATGGTTTATTTAGTGTAATACATTTGGTCTAGATAGTCATCCTTTAGGTTATATTTAAATAAATATTTTATAAGTTAAGGGAAAGTAAAAGTTAGTGAGGAGCGCACTGGGTAGAATTAGGGCTTGAATAGCAAGGGCGGGTCACTGGTGAATTATAAATTATATTCCTGAGACTCTGTTGTAAGAAATTTACTATGAAATCAATGATTTCTGATGCTTGTTACAGATAATACGAAACATATTTGGAACTGCCTTGCGACACTTTAAATTTACACTTAATATTTATTATAAAGAGGTAAGGTTGTTTAAGTTTGTGAATTTGTTAGTTATGGACAAACTAAAAATCCGTGAAACCGATTTAGACAAAATTTGGTATGAAGATAGATTGAGACCTTGGGAAGGATATGGTATAGTTTTTATCCCCGAAATCATCCCTAAAAGGAATGAAACAGGGGATGAAAGTTTATATGCCGAATCAATCGTTTCTCATGTAAGGGATATAAAACTCATCATACCTGTTGCCTATGTACATAATAATATATACTAATATATAGTCTATCTATTCCATACTAACAGTTAGTATAGAAAGTAAAATCAAGTGCAAATAAAAAATTAAGTGGTTTAGTCATTCTCTTTTAATTATATTGTGTATGTGAATGTGAAAAAGCAGAAGTTGAAGTGCGCCAGCTTGAAAAACAAATTGAAGTGGCTTCAAACCCAGGTCTTGTACCTCTGAGATTTTACTGCTGGTCATTTTCAACATAAATACCACTTCCTAATACAGTAAATGAAAATAACTCGTTATATTTGTGTAGCTAAGCGAAACCCACTAGTTTTAGAAAATCGTTCAAAATCCGCCAAACATTGGATTAGATTTATGGACCGTCGCGTGACCTTCTCGCATTTTGAGGAACCCCATGCTCAACAGTAAGACCTTACAAGTACTGAATTATTATATGCTATTTATTTAGACAAAAAAAACACTTGAGTAAAGCAAGGTTAGGTCACTAAGGATAAAATATAAATAAAAGGTTTAGTAATCATTAAACGCTTTTTTTTTATGTCTGCATTTAAAAAATATTCGGTTAACGCTCTCGTTAGCTCGACGACATCCATTAAGCGGGTTCATTAATTACCAACATTCAAAAAATTCTACTTCATTCTTTTCTGCTTCAAGAATTTTTCTTCAAAAATTTGTTTTATCAACTTTTCATTCTCAACCAAGTAATTAAGACAAGACTTGGTTAATTTTGCACTAACATTACACTGAAGATTAATTGATATTTTTGTTACAGGTACTGAATACAAGATTCGCTTAGTAAGTTAGTGGCAGTATTTAAAATAGTCTAATTTAGGCCTTTTACTAGTATATGATAGACCTTGGCCCAATAAAATAAGGACTAGCTCAAGCTCTAATCCTACCTTGCACCAGCATCAGTAAGTTTTTGCAATAATACTCATATTTCTTACAATAAATTGTTTATTTATTTATTTGGAAGACAAACAGTATTATGTTACATGTTATAAACAAAAGAAAAAAAAATACAAACACCAATTAAGTCTTCACTGTTTACACATTCTTAAGGTAGGTATATGTTAGCTTATTAAAATTAAAAATTATAGTATATAACAAAAAAAAAAACGGGGAAATCACGAGCAGACACTTCTGGTTAAAATTTTGAACTTATTTAAAGAAAGGGAAAATAAATCTATGTCATTAAATATTTCATTATGCAATCTGCAAGAACGGTTTATAAAGCTATTACGTGCATAATTAGTTGTTATTCTAGGTAGATAAAATAATGACAAATTACGTGATTGCGGTCGAGGACATCTTAAACAAATATTACTTAAAAGAAATGGTGAATGCACATGATTTCTGATAATTTTAAATAGAAAAAGTTCATCCTTTAGGCGACGGCGATCCAATAGGGAGACCAAATTAGGAAATTCCTGATTATTGTTTTTTGATCTATATAATAAATACTTGTTAAATTTAATCTGGATGTTTTCAATTCTATTTATATATTTACTGTACTGTGGATTCCAAACGGAAGAAGCATATTCAAGTATAGAACGGACATAAGCATTATATAGAACAATTGAAGTAGAATTATTACGAAAATCTTTTCCTATTCTGAGTATAAAGCCTAGCATGCGATGTGCCTTACCAACAATGTGGTCTATATGGCTAGAAAAAGTAAGTTTATGATCAAGATATACACCCAAATCTCTCACCTCAGTAACACGTTTAATTGAATTATTATTCAAGGTGTAATCGTATTTGACAATATTGGTCTTACGTGAAAAACTTATGACATTACATTTTTTAATATTAAGAATAAGACCATTACTATTACAAAATTGGCACAACCTATCAAGATCACTTTGTAATAATTGACAATCGTCATTTTTCTTTAAAATTTATTATTCTTAAAAATCTTCATGTCGTCAGCGTATAACAAAATTTCAGAATGTTTAAATATCAAATGAATTTTATTAATGAAGATATTAAAAAGCAGAGGCCCGAGGTGCGAGCCTTGAGGAACGCCTGATGCGACTGGCACAAATGAGGAGCAAAATCCTTTTATAGTTACAGCTTGACTTCGCTCTCGTAAATAAGAGGCAAACCAACGCAGGAGATCGCCGTGTATACCGACCTCCGTGAGTCGACGGATAAGCAAAGAGGAATTTTGTCAAAAGCTTTGGAGTAGTCCGTATACACGACATCTACCTGGCCACCACAGTCCATGTCAGATGTTACACGATGAATAAATTCGTTCAAATTAGTTTCAGTAGATTTGTTTTTAATGAACCCATGCTGTTGTTCAATAAGACGTGAACTTAAAAAAGGGTAAATATAATCAAATATAATTTTTTCAAATAGTTTAGCTATCACACTTAATTTACATATAGGCCTGTAGTTAGAGACGTCGTGTTTACTTCCACATTTATAAATTGGCACTACAAAAGAACGCTTCCATGTGGTGGGCATAATTCCAGATTTAAGAGACTTACTAAATAGTAAAAAGAGAGGATGGGACAGACTCACACTAATAATTCTCAAAAAGAAAGGAGGGATGAGATCAGGACCAATACCCTTACTAGGATCCAACTGTTTCAAATATTTATGTACAATGCTGGGGGATAAGTCAACAGAACCGATAGACAAGTCATCCTGCATAGTTGGATCAATGTTATTGTTTAACTTAATATCACTGTCAAAAGCGTTAGGCTGGTATACTGACTGAAAGTGATTACTGAACAAAGCAGAAATACTCTCACCATCTGATGCCGAGACATCGCCCAGGAACATTGTTGCCGGCAACTCATTACAAGACTTTTTCGATTTAAATTGTATTAAAAATACAACTGACTGGTCGTTTCCGCAAATCCGACCAAGTTTAAATACTGATTTTTCCTGTCAAAAAAATCTCAGTTACAGCCCGGAGTAGTAGTATAGTACGGAGTAGTTGGTAGTATTTCTCTAACTCTAAAGGAATAGAGAATGCACTTGTGTCTGCGCATTCACTTGTGCACTATAACATCTCCTACAGTTGGCTAGTCTCAGTAAGATTGGCCGTTGTGACCGAAATCGGTCAGAAGGACACTATTATTATATTATTATTCAAAAATACATTTCGATCAAAGGTTTATAAGTATTTTCTGTTAAATTTATTAAAATATCTAAAGTAAATTTTTATCATGTCGACTCTACTGTCTCTATTCATAAGCTTTCATTTATCTCTTTAATATTTTTACCTTGCTAGGTAAAGGGTTGTAGGACGAATGCAGGTTTCTTACGTACGATTTGCATTCAAAGAGCGTCCCGTCCCACTCAGGTAATTTAAGATTTATTCAAAAGGATTTAAAAGTGTAATTTTTGTTGGTGCATCTATAATAAAGCTCAGTGGACTTTTTTTTTGGACACTTGAAGTGAGGTTCATGTGAGGCATCTGGTACAGTTAGCGTGCTTGTACTAATTATGCTAAATAGTAACTAAGACATGTTATATTATGCAAATGTTCCAAAACAATGATCCATGACATGATATGGGGCCAATTTATTTTTGCATTAATGGAGACGTAATTTTTGTCTTTCTACCCGACCACGTTAACTAAAGGGTTTCTTTTATAGTCCACAGTTCTTTTACAGTCATCATATTAACACCTAAATGAATTTTGGGTTGGAAAATATTTCATTTTACATCACCTTTATCGCGATAAAGTATCGAATACTTTTAGTTGCATACTAGTCTACTTATCGTAGATATACCTATAGGATCCTACTGATAATTCGTATCAGGCTCAGCATAAAAATAGTAAAGACTTGAGCTATCTACATATATCTGTTCTTTGCATACTTTTAAAGGGGTCATGAAAATGGCTGTACAATAAAATAATTTTGACCGCTTTTTAAAATATTTTATACATAAGTAAAATATTATTGAGAAATATCATTTGTTTTATGAATCTCTTGTAATTGGAAACGGCACTTTTAAAACAAAGATAGTGAAAATTAAATAAACTATCGTAATTGCTTCTTTGCGAGTAAATAGAAACAAATGGTGGAGAAACAATGTAAGTGAATCTCTTCCCTTGTTTTAGTTTGAAAGTCGTTATCTTAAGTGTTGTTGGAGTTAATTGAAATCATTGCCAATATTATAAATACGAAAGTCAGCTGCTTGGTTTGACCTACCTTATATATGTAATTTTTTTTCTTTTGTAAACGTTCGAACATATTTTCTTGATCGCTAGAAGAACGAAGTTCAAACTTCAACTCCTACCTACCTCTGATATAACATAATATGTCTTACTGTGATTGATAATAATATACTTAATAATAACCTTAATTCGGTTTTTTTTTTGTATAAGGTACATGACATCTTCGCCAATAATGGTGAATTGATTCTACCAATTATTTTATTAATAAATATATTATATTTTCTAAATATCCAAAGAACCGTAAGTACTGAAACCCATCACATTTAATTTAAAGTAAATCTGTATATAAAATTTTTTATATTATATACAGATTTATTTTAGATAAATGAATGATGAATAAAATCGGAAAAAGTTTCCCCAAGTTATAATTTTCTACGACCAAGTATATTTTTCCTAAAACCGTATCAAACTCACGCGAAATCTCAATAATTAGTTACAGTTTTCGATAAAACTTTTCAACAAGTCATGCTATCAGCATTAAAGTCAATGTTTTTAGATACTCAAAGATTTTATTAAAGTTTTATGCGGTATTGAGTATACTTCGTATGTAAGGTAATGAGTGTGTTAACTGCCTCGGTGTAGTGGCTAGCATGTACGGTTGCACATCCGGAGGTCCTGAGTTCGAGTCCCGGATCAGGCCAATTTAAGTTATTCAGTCTTTCTGTTAAAAGGCCCCAGTATCAGCCCAGAGTTGGGAAGTTGGTGGTGTTCCACCCCCGTGCCTCGGAGAGTACGTAAAGCCGTTACTGTCGAGTACTCGGCCAACTAGAGTATGACAGTGACAGGAATAGAGGGTGCACTTGTGTCTCTCCTGCGCAGATGGTTAGTCTAAATGAGATTGGGCGTGGCCGAATTCGGTCGGGAGCACATTATTATTACTGCGTATGTGTAGATAAGGCTGGTTACATTTTATGAGTTGCATAGCACGGTTAAAAACAGTTAAAAAGTAACTGAAAGTTGTTTTATTACATGCTAAATAAATTTTGTTACATTTTAAATGTTTTAGTATATACTCGTAATTTAATATACTATATAATAAAATTTGTAGTTCGCCTGTAAAAAAAGTATATATTTTACATAAAAACCACAAAAATTTACAATAAATCAAAAAAAGAAAAAGAAAATTCGCCTCTCCTTCTCCTGCCCATATGACAAATTATTTATTGAACCAATGTTGTTAAGGTTGAATGAATGAATAAAAGTTGTCAAGGTTCTTAATTTTTTTCCGACTAGAAAATATAATAAAAATTAAGTTTTATATATAATTATTTTAAAATATGTATGTTAGTCTTTCATGCTGATACGGCTTCTGTTAGGCAGGCATCTAAGGATACGTACCTAGTAACTACTACTTCCATATCCATTCAGCTGCTTAATATAATTCTTAAATGAACTAACAAGCAGAAAAAGAAACATAAATTGTAAAATTTATTTAAACTAACATTTGCGAACGTAAATTTTAAAATATTCAATGTAAAATACTGACCTAGATACAATTTAATTGTTTGTACAGATATATTATGTGATAGTGATGTACGATTGAATATTATGTTATATATTTTTCTATATAATTACGTTAATTATAAAGTGATATAAATAATTGATAAACGTATAAATTAAATTGTATATACATTTTTGCACATCGATAAAGTTACTTGTCCATTCATTGGCATTATAGATTTTCACTGACAATTTTAGACCGATTTTAAAAAGGAACATGTACTCAATTAGTATACACTCTGAACCGATTTTTATTATTATTACAAGCTTTTATTTTACTTGCAAGGTTTGTTAGTTGGTGTGTTTGTTGAGTCAAATGTTGCAAGCTGAATTAGAAGCACTTTCTTTTAACCTACGAGTTGAAATTTTACATGTTCGTTCAATTCTTATGATAATGAATTTTTATGATAATTATGACCTGATTATGACGTCTAGGATTGACTCCAGAAGAAGCAACTACAGGAAGGAAATTTTGAAACAAAAAGGGTTTTTGAAGTTGTTACGAACTTTTTTAGGAAAAAAATCCATAAGCCGTAAAAATCAAGGTCTATAATAGTCATTTAACTTTTATACTAATATAAAAATCTGAAGAGTTTGTTCGTTTGTTTGATCTGCAGGTCCGATTTGAAAAGTTCGTTTTATTGTCTATTTATTGGATAAGGTTTTATTTAGGCTACCTTACTAATACGCTAGTGATATTATAAGTTATCCAGTAAAGTAGTGACTAAACTCTCCTTCTTTACAAACATTGGAAATAAAATGGCCTGACAAGACAGACACTCTAATCATGCTTCTACAGTAGAGTACATAAATAATTATGCAAATTGTTAAACAATTGCCAACTCATGTGTTAAACCATAATATTAAATATGACGCATATATAAAATTTGGCATGTATTTTCGTACTGTAGTGTTATGAATTACGATATTGAATAAATACGGGTCTCAGACTATGGAATAATACAGGCAAGGGAGAGTCATGGAACCAAACATGAAGCCAAATAATAATGATTTAAAATAGTATGTAAATCACTTGTTTTCACAATTACTGTTTTTAAAAAACAAATAAAACCCACTTCAAAACACTAAACAGTAAAAAGTAACTGAATGGGAGTTTTCATTTGCAATAGATGCCTATAGATATCAGATATTTTTGGATTCAGACCCCAGTTTTAATTTTGTCATCCGAAAAGCAGAGAAGTTGGTGCCAGCCGACGCAAAGGAAATGTAATATATTTCGATACGTAAAATAAATATTTGCCTACTAGATATTCATATCTTAAATTATTTTCGGCTGGAAGCGACTTCAAAAATATCTGATTAGTTATCTATTCTAAATGAAAACCCTCGTTTAGTTATTTATTACATTTTAGTGCCTAGAAATCGGTTTTCATTTTTATTTCATCATTCATCAGAAATAAAACATGCTGTAACTCAAATTGAACTTTTCTTCGTTGAGTCTTTGATATAGAACAAAGTATTATATAATCGTCAATATGACACAGAACGTGCTTGGTCTCTATTTGTCAGGCAATCGTAATGTTTCAAAGAGGTTAGAGCTCATCAAATCCACGTTATACAAGTTTACAATATAATATGATCGACAAAGTTTTACAATATAGCGTTGCGCTTTCTATTGAGACAGCGGATCTATTAAATACTCAAATTGTTGTTATACAAGGCATTATAGTTATTTTGTTAGACTAATATTCTGATGTCATAGTTTTTATTATAGGTACTTATTATATTACTAGTCCCTAGGTACGTTTTGACGGTTAGTATGGAATAGATAGACTATTTATACATACATGTGTAGGTATGATGAGTTTTACATCCCATACTTGAGAAATGATTGATTCTCCGCACAAACTTAAACCCGGGATGATTTCCGGGGTAAAAACTATTTTATGTACTTCCCAGGGATAAAATTAATACATTATTTTTATGTATATATGAAAAATTCCTACTAATGTTAAACGCGAAAGTTTGTCAAGATACATTAATGTTTGTTTGTTACGCTTTTACCCAAAACATACTGAACAAATTTTGATGAAATTTCATGATTATATAGCGTCGGAGTAACATATAGATTATAATTAATAAAAATATATGAATACTTAACTTGACTTCATAGGCGGAATCGCGGAAAAAGGTTAGTAATTTATATTTCTTAAAGCTAAATTAAATATTGAATCATCGTAAAACACGACCGAAGCACGCTCGTTAGGTCAAATCTCATGATTAATCGAAAGAAATAAAGCGTTAATAGCTAATGCAGAATATAAATCAGCAACTTTATATTTTATCTTTAGTAAAATTTTAACGGCGTCCCTGTATTTAGGTGATGTTTCTAATATAATAACAAAGGTACCAAACGATAAAAGTACATAGTATATGTACATAATATGTACATTGCAGGTACATACATGTTATTTTTCTAAAAACACATAAAAAGTACTGTCATTCTTTGTGCATAAATAAAAATCACGCTATCCATAAATAGTTTAATGCATCCTTTTATTCGTAGACCCATTAGTTTCCTCGTACTTGTAATAGAATTTAACTAGCTCTGCATACAAACAAATTAAGTTAACAGTAAACAAATTATCCTAGATGTGTTTACAACACATATTCTATTTTTATTTACTTATCGGATAGAAATCCGTTGTTGAGACTTAGAACTTTGCAGATGTATATAAATAGCAGATGTATATAAAAAAGAGAGAAGGAGAGAGAGACAGAGAGAGAGTTGATCTGATTATGGAGTTAAGACGTGTATAAAAACCTTTAATAGCAATTTCTCGACTTTTTCGAACACCTTTTTGGGCTCATCACACGACTGTTATAAATGCGAAAATTGTAAATGTGTACATTTGTATGTAGTATGTACATTGAGACGACACGTTCGGTTCAGTTTGTAGTGATCCTACTTGCTGTGCCAATGGTCGAGGGTTCGAGTTCCGCTGAGGGTATTCATTTGTGTGAAAAGCACGAATGTTTGTACACCAATAATTGGTGTGGTTCATATTTATAATATGTATGTATTTAAAGTTATATATATGTGTATTGTGTAGTGTATCAACTTTCTGGTATCCATAACTCAAGCTTCGTAGCTTACCATGGAAGTAGATGGTGCTATGTGTTAATATCCCACCATATTTATTTATTTATATAGTTGATATTTCTCTACACTAAAACGGCTAGATGGATTTGGATGAACTTTAATCTGCAGGTTGATTATGATTATGAAATTGAGTAAATTATAAACCACTGTAAGTAATAATTTTTTTTAACAGATTGTGCTGCTTATATAATATTTGTCAGAGCGATGCGAAGGTAAGTTCCTGGTTATCTATCTTCTATATAAAAATAAATGTTCGTATATTTGTCCTCTATGTGTTCCTAAACCATTGATCCGATTGTGATAAAATTCTGGTGGATTATACTATTTACGCTCGTAAAGGTTCCAGTCGCAAAAAAAGGTTTTATCTTTGGACGTTTGTCTTTTATGCGTTCATAAACTATTCAAGCTTAGGGATACACCTGAGCGAAGTCATTATTTTATTATGTTTCATCAATTGCAAGAAACACTGTTTTAAACTGCCAAGTACATGGAAGTGTGCACGTAAATATATTCTACATCAAACAGCTACGTTTTTCTCAAGTTTTATAAACTCGTGATTTATTTCTTTAGATGACACGTAGTTGTTTCAGCCATTTGCCTTAGTTGTGTGGCGCTGAATATTAAAAAGTATTGACGACAGACGAAGTTTGAATTTGAATTTTATTTTCTAGAATGTGTTGTCATATTTATTAATATGCAGTTTTTCTTCCTCGTTGGTCTAATGGCTAGCATGTACTGCTACAGATCCAGGAGTCCTGGGTTCGAGTTCCGCGTCGAGTCAAGTATGGTATTGGTTATTGAGTTTTATGTCAAGAAATTCTGAGTGAAAGGGAAGTTTTTTCGCTAATAGTTAATTCAGAAATTAATAGTACAAAATGTAAAAAAATATCCACTAATATAGTTAAATCACTGTAGTAAATATATTCCGGCTGTCACTTAAGTTGAAGAATGAACTAAAACTGACACGGGTTGGAGATGCTATAGCAGAAGGTAACCAAAAAGTAAAAGGGGCGGTTTTGTGTACAACAAAACCGCCCCTATTACTTCTTACTTGGTACTTACTTGGTACGTAGAGCCCCTCTACCCTGCATAATATCCATAATCCATAATATTATAAATGTGAAAGTGTGTTTGTTTGTTTGTTTGTTTCTTTGTTTGCTAGTTTGTTTGTCCTTTTTTTCACGTCGAAACAGAGTGACGGATTGGCGTGATTTTTTGTGTGGAGATATTTGGAGGGCTGGAGAGTGACGTAGAATACTTTTACCGCAGGAGATTATCTCAATCCTACGGGAAAACACGTTATAATACAACCCAAAAAATTATTTATTATCAGAATTACTTGAAATTGGGTATTAATGCTCTTTAATACAATTAAATAATTACGTGTTTTAGCTTTTTTCGAAACTCATCCCATAAAGGGGTAAACTAGGGGATGAAATTTTGCATGAAATCTACCTTTTTAGTTTTTTTTTTGCAGTTTTAGCGCGAGCGAAGCCGCTGGTTCTACTAGTACATAATAAGACAATGAAATTTTACTAATCAATTATTATTTAAATAATAATTGCTTTAAATAAAAGTAATTTTAGAACTTCAATACATATATTTTAGGCCTAAAAATATCCACACGTTTTTGTGTGAGCAAGAATTTTTTCACCGCTCGGTTATATGTAAATGTAAATTTAAATTTGAATGCCAACCCTTTTAACTAATCTTTTTTTATTTCTTATAATTTGACTACTTCAATTCATAAAGAGCTATTTGTTTTTAATTAAATAGAAAATTGAAAATGAATCGCACAAGAAAATATCAGAGCTTCGCACTTCCCAATAGTTTTCAACCTGCCTCACTTGTTTTCCAAGTAAGACCGTCACCACTGGGATACCACTGCCTTTTTAAATTGAAATTACGTGACCTTATTAAATCTCATAACAAATTGTTAATTAAAATTGTCTTTAACTTGAAAAATTGAACTGAAACAGATGTCCGAAATAACTACGTAACATCTGCTTTCAGAGACGTTATAAATCAAAAGCTTTTAGTGTAAAAAAACTCCATGATATAGGGAGTTTATATAAATATTACTCATTTTATTGCTGATTATTTTCCTTTATATGTAACATTCTGACTTGCATGTGTTTGTAATTCTATTCGTCCTTAAAATGTTTTCAGTCTCAGTAAGACTGGCTTCCCTAACCGAAATCGAAACTCATCAGCTTAATATAACATTAGGGAATATGCGTGTTTTTTGATTTTTTTATATAATAGCTTACATTGTTATATAATTGTAAAAAATTCCAGCTCCAAAAACTAAAATGTAGTAAAAAGAAAACCTTACCAATACGGATGGATACTTTAAACGCTCTCCATTTCGCGCGCAAACAAACAAACAAACAAACAAACACACTTTCACATTTATAATATTAGTATGGATATTGAATGTAGTATAAATATATAAGATATATGAAAATTATGAATAGCTGAGCTACTCGAGCGTAGCGAGGGTAAGTCGCTAGTATATAATACAATACACGTGTATGAAACCACAAGAAAAATCTCGTGAATTATAAAGAAAGTAAAATTTAAAAGAAGAGTTTACGGAAAGTCTCAGACTCTTCTATTGTACCTATACAGAAGTCTTAAGAAAATTTCTATCCATACAAGTCTGCCAATACTTGTGTTAATGTTGTTTTTATTTTTAACCGACTTCCAATTCCAAAAAGGAGGAGGTTCTCAATTCGTCGTAATCTTTTTTTTATGTATGTTCACCGATTACGAAGACGCCTGAACCGATTTGGAAATATTTTTTATGTTTCAAAGGGTATACTTCCCAGGTGGTTCCATATAAATTTTATCGAAATCGGTCGAGCGGTTTTTAAAAAAATCTACTATAAAAATATTTTTTCAAATAAATGGCTTAATCGAATATGTTATTAAAAAACTTTCCTCTTACAAATTACCTGCATATTACGTCTACACTAAAAATGGAAAAATAAAAACTCTTTAACAAAAAATAAAAACCGACATCCAGGTACTAAACTGAAAAAATAGCTAAACGGAGGTTTTCATTTAGCATAGATACCTAATCAGATATTTTCGAAGTCGGTGCCAGCTTACAATATAATAAGATATGAATATCTAATAGGTAAATATATATTTTAAGTATCGAAATATATTCGATTTGCTTTGCATCCGCTGGTTATGGTATGCCCGGATTCATAAGACTTAGAGCTTTATGAGCTTTTTGCTGATTCCGAATTTGCACTTATTTATTCATTTATTTATTTATAGTTTTATGAATTATGTTAATTATGTCTTAGGTTTTTTATTTCACTTAAGTCATTTTTAACCAAATTATTAGTTAGGGCCTTCTATATTATGACGGCAGTATATGAGTAAATATGGGCAATATTATTTATCAGTATAAATTTAGATTTAGTCTAGAGAAATGTTTCATTCTTTTATTAATTAGTAACTGGAAGAGAAGATGCGAAGTAATATAACTATATCCACTATATGTTCCGTAAGATACATAAAGTTAAATAATAGTTGGTATGCCGTAGTTTGCCAACCTTTTATGTAACAGTATCTTGTCATACGTGGCTAATGGGGCGGAATTCGGAAAACCCTTTATCGAATCAAGCGATTAAAGGATTATGTAGATATACGTAGTACACGCTGTGTAACGTGACTGAGCATTTTGAATGAAAGGTGTAATAGAATTTTGCTTTGGCACTTTACATGGTTGCTTTCTAATAAGGTTTCAGCTATTGATATTAGATAGGTTTCTACTACTACCAGATCAGATCTTTATCCTAATTTATTTTGTCACTAGCAACTTAGGTACCCTCGCTTCGCTCGCGTCTCTAGGTACGTTTTAATTTTTTTGAATGGAGCCCTAATTTTTTTCTAAAATCAAAGTAGCCTAAGTCACTCCTTATAACATCTATCTATCTGCCAATAAAAGTTCCGTCAAAATCAGTCAAGTCGTTTCGGAGATTAGCCGGAACAAACAGACAGATTGACAAAAATGTAAAAAATTGTGTTTTTTTTATAAGTAGGTACCGTACCTGTATAATTTCATATGCGTTCAGTAAAAAGCTTATTTTGACATTCCAAACAGACACTTCAATTTTATTTATCTATACATATATAGATAGTTTTTTGTTATAGGTTTTGGTCGTATTTTATTATTGCTGGGTTACGTATATACTCGTATTACACCGTATAGCTTCATGCTATTCTTTCGGGATAGAAATTAATTATACCTATTGAGTTTAAGTATGTATAAATGGTACATCGAATTCAAAATAACTTTTGATTAATGATGCTACTCCTAAGAAAAAAATTGTTTTTTTTTTTAAATTTAAGCGAGACTATTATTTTACTGGTTTTCGTCGTTTGAGCTGTATTAGGTTTATTCTTAGACAACTTGTCTTTCAATTTTTATGCGATAATAGGCTGAATCTTTTAAAGTTCCTTTTATGGGTCAAAGAAAAGAGAAAAGTACACACAAGAAATACACACAAATTTCAAACCAGCCAAAGATATTAAATTATAAATTAAAAATTAACTAACAAATGTCTAAACGCTGAAGCAACTGAGTAATTAAGATAGGAACGCAAACAACCTTTATTGTTGCTAACCCAATAATTAAGGTTCGTCAAGAACCGATCCCCAAAATTTATTTAACACTTGGGGAAATTCGGCAATTTATTGCGGAATTTCATTAAAAGAAGGCAATTCGTTCTTCTATTTATATATCCGGCACTGGTATTTAGTGATCGATAAATATTAATTAGCCAGTGGACAATTAAGATCGCACAATCCATGATAAGATCCCCAGATTTTTTATTCCTAAATTGTAAGCTCATAATGTAAATGAAACTATTTTGTCGATTTTTTTTGGTGATTTCTTTTGAGTTTTGGTTCCCAACGTTTTGAATTCTAAACGTCAGAAATCAAAAGATTATTTTGTTTAAAATGTGAAATACTCGCATAATCTTCTTAGATCTATGCGAGTATTTCACACTTTCTTAAGTATTAGCTTTACAATATATTGTTAAATTCTAGGAATCAGATCTACTTATTTATAATGTAGTTCTATTAATGAATATTTTTTCTGAAAAATGTATCTAAATCATACTTACGGAATTTCTCATTAACTATACTTGCCATTTGTCATGAGTGGACAACGTTCTTAAAAATTAACCTTAACTACTTGACCATGACCTGTTTTACTTATTTTGTCGAGACGAGATGAGATGTAGCAAAAGATCCAGGGTCTGACAGATGTCACCTAAACTGAATTATATTTACATTATAAAATGGGTTCGATAGTTCTTGAAATTGCTCCCTACGTACATATAAATAAAATTATATATATATATATATACATATACATATATGTGTGTTTGTATATATTTATATTATAATTGATGTTTGTAGTTTGTACCTACACCGAACCGCATTATTATTTTTATATTTTCTCACGCTTGAGGGTTTCTAGTAGAGATCTCTTAAAGAGATATGTCATCCTTTGTACACATAGTATCTGTTTTTACTTGTATGTTTTTTTCTGGTAAATAAATAAATAAATTTTACTTTATTATAATGGTATTGCATTTCCATAAAAATGCTAATATATAAAAAGAAAACACAAACATCTTATATATATATTTTTAGCTTGCAAGGAAACTGAAAAAGAATTTTCATTATCGATACATAATATGTCTTTTTCCTTTGATAAATGGATCTCCGTTTATCGATGTTTTGCTATACCATATACAATATATATTATATGTATATAAAACCATAAAACGACGTCATTAATCATTTTGGGGAAAGTACTCGTAAATATTACGTTTTAATAGATTTTTTTAAAAACATTTATCATAATATGTAAGTATTATTAAGTGTAAGGAAAAAGCTAATCGATATAAAAGCTTTTCGACTTAAGTAATTATCAAATCAAAATTGAAAAATTTGGATTAACCTGTATTTTTAAATCTATACATATAATAAAATTCTGAGTCGAATCGGTGAAAGCACATGATGATATTTTATTCCTTCAATGTTGCGAATAGCAATGATTACTTTAAATACTGAATTTTTCTTACTGGATTTATAGATTTAAATGAAAATTAATATGCAACGATAGACAGTGATGGATGTGACGCACAAGGGGCGTGTCTGAGCCGACGTTTCGAGCGAGTTACCATAATTCGATCCGATTTATTGATTTTTCAATAATTCTGATACATATGATAGACTGTCACAAACATTATAGTCTGGCAAGTGCTGAAAAAATAATTTTATAATCAGGTCATCGATTATCTAAAACGGTTGTATGAAATAATTATTTCTATAAAGATGGTTAAAACTGGGACAAGTAAGTGGTAAATATATTAAGAAGTGGTTGCCGCTTAGACCACAAAGGAATCCCTCTAAAGTTAAGCCCCAAAGAACTCGACGATTAATCAGCGTTCAAACTTACTTTAAGATTAGTTAAACTTGTTATGATATCTTCACGTTCCGTGCAGTTTTTGATAAGGAATTAAAAATAATGTTCATCTTTGGTTATAAGCTTTATTATACCTCAGAAAAAGGGTAATATTTTTTCTGCCTTTTTTTGGGTAGTTCCAGTTTTATAATAATGGTAGTGGTTTTAACTGCCTTATTGGAGTAATAATAATATGTACAGCTATAAATGGTGAGATCCTGGGTTTCGATTCGAATACTGATTAAAGTTAAAAGTACATAGGTAGTTCTTAAGTATGTTCCGTTCAAATTTTCAATAGTAACTTGCGAGGTTGGCGGTGAATTTACGCTACCACTAGCACAGTAATTCGTCAGTTTTGCATCTGATCTATCTTCAACCGTGTGGATCTGCAAATTAAAAATGAGGGAAATAAAAGTATTTTTATATTATTATCATTATATGGGTATGAATATGTTTTGTAAAATAAAACTTTCTTTGAGAAAATAAAGGTTGCCTGCAAAATTGCTGACAGCTTTTGAACAGAATAATTAAACCAAGTTTAAAATAAACTCAAAAGTCAATTATTTTCTATTTTTTTCCTTCTATTTTACATAGATGGAACATCTAATACATTATGAAATGAATTAGACTTTATTCAATTAGACTATATTATAAGTTCTTTTGATAAGGCTAATTGATTAAGTTTATTTCATTTCATTAATTAATTTAATAAAAAAATATAATAATAGTCTTTTCACTTAATATACTTTTTAATTTATCGCTTTTTAAATAGGCAAAATTATTTATTTTTATTTGAAAATATTTTTCTAATAGTATTCTTAATGCTATCATACAAAGTTTTTGTAGCAGTGGTTTGTAAACCCAGGGGCTAAACTGTTTAAGAACGTTTCACATTTGTTTCTGAGATAAAAACTTGGTTTTAAAAGCTTTTTCATGATCTTTAAATTTTTATCATGGCAAATAATTTAAAATACCTATGTAATATTTTTATGCAATATAAGTTGATAGGAATTAAATGTCGTTGTTGGACCAGTTACATTAAATACTTATAGCATAAAAATAAATAAGACTTAAGGATTTAAGGTAGTGGTAGCCCAGTGGTAATGCACTAGCTTGGGAAACCGAGTGAAGCGGGTTCAAATCCCGGGTCTCACACCTCTGATATTTTTATGTGCGAATCATTTCTAACATGGTTACCACTTGCCTTACTGTGACCTGATCCCCCTTGAAGGGAGGCCCGTGTCCAGCAGTGGGGTGTTAAAAAAGGCTGAACACAAATACAATTTGCTAGATATTTAAGTTGACGATTGATAGAGGTTGGGAGACCATAGAAATGAATAACCATAAAACTATTATGTACACCGTGGCACCCTTGGGATTACTAACATGCTAACTAATTTAATAAAACTCCGATATAGTTTTCTGCAATATTTTTAATAAAATCCATTTATAATTTAAGTTTGAAATTCTCTAATGAATAAATTATCTATGTCCAATACATTCTCATTACTAGTTACCAGTTCTTTTTGAAGATATTCTAGAAACTACGTGAGCTATTCGATCACTTGGCTACTTTTAAAGGGACGACGTATTCCGCATACAAAGTACTATTATAAAATGTTTATAGAACAAAATTGCCTGGCAATCGCAAAATAGCTATGATAGTGTTTATTGTTGAATTCCTAGAGAAACGTAATTGCTAAGTATGTTTTTCCTAAAATAGCTAAGTATATAAAGGTCTAATAGATTCGATTTGTAAAAAGTAGATGTTAACATCTAGTATTTTATATACATATGTTAGGAGATCTTGAGATTATGGATCGAAGTCACAAGCTAGGTCAAATATTTGGATGTGTTTTTAGGATATTTATGTAGTTACAAACAGCTAAATCCTTGGCTTTTTGCAAATCGCGCAAGTCAGTCATGCCCCTAATCTCGCTCCAATTATATCAGATTATCTTCCACTAGAGACTCACCCGCGCTTCGCTCGGGTTCATCCCTAGGTACGTTTTAATGATTAATATGGAATAGATAGACTATATATCAGTATATATATACATAGGTGCGATGATTTTTATATCCTTTACTTGAGAAACGATGAATTACCCATACAAACTTTTATCCCCCTTTCCAATACCTTAAAGTGGATAAAAACTACCCTATATCCTTTTCAGGGTCTCAAACTATTTGCAATATATAATACCAAATTTCATCTAAATCGGTTCAGTAGTTCCAGAGATTACTTCCTACAAACTTACAAACTTTACCTCTTTATAATATTAGTGTAGATTGTAATATGTAATGTATGTAATGAAAAATATTGGTCTTTTATAATAAATCTTTCGTGCTTGTTTGTAGAAGACGAAGTTAGAAGAGACATTAAGTAAGTTATAAAACTTTATAGTTAACCAAGGGAACCCGCGGCTTCGCTCGCGCTAAAACTATAGAAAAACTCTAAAAGAGTAGGTTTCATACAAACAATCGTCCCCTATTTTAACTTCTTTTGAGATGAATTTCGAAAAATGCTAAAATACGTATTTATTAAATTGCATTGAAGAGCATTACCAAGTTTCACGTAATTCTGATCATAACTAATTTTTGGGTTATATTATAACGTGTTTTCCCGTAGGAATAAGATTATCTCCCGCGGTAAAAAGTAGCAAACAAACAAACACACTTTCACATTTATAATATAAGTATGGATTTAAGAAGATTAAGTGGAAACGTTACAGCCCTCACTTAAAAGTAGCCTAAGTTACTCCTTATAGCATCAGCTATCTGTCAGTAAAAGTCCCGTCAAAATCAGTCTAGCTGTTCCGGAGATTAGTCGAAACACACAGACAGACAAAAATTTTAAAAATTGTTTTTCTTATAAGTATCATATTAAATGTTATATGCATTTAGCAGACAGACAGACAAATTAAAAAAAAAAACTTTATCTTATAAGTACCGTATTTCATACGCATTTAGCATAAAACTGACATTACAAACAGACACTTCTTATATATTTATCTGTATAGATTTTAAGAATCAATGTTGAAAATTTAAAAATATAATACCTACCCAATTATTTTACCCGTATACAAGGAAGGGCTAATCGTAGTTTAACTTCTAACAAGATGGAAGTTAATTAGCAAAGCTCAGTTTGTTAAGGGATTGCTTTCACCTTAAGCTTGTTTATTTCGCACATCATTAAGTATATTTTACTTAGACAGCAAAACATAGAAGGTTTCCACGGGTAAATGACACGCTCCAATTTTTTGAATAAATGATAACAAGATATATATAGATATTATATTTATTTTGTGTTTCTTTCGAAAGTTCTAAATTAAAGATGGCGGTCTAGATTTGTTAATAACCATACTTTTTCTCTTATCCTCATTGTTAACTTAAAGTATAAGAAAAACTCTTTTTATTAATAAATAGCCGGGCTAGTAAAAATAATACATATGAGTCGTACAATAACTATATTCTATACATATAATAAAATTGTAACTAAGCCGCATCTGTACAATGTTTTTTGGAAAATCTTATTGAAATATACATTATTATACAGAATATACACATACAGAAGCCGAATCTATAGTTTTTAGAATCTTTGTCTGTCTGTCTGTGACTGCATCACAGAAAATCCGGTAGAGGGATTTTGATGAAATTTGGTATGATGATAGCACCAGCTGCTGGTTATCCGAGTCCACATATAGGATACTTTCCGCGGGAAAATATCTCATGTATGATAAATTTATACTAAACTATAACACGTAAGTAGGGACGAACCCGAGCGTAGCGAGGGTGAATCGCTAGTAATAATATAAACTCTTCGTACGGTTACTGTATCAATAGGTTCAGTCTTTTATTATTATATTTATATATATAGTGACTACACATATATAACTTTAAATACATACATTTTATAAATATAAACACACATGACGGTAGACGAATGTTTATTCGTGCTCATAACACAAATGAAGGCTCCCAGCGGGACTCAAACCAGCGACCATTGGCACAGCAAGTAGTGTCACTACAGAGTGAAACGTATCGTCAATGTATGTATTTGTTAAATAATATTGAAAGAAAAAAGAAATATATTTAAAAAATAAAAAAGAAAGATATATTATACCAAAAAAAACCACTTCCTTTAATTTCTACCGCCACTGAACCGGAAAGAATTTTCCGAGATAGATTAATTGTATAGACAAAGCTATAGCCTATAACATATTCTCAAACAATGATACATATATCAGACCTTCGCTATTAAACGTATAGTCGATATGGCACAGAAAGGTTTACGTATTTGGGAGGTTACGTAAACACAATCGATGCGGGCTTTTTGATCGTCATCTTTGGTTTTCGTTTTGTTGATAAAATATACAGAGCTACTTGGAATATATCTTTCGTGAGTTAATACTGGTAGATAGTCTGTCGATATAATGTAAATTCAATTGTTAAGTTCTTTTAGATTTAATACTTTTTTAGGTTTACGTGAATATTTGACCTTTTAAATAAATGGTTTTAACTAAAAGCTACGAGCATCTTCAGCATTTGAAACGTAGGGAACCAAAAATAAGTAGCGAAGAAAGTTTTATTCTTTTCGATTTTCATTGGGCTTAGCAAGATTTGCACGACGCGACGTTAGAAATATTAAATCAACAATTAATTTTCGACGTAGCTAAATGTAGCTATACAACAACATGACTTATGTTATTAATAAAAAGAAGAGATTAAGAGTCACGTAATTCCGACTAATAGTTCTCCCTGGAGTTATAAGCAGATAAACAGACATAAAAAGATTGTACTTTACATCTACAGTCTATACAGATAAATAAAAAAATCCGGACAAGTGCGAGTCGGACTCGCCCATCGAGGGTCCCGTAAAAATTTGAAAGAAATCTGTTTATCTTTAATTTTCAACTATTTTTATTTTTTGGAACGTTTCCTTGATTTGTGCTGTTAGACCTTGCTTTTTGCCAAATTTCGTGAGTCTAGGTCAACGGGAACTACCATATTATAGCTGCTGTTATTATTTTTATAAACTAATTTTTAATTGTAAGCTGTAACATTGTGAATCTTTATGGTACTCTTTTGATATTCTAAATTTTGTTTTGCCTTTACATGTACCTACTATTTTTTAAATGTAGTTATCACCTATAATTAAGGTACTACTCTATCAGTATTATTTTCCATGTATGTTAAAATGTGTTTAGTTTGTACTTTGTTGGTGATCTAATAAATAAATAAAATAAAATATAGGTTTTTGACCCAAAACCTATAAGGGTACATCCGGTTCATCTAGAATTGACAATTTTGGTTAAAAGCAAGGTCTTAGTCTAGTCGCTAACAGTTAGTTAATCCTATATATTTATATGTTTGTCTTTTTCTAGTGTCGCGTTTGCGTTTCATCGAGTTTCAAATCACAAAGATTCTAAAGAAGATTCCCTTTAAAATCAAACTTCAAAAAATATTAAAAAGTAAAAAATAACTGGTTGGTAGTTTTCATTTTATAGATACTAACCCGAGCGAAGCGAGGGTGAGTTGCTAGTTGACAATAAAAGTTAAAAACATATTTTTTAGTTAACAATTTCTTTTTACTTTACTACAATAGATAACAAACAAAAGTTGATTCTACCGAAAACTAGAATGAGCTGTGGAATGACAGAAGCTTAAATAAAAACGTTTTATGCAACATCTTCCAAATTTTTCTCATATGACACTAAATACTTTGGTTAAATAGCTGAACCAATAGTGTCACTTCTATACGAGTCATATGCATGTACGTTTACAATGTATTAAGAAGAGATTGCTTTTATAAAATATTTTAAACTAAACTTTTTTTATAGAATGCTATGCGAGGTGAATTATGGCGGTGTAAAGGGTAACTTTTTACTTACTTCCGAAAGGAACAGGTTCCTCGTTCATCTGTATATTGTGTCATTTTTATGTATGTTCACCGATTTCTCAGAAACCGTTTTTGCTACTTTAAACTGTATTATATTAAGATAGATTCCGAAGTGGACCTATAAAATTACAAAAGAACATCTTTGCTTAATGGTGAATAATGTCCTTATGACTGATTTCGGCTACTTCGGCCAATCTCACTGAGACTAGCCTGCTGCGTGGGAGATATATTGCTGTCACTTTTAAAGTCTTATGAGAGGACAATTTGACAAGACCGGTGGATGCAGGATCAACTCACTGAGGATTTATTAACAAAATTCTCAATAACTAACATAGGTTCTCAAACCCAGGATCCTCAATGTGCACCATGATGATGATGTGATCATAGCCACTGAGTGTAGATAATATATATGCGAATAAATAGGTACTATTAGTACTGAATTTATGATATTATAAATTAATTACTTTATGGTCATAATAATGTTTTCTTTAGAAATAAAAGCTTTATAACATAAATATGTCCATACAGCGCAAGTTGGCATATTCTACGAGTAAATTGAAGACTATGAAACAAAACAAAATAGTATTTATATTTTTGCGTACCAAAATTATTTACATATATACAGAAAATGTATTAAATTTAGATTCTGTTAAAATATGGATTTCTCTAATATCATTCATACATTAATATGTTAGTATATCTAAATCCATATATTCGTGTAAATTGGCAAAGACGCGATTACAGTTCAGTGCCTTTTTTTCTCTGTTTGTCAACCGATTTTCTTTTTTCATCCGACTGCAAGGAAAGGGATATGTTTTTCGCGCCTATCCTTGTATGTTTGTAATATTCTTTATTCCCTCATATCTTCCAAACCACTTGATGGTTTCCTTTAATTAAGGTATCGTTAGATTCGTTTCATTAGTCCAAGTGTTCTTAAATAGGTGACATAAAAAAATTAAAATATGGGGGCTGCTAGATTCCAATAATGTGAAAAAGAAAATGAAAATCAACGAACTATATGAAGTGGGGTATCGCTGCATAGGTATTTAAAAATCATTTTTAGGTTTCTTTCATCATTTTTATTTTAAATAACAGTTTAGGACATATAATGATTTAAAGTTGGTTAACAACCATGCTCGCTAATTTTCCTACTTAAAAAAACTTAAAAAGCTGTAAATAAATAAATATACTATAATAAAACAGTAGAGGTCTATGTCTGTACATAGCAAAAAAACGATAAAAACCGAGTCAGGGGGACGTAAGAAGACAAATAGAGATTTTTTCAATTTTTTTGTTTCTCTGTCTGTTTGTCTGTTTGTACGGGCTAATCTTCGAATCTATTGGACCGATTTAAATGAAATTTTGCATGGTGGTACCTTATATCCTCGGTCAACATATAAGATACTTTTCATTCCGGAAAATTAAAGAGTTCCCGTGGGGATAGTTAAACAACTATAGTAACTTATACAGCTTAGTACACAACAACTTATGCACCTAATTTAGTAAAATTTGGCATGTTGATGCCTTATGTTGCCGATCAAACAACAATATTATTTTTCATCCCGGAAAAATGAACGGTTCCCGTGGGAACTAATAGATCTCTATTAGAATTTTTCTAGAGGCGAACTCGAGCGAAGCGAGGGTGAGCCGTTAGTTATAAAATAAAAAAAAACCCGACTGCATAAAAGCTAAGTAAAAAGATGAAAACAAGTTCACGATGGAATATAGTATTATGCAGTCGGAGACATACATACACGTTTCATCCTTGCCGCAACATGTATGTATACTCGTTAGCTTTTATGCAGTCGGGTTTTTTATAATATATTTATTGTTCAATAGCTTCTGACGAGCTTCAGTGTTAATTATTTTTTTAACTGTTAGTAAAACTCGCTAGTGCTAGATAAAAAACAGATTTTAGACCGCGTATATTTTCTTTGTAACAAAGCTACGAGTATGACTCGCCTAAGTTCAAAAGCAATTTTGTCACCAAAGGTTTTACATAATATGAAAATTGCTTTGCCGCTACATACATTCGCTTGCTTCGTTTTAATATTTATATTTCACACAAATTTTAGACAGCTTATACACTAAACATGTGTATTTTTATCAATTAATTTAAATCTATACATATAATCTATATATAATATAATAAAATTGTAATTAATCGCCGACTGTACATGGAAGATATTGGAGAAAAACTATGATTGGGGGTCTTTATTAACGCAATAGAACGCAAAACAATGACTTTTAGAATTTTTTTCTGTCTGTGTGTTTGTGCGCGTTAATCCCAGAATGACGATTATAATCGAATTGGATGCGGTTCACTAATGTATTGTGGTAAGCCTCACTTAGCATTTAATATTTTATTTACTTCAATTGGTTCACAAATAAAAAAGTTATGTCAATTGAAAGAATCACCTAGTATTGTAATATTTTTTTATTTCCCTGCCGACTCAGCCGTTACTTGTCTTCAACTTGCCATGAAACGTCTATACTCTATTCCGTAGAAAGCTTTTATTTTCGGTGAAGAAATACGGTATATTATTTCTGTTTTAGGAAAAATCCTTGTCCAATACCTGTTAAAATAATTTAGCCATTTTGGAAATTAGCAAAGAACCAACAGGCAGATCGACATTTTTAATGACTAATTGGGGTTAAAGATCATATAAATAACGATATAAGCTCAATATACAGCTAATGTGACCAATACCATGTAATAATTACCTCTTATATTTTAGTAGATAAAGTTGCTTATGTTATGTGTTATCTTAGAAACCAAATCTATACATATAATAAAATTCTAACTGAGTAGAATCTGCACATAAAATATTTTTTTAGAAAATCTTATTGAAATAGCCATTATTGTCGATTCAGAGGTCGAATCTACAGTTTTTGGATTTATTGGAGAAAATCACCGGTCACAATTTTGATGAAATTTAGTATGATGTTAGATAGTTATCGGGGTCATCATATATGATCCATATATAAATAGTTGACAAGAACCAATGAAGTTATAAAAGAGAAAAGCGTTCGATTTGAAAACTCCTAACGATCTAATAAAACCTGCCACAGGGAATTCTGATGACATACGTCAAGAGTATTTGGCTTACGATGACAAACCACGTACATGCATCGAGTCGAGTAAATACGATACGAAATATTTACACAAAATAGATGTTTCAAATATAAAATTCTAGCAAAATACTGTGATTTTATTTACATGCATTGGTATGATGTATATGGTTTTATAATTCTTACTCTTTCGTGCAAAAACTACCAAATGGATTTTGATGAAACTTAACTGTGTAGCTTATACATAAGAATAACACATAGGGTATAATGTGGGTCTAAGCAGATGGGACTATCCTAACATTAAACATAATAACAATTGTTAAAGTTTAAATTCAGTGCCAATATATAATTGGGGCGTTTATGCCAAATCGCTATATAGAGTTCACAGTAACCGCATTTGAACGGAAGCCAAAAAATTAAGCATCCAGAGATCTGCAGTACATTAAACAAAAAGAGATCATTTGTTTTTTATTCGCATTTCTAAATTCCTTCCATTTGTAATCAAGGAAATTACAAGAGGAATTCGTAATGGATAAAGAAATTGCTTAAAAATATTAATAATAAAAATATTAATACATATGTATCTATTTATATATAAGAATCGGTCGAGCCGTTTCGGAGGAGTTTTGTTATAAGCACTGTGACACGAGAATTTTATATATTAGAAGATTTAAATAGGTAAATGAGTTGTTGTATTATAACGTGTTTTTTCGTGGGAATGAAATAATCTATCGAGGTAAAAAGTAGCTTATGTCACTCTTCAGCTCTGCAACTATCTCCGTACAAAAAATAACGCCAATTCGTCACTCTGTTTCGACGTGAAGGAAGGACAAACAAACACACTTTCACATTTATAATATTAGAGGCTTGGCATGGCCTGCTAACCTTTTTGTTTTTTTTTAACGTTGGGAAATGCATTTTGGTACGAGGTGTGGGACTCACTGGCAAAGCCAGTACTACCCACTAAAACCCAACAAAACCTTCCCCCGTCTTAATGGGGTGTCGCAGGATCGCTTACGCATTCAACTACGACGCCCCGACGGCAGGTCAGCCGAGGCAGACTACAACGACCATGAGGTTGCTCCAAAGTCCACTCTGCTATCAGAGAAGTACCAGGAGCAACCCGCATGGTACACCGCCCTCCGAAGAGGGCCACCTCCCACCGCCCACCGAAGGCGGCCACCTCTCTGTGCGTTTCTTGGCTTCGCGCCCGGCTGTATTGCCGGGCACTACTGAGCCCCCCCCCCACCACGACAAGGTGAACGCACGTTGGGGGGGATGGCCTGCTAACTTAACCTAACCTTGATTAAACCTTATGAGATACATCAAAAAATGTACTACATAAATTGAATGTCTTAAAAAGGCCTACAGAAAAACCTGTAATAGCGTGTGTCTATATCAAAAAGTACACTGGCAATAATATTAATACGTGTAGAGAAAACTCGGGAATTCTTTTTAAGCTTATTACTCGTTCAGAGGAGATTTGGCATAGATGTTTATATATAAAAGTTAAGTTTATAACGTTATGTTATAATGTTAATATTTTTAACGACTTCAAGAAACAGGAAGATGTCTAACCAGCCGTAATTTTTTAAATATAAATAGAGACTTTGGATGAAATAAATTAACTTAGTAGTAATTTATTTTTACTGTAACTTATACAATACTTTAATAATAGAAAAAAGTTTCTATTATTAAAGTATTGTAATTGAAATAACAAAGTGTTAAAAATTAAATTAACTAACCATTATTAGACCATAGACACAACACAAGAGAAGACATTTGACAGAAATAAAATGTCACTTAATACACTACCATATTTATAGACTAGGTTTTAATATTTTTGCGCGAAACCCTAATTCTTTTTCTAAAATAAAAGTAGCTTAAATTACTCCTTATAACATCAGCTATCTGACAGTGAATGTCCCGTCAAAATCAGTCCAGCCGTTTTGGAGATTAGCCGGAATAAACCGACAGACAAAATTTTTGAAAAGTGTGTTTTTCTTATAGGTACCATATATAATTTCAAATGCATTTAGTAAAAAGCTGTTATTTTGATATTACAAAAAGACACTTCAATTTTTTTTATCTGTATAATAAAAGATAAAGACATTTTTTTCTTACAGATGTTGTTATGATGTAAATACTCGTAGTAAATCCCCAAAAGGTTTTCAGTAAATTAAAAATAACCCTGTATAAACACAGACTTATCTAAATTCAATAACCAAATAGAAAGTTTATATTGTAAGCTGAACTTCGGACGTGTTTTCGTAAACATCCCGAAGGTATAAAGTTTTTTGTCATCAACGCTTTTCGACTCACTTTCGATTGTTTTCAAATGTAATGTCTTTGAACTCCGGTTGTATTTCCAGACGCTTTTAAGAGAAAATTCGTAACAACAAACAACCGGTAAGCGATACCTTCTTTTGTCTATGATAGATGCTTTGCTCTTTTTTCGCTTAGGTGCCATTTAGATAGCAATATGATGATGATTTCCTCCTGACCGATTTCGGTCATGGTGGCCAATCTCACTGAGACTAGACAACTGCGCAGGAGATATATTTCACTCTGTTCCTGTTACTCTTAAATTCCAATTGGAGGAAAATTCAACACGACTGGTGAGAGATCATACACAGGACCAACGGCTTTACGTGCTCTCCTAGGCACGGGAATGTAACACTGTCACTTCCCAACTCAATAACTAAACTTGGTTCGACCCAGGACTCGAACCCAGGACCTCCGGATATGCAGTCATACATGTTAGCCACTACAACACCGAGATAGTTCGAGATAGCAATATACTAATATCTCGAGGGAATTATTTGATTGTAGAAGGATAAAAAGAAAATAAAAAGGAAATATGTCAAATGTCACATTGATTGGTCCGTTCCTGCTTCAAAGAAAGATAAATGAATAAAAGATTAGTAATATCAGTAAGAACTAGTCTAAGTTTACTTTTATAAGCTTATACTGTCGAAACGAGTTAAAAGTTTGTATGTATCATCTATACAGATAAATATAATTGAAGTGTCTGTTTGTAATGTCAAAATAACAGCTTTTTACTAAATTCATATGGAATTATATACAGTATTTATAAGAAAAACTCAATTTTTAAAATTTTGTCTGTCTGTTTGTCCTGGCTTACCTCTGAAACGGCTGGGCCGAATTTGGCTGGACTTTCACTCGCAGGTAGTTGATGTTATAAGGAGTAACTTGTGCTACTTTTAATTCAGTAAAAGAATTAGGGTTCCGCTCAAAAAAATTAAAATGTACCTAGGGACGAGCCTGAGCGAAGCGAGGGTGAGTCGCTAGTCTTCTATACATATAATAAAACAGTAACTTAGCGAAATCGATGTGCGCGTTTCAAGCAAAAAGTACTGAACCGATTTGAACTAAGCTTTGTGTAGTAATAACTTATTACTCGGGTCAACATTTAGGATACCTTTTACAACACAAAAACCTTTCATTCCCACGGGGAAACACTACAATAATTGTTTCAATCAAGTCGTTCTTAGAAACTTACATGTCTTACGCTGGCTTAACCTTAGGAGATGTATCAAAACAATGAAAATTGTAGGTCTTAATAAGGCCTCCAGAAAAATCTATATAAGTCTTTCACCTAAGTACACTCGCAATACCTATTCATATCTATTTAAAACATACTTCGGGACGCACCCAAGCGAAGCGGGGGTAATTCACTAGTATATATTGAAATTTACACTGTAAATATAATCACTTTTATCGATATTTATCATCTAAATAAATATATTTAGAAAAAAGCTTTTTCTAGTATTTTTTTTGGTTATCAAAAATGCATACTTCAACATTTTAAGATGAAATGTTTGCTATCAAATTCACCATTCTTCTCTAGTTTTCAACTTAAAATTGTTTCATAGGCACTAATCCATCATTGTCAATGGAACTGAGAGAAATGTTTCATTCAGAGGCAAACGCGAATCGGATGTTTGGGTAGTACTATCTGTAGACTGATTGCTAGCGGTTTGGTAAATCGCATGCATTATGTAAAGAGCTTACATTCTCCATCCGAGGTGCTTCGACACGATGTCTTTCTCCAATCGTTACGGAATAGGAATCTGAAACTAGTAATATATGGGAACTAGCGAACTTACTTTTAGTATAGATTTCTTAGAGATTAAATTTTTTTCCGCAGTAAAAAGTGTCTTATATGTTGACCAGGATAACCAGCTATCATCATACGAAATTTAATCAAAATCTCTCCAGTGGTTTTCTCGTGATGCCGTCAGAGGCAGACAGACATACAAAATTTCTAAAATGAAAAATTATTTTTTGTACAGATTCGACTCAGAATTTTATAATATGCATAGATTAACGTTTTTTTTGTTTCTATACAATTTCAAAAATTCCTAATCTTTTATTAAATCTATGAGTGTGTAACATACCACAGACATATTGTCCGTGCCTTTTTTGTGGTATTTTGTGTTTTGCTGTTATGAATGTAAATAGTTACACTCTTGCAACAATGGGCTTTTTTTTATATCTTGCCAAATATAAGCGTTGTATAGAATATCAATTTTCATGGCGAATGGTTTCGAAGTTAAAGAAGTGTAGCGACTAGCGCCAACAATAGCAAGTTACAATACCCGCCAACCCTAAAGCCGTCACCCAATTGTCATATATCATTGACTTAGAGAATGGACTAAGTAATACTCTCATGAAATTGTACTTACACTCAAGAAAGATAGAAAGCGATCGTGCGACCAATACCTGTCTTTTATTCCAATTTGAATTTATAAATGGAATGTAAAAAAAATATAATATTATGGAAAATTGTAATATTATAATGGAACGCAAAATGGTTATAAATATCAATCTCTTCCAGGTAAATTACTGAGAAATTAATTAAATTTCTAAGAAATATATAGTTAACGCCGGCGTGTTCGCGGTCGTTGAGAGATTAATCGTATTTCAATTAATACAGAAGACTTCTGGAAGCGCGCATCCGTTTTGTCTCTGTCGCGCCTTTCCGCCATTTTCAGCGGACGGCTGGCAAAGAAACACTCGGTCCACTCTCTATATCTATGTCATATGTACATATATAGAATGCATAGAAGTCGGGAGCGCGTCAGATACTAATATACACTGATACAGTCTACGAAGGTTCCAGATGCAATTCTTTCAAGAGATTCGGATACATTTTATAGGCAGTTACCTTTGATACATCTATATGGTCATAAGCCTACATAATATATTTTATGAGAGAAACTCAAGCACATATCTCTTGCAAATACACAGTACTTGCATAAATAAATAATAATATGTTAGGACATTAACACAGATCACCATCTAGTTCCATGGTCAGCTACGAAGCTTGTGTTATGGATACCAGATAGTTGATACTATAAATACATAACTTTAAATACAAACATATTATAAATATTAACACCCATGACTGGAGTACAAGCATTCGTGCTCATCACACAAATGAATATCCCCAGCGGGATTCGAACCCGCGACCGCTGGCACAGGAAGTAAGGTCACTTCAAACTGAGCCCAACGTGTCGTCGAAAAAGGCAGTTATAATAATAAAATATTAACAAAATAATAAATTAACTGAATAACTTCTGTAACAGTAGATGAGTAGAATAAAAATTCAGACGAATACTTGTTTTTTCCTTAATAGAAATTCTGCCTAAAATAAAGCATCATTGTACATTCTTTTGAGGTTCGAATCGAGAACAAAAGGGATTTTTGCAATTTATACTTAGTCGAGAAAAGTTTATTTTTCATAATTAACTTTTAATTTCATTATTCTTAATTACGTTGTTATCTTGTTTAATGATGATTTGCTTGAAATAAAAGAAATCTAGAAGGACTTTACTGTACCACTAGCGACTCACCCTCGCTTCGCTCGTTGATTCCCCATGCAAACTTTCATTCCCATTTTTGCCCTCTTAAGGCTTAAGGGATGATTTTCGGGATAAAAAGTATCCTATGTCCTTCTCAGGGTCTCAAACTATCTTCTTACCAAATGTCATCTAAATCGGTTCAATAGATCCAGAGATTACCTCCTACTACGTCACAAACGCACAATTCACAAACTTTATCTCTTTATAATATTAGTATAGATACCTATAGAAGATGGAATGAAGAAATGTGACCTAAATCACTTTTGGTCGAACTTATCAATCAAAGTTCCTTTAAAAGTTGTTCAGCCGCTACGGAGTTTACAGAATTTAATGGGTAAGAATATTAACTCAATATTATATAGCTAATTTTATATGGTATGATTTGGCCAGACAATCAATTTACCGAAAGAGTTTTTAATACAAATTATCGACTTTAAATGTCAAGCCAACAATTTTATGTATATATGTTTTTTTAAGTAAAATCTCTGTACTGTAAAGTACAACAAGTACTGGTAGTTTATATATATATATATATATATATATATATATATATATATATATATATATATAGTAAAACTGTTAATATGATAATTAAGGAAAAGGCGCTTTTTAATATTTATGTGTTAATATGGCTGTCTACAAGTAATAGGGTGTGGTAGGCTATTTCATTAAGACGTTACAAATTACAAGCTTCGAGGCAAAACGTTATTAAATAGTCGTTAAGGTGAATGTACATTGTACAATTAGCAGAGCGCGGACTTAGTGGGGTGCCGATATACATGGAACTAATATATATATATATATATATATATATATATATATATATATATATATATATATATATATGTCGGAGGAAGCTAGGAGTCGGATTGATTGTTGTTTGCATGATGAATAACGCACAATATTATTTGTTTACATTTTAATTAATTTTAAAATTATTAATTTGATTTTATTTGATTTCTTACATTTTTCTACAATTTAAAAACTTCGGCAATCTAATAAAAGCTATGAATATGTTAAGTCACGTAACGACCAATCGGAGCAGAGCACGTGCCTCGAGCGGGGTCGAGGCGCCATCGTTTACTTTAGGGAGACTGATTGTGTTTTTCGGAGAGTCGAGTGATAGTAACTGGTCGAGTTGGACCGTATTCATTGTTTGAAGTAAAGACGGTGCCCTGAACCCGCTGCTCGGTCTTAGTTATTAATTCTTTGTTTTAATTTCTTTCAATAGTGCGTGTGAAAGTGAATATTGTAATATCTGTGTTAAGTGAATATTATTAAAATAAAACACTACGGAACTGTTAATTGTGTTTTGTGCTCGCACTTTACCCAATGACGCCCACTAAGACCGCAACCATGAATGATAATGTCGGGTAGAACAATGTTTCTCCGACATCAGAAGTGGGATCGGTGCAGGCACAAAACGTGAGCGAATAGACAGCGAAAGCAAATGACGGATGGCGTGCGTTATTTGAAGCGCAACAAACCAGTATGAAGCTACTCGTGGAGGCGCTAACCAACCCACCGAATATCGAGGATAAGAGCATCACGCTGCCTAAATTTCAACCGGAGGATGCAGGCACCGACGCCCGGGCCTGGCTTGCCACGGCGGACATCTGTTTATCGGATAGTGGTATACAGGGAAGTAAATTAGTTCTTATACTTAGTAAGGCCATGAGAGGTTCGGCCGCAACATGGTTTTCTCAGATAGCTTTTCCTAATATGAAATGGTTAGAATTTAAGGAAATTTTTCTTTCTCGTTTCGATACGTTAGAAACATGTGCTGCAACGATATTAAAGATTCTTACTGGCAAACTGCAAGAAGGTGAATGTCTTGCTGCATATGCAAGCCGTTTATTTACTTTACTCATGTCACGATGGAGTAATTTGGGCAAAGAAGAAATGGTGGTATCCTTAATACTTGCACACATGGGGCAATTTGAGCCAAGGTTACAACGCAATATTTTTTCTGAAGAAATAACTACCCGCTGTAAAATGCAACGTGAACTAATGGCTTTTTCTTATCGCAAGCGGAGCTACCAGGAGATAACAAAGACCGTTGCAAGCACTATACCAGATAATAAACGTCCTAGGTTAAGTTCAGTTTCAACAAAATGTTACGCTTGTGGAAAGCTTGGTCATAAGTCTTTTGAATGTTTCAGTCGATTGCATGACAAGCAGCAAACAACTCCGACCACTGAGCGCCGGCCGTTACTACGTGGGCCCCTGTGACTTGCTACAAGTGTGGTGTTGAGGGCAACGTGGCCAGTTGCGAGCAGCAGCGCACAGCCTGCCGCCGCGCCCAGCGTTGTGAAACGAGTGGACATGTGTGGTATGAAACCTGTCACTGGGATAATTACACAATTTGGTGAGCAGTTCTCATTTTGTTTTGATTCCGGTGCTGATTGTTCCTTAATTAAAGAGAGCGTCTCTCGTAAGCTTGTTGGTTCATTGCAGCGTGCCATAGTTACTTTGACTGGTGTAGGAAAATCAAGTGTACTATGTAACTCGCAAATTTTATCTAGGGTCTCTCTTAGTGGTCATGACGTACAAATTTTATTTCACATTATACCCGATGATTACCTAAATAACAATATTTTGATTGGACGTGATTTGTTGGCCTTAGGGTTGTCAGTACACATATTAAGTGATAAGCTTACTATAGTTGAGAAGCCCTCTCTAGTTAATATTTGCAACGTAGGTAGCGCGGTGGCTGACTTTCATGACGTGGATACCGATATACCCGATAACTTTAAACCACAATTAATAGAACTTCTTAGCTGCTTTAAAAACTCATTTGTTGAAGGCACGCCTACTAGTAGAGTAAAGACAGGCGAATTAGAAATAAATTTAGTATATCCTAGCAAAATCGTGCAACGGCGGCCTTATCACTTGAGCCCTGAAGAGCGAGTGATAGTACGTAATAAGTGTAGTGAATTATTATCTGCTGGAGTTATTAGACCAAGCAAATCGCCCTTCTCTAGCCCAATACTCTTAGTAAAAAAGCGTGATGGCACAGACCGAATGTGCGTAGATTACCGAGAATTAAACTCAAATACAGTTCCCGACCGGTACCCCTTACCTCTAATTGGCGATCAAGTTCAAAGGTTATCAGGCGCGCGGTTTTATACGTGTCTTGACATGGCTAGTGGATTTTATCAAGTTCCTATAACTGTAGAGTCGAATTCGATCGAGAAAACCGCATTTATTACCCCGGACGCTCATTATGAGTTTACTGCCATGCCTTTTGGCCTACGAAATGCTCCCTCTGTGTATCAGAGAGCTATTAACGCGGCTCTAGGTGACCTAGCGCATTCTTATGCTATCGTTTATATGGACGATCTAGTTATACCAGCGAATAACGTAGAGCAAGGGTTGGAACGGTTACGTGTAGTATTAAAAACTCTTAGCGATGCTGGATTTTCGTTCAATATGAGTTCAAAAAAAAAATGAGTCTTTCTAAAGAAGCAGGTCCAGTTTTTGGGGTATGAAATATCAGAGGGCGAAATCAGGCCTAACTCTCGTAAAATAACCGCGTTGACTAGGTCCCAACTGGGCTGGATCCGTGTATGTCGGATGACAATGATGGTAAGAACTTCGTAATAAATTTCTTTTGTTTAAAATAATTAGTTATTAGTGTGTTTGTATATTGCGAATAGATTTTCTTTATAAGATATCCTAACTGCGTGGTGGTTAAGGTTTAGTTAAGCTTTATGAGAGGCGAGGTGGCCACTGAATGGCGAGGTGGCCATTGAATGGCGAGGTGGCCATTGAAAGGCGAGGTGGCCATTGAAAGGCGAGGTGGCCATTGAATGGCGAGGTGGCCATTGAAAGGCGAGGTGGCCTGTGAAAGGCGAGGTGGCCATTGAAAGGCGAGGTGGCCATTGAAAGGCGAGGTGGCCATTGAAAAATGAAATTAGTAGAATAAGAGGCGAGGTGGCCATTTAGATATTGTCAGTAATCCAAAATGTGTAACGCGATAAACGGCGAGGAGGCTGTTTCGATACTACTGACTTAATTTACGATGTAGTGTGGAGTCTGTTAGGATTCGGATTCGAATATGAAAGGCTTTAAATGAAGTTGTTGCGCAGAGGATAAAATGTAATGATGTACACGATCTCCTTGGTCAGGAGTGGCCGAACTATACAAAATGTCTTTTTTCTTTTCTGCAGATAACGATGATGCGCGGCCATCAACATTACACGAGGGCGTGTAATACGTCAGGACGGCCGTGTCGGAGGAAGCTAGGAGTCGGATTGATTGTTGTTTGCATGATGAATAACGCACAATATTATTTGTTTACATTTTAATTAATTTTAAAATTATTAATTTGATTTTATTTGATTTCTTACATTTTTCTACAATTTAAAAACTTCGGCAATCTAATAAAAGCTATGAATATGTTAAGTCACGTAACGACCAATCGGAGCAGAGCACGTGCCTCGAGCGGGGTCGAGGCGCCATCGTTTACTTTAGGGAGACTGATTGTGTTTTTCGGAGAGTCGAGTGATAGTAACTGGTCGAGTTGGATCGTATTCATTGTTTGAAGTAAAGACGGTGCCCTGAACCCGCTGCTCGGTCTTAGTTATTAATTCTTTGTTTTAATTTCTTTCAATAGTGCGTGTGAAAGTGAATATTGTAATATCTGTGTTAAGTGAATATTATTAACATAAAACACTACGGAACTGTTAATTGTGTTTTGTGCTCGCACTTTACCCAGTGACGCCCACTAAGACCGCAACCATGAATGATGATGTCGGGTAGAACAATGTTTCTCCGACATATATATATATATATATATATATATATTAACTTTTTAGTGCTTTTTTTTCAGTCGTTTTTTTTTACATTTAAGTATGTTTTTTGTTAAAAACGAATAATCTTGATATTATATTATCTTACTTTTAACTTTAATATTAATTGCCTAATAATATAACGAGGCTAATTAAAAACTTTCGCAGGAGAAAAAACAGAAAGATTTAATACATATAAATTTGCTCGAGAAAATTCCTCTTAGATTATCCAGCCGAGTGTAGCTCAGCCGGTACATTGAAGAATGAGAGAGAGATGATGAATGACGCCGTCGAGACTTATCTCAAACTGTCATTAATAAGGTTTAATACTTCATGGCCTTTATGTTTTGAAATACGATACTGTTATAGTTTTAGCTAAATTGTATTACTGGAATTCTAAATGTTTGACGTTTTGAAAATACTGGTGTTCGCCCAGTGGTCGAAATTCGACACTAATCATTATTGAAAGTTTGAAAAAAACAAATTAGAATAGTATTCACCTAAGTATATAAACAAAAACGTGTGTGTGTACTTATATACGCACGTAAGAAGTTATACTTCTTTGGCGTAACAGAACAAAAATAGCGGAAGATTTTATCCCATATGTCATAACTCTCTGTTTGTAAAAGGAATGATAAATTAATAAGAACAAATATATATTTTTTTTTATTTCCACTGACATAAAACACGTGTTACAGATTTATGAATATTTGATAAACTATTTTGAATATAGTTATGAGTTTTACGGTAACCGGAGAGACTAACTTCATCATGTCGTTTGCAGCGAACTTTATCATGCCACTTTTTGGCTATTGGTGTATCGTAAAAATGTCACTCTTATAATTTTTTCCAAACGTACCAAAAGAAGTATAACTTCAAAAAAAATAAAAAAACATTTCATTGATAACACTAAAACTCAATAATACTATTACCAAATAAAAAAGTCGGTTGAAAAACAGAAGAGAAAAAGATTGTGAACTGTGTTGCTTTTTATATAAAGATAGTAATACTTTAGCTATAAGGCTAATGTTTTTATACTGAATAAGTCTCATGAAAATAAGTTAAGCGGTTTTCTAGTGCGGCCATGTTTTCATTAAAAGAGTTTTGTTTGAATATGTAAGCAACTTTCACTCTCAATTTCCATCGGGACGACAATAATTTGACACGATCGTTACGAGATTTAGGCGCTAGAGCTTTACGTACACTCGAGGGTGTAAGTAATACCGCCAACCGGGCTATTGATGAGATTTTTTTACAAGAAATCTGAATTATTATACTTGTCACGACTCAAATCGAGGATTTTCCGCTTTCCGATATACCTTTATGTCGCAGGGAAGTTGTAAGATCCGGTTTTCACTAGTGAAAACACAATTACTCGGAGTTTGTCATTCGCCCCCTTTGCTTACAGGCTAGGTTGTTTACCCCCCCAACGTGCGTTCACCTTGTCGTGGTGGGGGGGCACAGTAGTGCCCGGCAATCCAACCGGGCGCGAAGCTAAGAAACGCACAGGGAGGTTGCCCACTTCGGTGGGCGGTGGGAGGTGGCCCTCTTCGAGGGGGCGGTGTACCTTGCGGGTTGCTCCTGGTACTTCTCTGATAGCAGAGTGGACCTTGGAGCAACCCCATGGTTGTGGTGGTCTGCTTTGGCAGACCTGCCGTCGGGGCGTCGTAGTTGAATGCGTAAGCGATCCTGCGACGCCCCATTAAGACGGGTGAAGGTTTTGTTGGGTTTTAGTGGGTAGTACTGGCTGTATTACGCCGGTGAGTCCCACACGTCGTGCGTAAATGCATTTCCCAACGTTAAAAAAAAAGGCTAGGTTATTTAAAAATTTTATGTGTAAATTTCGACGACTTCACAATTTTGATCTTCATATTTATCAAACATACTACTATGCCTGATATCCAAATTTCCATACTTACTATATAAATGTGAAAGTGTGTTTGTTTTTTTGTTTGTTTATTTCTTTGTCCTTCGTTGACGTCAAAACAGAGTGACAGATTGGCGTGATTTTTTTGTGTGGAGATAGTTAGAGGGCTGGAGAGTGACATAGGCTTACTTAGAATTTTTACCGTGGGTGATTATCTCATTCCTACGGGAACGTTATAATACAACCCAAAAAAATATAGTTATGGTCAGAATTACTAGAAACTGTAAATTGCGAATCATTTCTAACATGATTACCACTTGCCTTACGGTGAAGGAAAACATCGTGAGAAAACCTGCATGTCTGAGAGAACCTAGCAAGTTTTCGAAAGACATGTGAAGTCTGCCAACCCGCACTTGGCCAGCGTGGTGGACTATGGCCTGATACCCCTCTTATGTAAGGGAGGCCCGTGCCCAGCAGTGGGACGTTTAAAAAAAGGGCTGAATACACTCTTCAATACAATTAAATAAATACTTCTTTTAGCATTGTTTGAAATTCATCCTATTAGGGGGTAAAATAAGGAATAAAACTTAAAAGTTTTAGCGAGAACGAAGCCGCAGTCTCTGCTAGTTGATAAAATATCTTTTATTACCTAAAAATAAGAAACTTTCTTTTGATAGAATAGCATCTCAGTAAGAAAAGTTGGTCATGTTTTTTCATGCTGACATCAAAACCGAAATATCGGGGATCAAACACCGACAGTCGCTTCACGGTTATTTGCTTTACGTATAAATGTAGTATGTTAACGTTTAGGAGGCACTCTTAAAGAGAAACGAAATTTTGTTTTCGTCTTAGGTTTTGTTATTTTCCTGTGTATAGAAAATGCTTTTAATAGTTCAGTAAGTTTAACCATAGGATCTCTGTAACTTAGAAATAGCACTTAAGTTTTATCTTACTATATCTTTCCACTTAGAGAGATAAGACGGAGGGTCGATTTTTATAAATAAAACTATTTTTTCGGATTTATTTGGATTTTTGTTTCCCTACGTTTCGAATTCATGGTCACGGGAGAAACTGAGGTGTTACATGTCTCGACGGTATAGTTGTTACAGACAGCCTACCCACAAAAAAAAATTTTTTTCGACAAAATCCGAAAAGATAGTTTTATTTAAAATGTCAAATATTCGCGTAAATCTAAGAAAGTATTACGGAGGGTCGATTTCCGTGTTCTCCGAGGAAGAGGGACGAAACACCGCTAGCTTCTTGACTCCAGGTTATATAATGTAATAGGTACTGTAAACTTCTTGACAGAAAAACCCAAAGACAATAATTATTAAGTATTTTATAGTTAAGTAGATTACTGCAAACAGCTGCCGTTAGTTCCAAGAACCGCCACCAGAGAAATCTTATCATCACCAACACAAAGCATTTTGATATAACATCGTACAATTCAGTTACGAAACAAACAAAAGATTTAACACAACCTGTCTATTGTTATTTGTTTGCTATTTTCATGGACAACTTTGTTACGTGGGTTAAAACAATAAAAATTTGCAAATATTTGTTAGTTTCTATGGCAGTTTTGGAATATATACAATGTCTATATTACAGTTTAGTGAGTTTATTGGTTAATTTCCTTTCCATTTGTAATATACATCGATAGAATTAAGACTATTTTATTTAATGATCGTGCAAAATATCTACTTTTATAATTAAAGGAATTTTTAAAATCATCTTATTAATCTCAGAGATTCCCAAACTTATGTTAGTGTTATGATGCATAACCCAGGTAATAGTCTGTCTGTGTACTAAATTTGATACACATCATACACATACGTATGTACATACACACGTACACACACACAAATACACACATACACACAAATATATTTTTTGCGTTTATAATAATAGTATAATACTAGCGATATTATTCCCCTACAAAATTTTATCTCCATTTTCAACCTCATGAGGGATGATTTCCGAGATAGAATCTATCATATGTTCGTCCCAGGGCCTCAAACTATCTTCTTACCAAATTTCATCTTAATCGGTTCAGTAGATCCAGAGATTACCGCCTACAACCTCACAAACTCACAAACTTTACCTCTTTATAATATTAGTATAGATTTATTTTTATAATAATTGCTTTATTATTTTCGAATATTATTATGAAGTACTTTTAATTATTTGCTAAATTATTTTATTATTGCTTTGTTACGTTTTTAATGAATTAGATTTGTATATATTTTGATACGCTTCATTAAAATAATAAATGTTTATTGTTTATTAAAATTATTTCTATTGAATAATGTTATTTTTGTAGAAAGAACTATATTTAGAAAGGGTTGTATATTTTTATTCTATAAATCTTCCATGTATAGCGTTAAAGGTTTCCATCAGCGCAGTTCCACGTGAAGCGTAGGCCTACTTAATCCTTAATTACTTGCCAGGGTCAACGATGGGGCTATTATGTCTCTCATTTGAATTCAATCGATTCAGAGATTCTATATTTGAATTTTATGCTCTCCGTTGCATGTTCATATATAAAATGTTGATAAACCAAAAAATTGAGTGATAATAAGCAACCAATAACAAATATCAAGGCGTATCAATAAAGGATTATATATTATGCTTTTTAGCATATACATATCTAACTTTTTTAACAGAGATCTCGATTCTCATCCCACAGTAATATACACTGTACCGAAACAATACCGATTTCAATTACATCGGCTAACCTCACAGAAGGTAGTCAAATACGCATCAGCTATTTCTGTGCAGCAGTGTACACACTATATGGTATTTCGACACGACCGAAGAAAGACCAGGTGCACAAACGACAGCCTATCTTGTTCTCGAAGGCATAAAATTACAACATAGTCTATTACGCAACTCGAGGTTGTTAGTTGCTACTGAGAATTTCTGTTTAGACCTATTGGAAGTAGATGACTTACTAATGCAGTGATGGAAGCTTTTGACGAACCTGATGTCTCATAAAACACCATGTGCCAGAAATGTGAACGGATACAAAATTATTTACTAATAATTCTTAGATCAAGCATTTTTTGATAACATTTGTGCCAATTATTTTCTTTTAAGAACAGAGACAAATATTTAATACTTACATTACACTAATTAAAACAAACAAACAAATAACACGAATAAAATGGAAATCTATATCATCATTTGTAACGAAATAAATTATATACCTTAGAAGACCAAATTTACGTTAAACAATTTAATTGTACAACACATTTGCCTATGAAAAACAATTGTGACAATCAAAATGCAAAGTCCCCACTTAACTGTGATGTCATACTGCGAGGGACTACTGAAATATATTTTAAGTAACTTTTAAAATACTACTTGCAGTCGACCGCAGGTTTGCGACTATTTAAAATATTTTTAATCTTACTTTTATTTATTGTAAATGCGAGTTAGCATGGATGCCAAGAGAAAACTTGAGCTTCAATTTATCCTAACTTGTCTACTCTGTGTAAATAATTCGACTGTTCAAATTTGAGACGTTCTATTTTTAAATAGCAAACACTTTTATAACAGAAAAAAAAACAAGAAATTGTGTTTTAAATTTATTTTAGAACTTAGCACCTATTTAGATCTCAATTCTTTTGTCGGTGAAGTTGACAACCACGCATATTTTTAATATTGAACTTGGCTCCCATTTTCCCATTTAGTTTTGGATGGGACATCATGACTTTGTATAAACAAACTATTATTATTCATAATTACAAAGTGACATTTAAATTCAAACTTTTTTTCGTAATTTTGCGACTATTCGTTAGTGGATAAGGCAGAATAGAAAAATGTTATTTAATCATCATGGAACCTTTTCTCCTGAGAAAGAAATTTTTTTTGCTATTACTGTGATTGCTATTGCTATTATATTTCAAAGGGCTCTAGGTATTTAACAATTTCTATTACGTTTTGAAAGACGCTAATAAGGTGACGCAAGGTATTAATAAATATATATTTTTTTTTCAAATTTAAAAAAAAATACTTTTTTCGGATTTTTCCCTTTGTATGCACACGATTACTTATCTCGACACCAAATTTCAATTTTATAGATCATCTGAAAGTGGGTTACGTTTTACTACTGTATGTCAGTCAGTGATAAAAAATCCGATTTTAGACGTTAATATCTCAATAACAGTTTGAGCTGTATTTATTACATTGGGAATTCTAGTTAATCAAAGGGAATTTAATAAATGAACGAAATTTCATGAGTTTATGTTATATACATTTTGAGTTATTACGAGGTGAAAAGTAGCTCAAAATGGTTCGTGTGAAATATACACACAGTGCTGCGTCGCCAGTTCCTTTGGCTTGAACTTGGTTGGACACGCTACCGCGTGCCTTGGCAAGATCAACGCATGAAGCAATAAGAGACTGATACTCTATATATTCTAATAATATATTATGTGGGTTACAATAACGTTCAATCCCACTTAGACTAACCATGTGCGTACGAGATATATATTTTTTCAAAGCAAACAGTCCAGAGCTTGATTTTTAGCCAGCATTGTGGTCCGACTGAATGACCGTAAATGACCTTGACTGACTGTAAAATTATTATGGAGGATGATTGTTATTAAAATAAAACATTTGTGTTAATAATTATATTAAGTATCGTATTAACGTTTTGTAGCCATATACCTATGCTATTTTAATAACTTTCATACACTTCTCTTCTGGCTGGACGTAATCAATATAGTGACTTCTGATTCCAATGTTTGCTTTTTTGCTCTCTATCTACAAGGATAACGTGAGCGGATAACAGCTATCAATATACTTTATTACTTTTATGTGACTGACTCAAATAATCACTTTTAAGTAGAAATGGTAGTCAATCTTTGAATATATTCTATTAAAAACATACTTTCTACTTTCCTAATTAAGATATAATTGTCTGAAGTCTACTCTGCTACAAGAGCTCACTCCACTATTATTGTTGGCCGTCGCATAGAATGACTGGAATTAAAATTTGGCCACGAGCCAGTACTGTCTGCGTAATAATAGTTTATGTCTCTATTGTTTTAGTAGGATTTTTCATGTAATTGACAATTTTGGTTGAAAAAATATTTTTTCCTAGTCACGCGATGCCCTTTGAAAAGTTAATATAGGGCTACGTGAAATGTTGATGAGTGATAAAAGTTATAATTCAAGATTTACCCCAAATCGAACACCAAGGACTGTAGTACGCAGTATCAGTCGAACATCTATTATATTTTGTTAGACATGGATATAAGTAGTAGAATTTGAATACCATTTTAGATCAATCGATAATTCAAAATTAAAAATCTCTCTCTCATAAATTAGTAACAATAGGCATTGAACTTTCTTAGATTTACGCGAATATTTGACATTTTAAATATAACTATAGGGGGAGACACTCCTGTGACCATGAATGCTGTAAAGCATTCGAAACGTCGGGAACCAAAAATCAAAATAAATCCGCGAAATAATCCGAAAAGATAGTTTTATTTAAAAGGCATTGAACTTTTAAAAGTTCAATGCTAAACAAATATACCAGAATCATTATTGTGAGGAATACATATTACATATGTACACACATATATAAATAGAATTTAACTATCTTTATAAGAAAAAACTAATTATTTCTTAAAGAAAATATTAATAACACTAAAGCTCTTTAACAGCTCCTAAACAAAAAGATAGAAAATCTGTTGACAAAACAGAGGAAAAAAAGGTACTGATCGGTTTTGTCTTTGCCTACATATATATATATATATATATATATATATATATATATATATATATATATTTACATAATATTATAATGGCTTTCCCTATGCACATATTATGTACAAGAGTACACAAAATATAACATACACGTCTTTCACAGGAAATAAGTCTGTTAAAGGCTCTTTGTTAACGAGGCTACAACCCATTAGGCCAAATTAATTAACTCCCATCAACCCTGCCTATAATGGATTAATATCTAATGTTTGCAATGATAACTTAGCTGGACAAAGCTTGCTCCTTTGGGAATTAAGAGGCAATCTTTTAAATTGATACAATTATTAATAAGTTAAATTTATCAGCTCAGCTTTATAAAAGCAAAAGTCTTTGACTATTAATGTATATACTTTAATTAGTCGCCAAGTATTAAAGGACAGATTCTGACGACACGTTTGGCTCAGTTTGTCGTGACCCTACTTGCTGTGCTAGGGATCGCGGGTTCGAGTCCCGCTGGGGGCATTCATTTGTGTGATGAACACGAATGTTTGTACTCCAGTCATGGGTGTTTTTATTTATAATATGTATGTATTTAAAGTTATATATGTGTAGGGTATCCATAACACAAGCCTCGTACCTTACTATGGAACTAGATGGTGCTATGTGTTAATGTCCCAAAATCTTTATTATTATTATTTTTAAAGGTAATCTCACTTTTTGAGAAGGTCGTTAAATTGATACCTAAAGTTTTATTTTTGAATTTAATTAATTTGTATTCAGCCCTTTTTTTATGTCCCACTGCTGTGTATGGGCATCCCTTCAATACAAGGGGGATCAGGCCAAAATCTACCACGCAAGTTTTTTTTAGTGCTTAGTCATTATCAACATTTTGCGATAGATATTAGTTGATAAATATGAAAAAATATGATAAAGACTAGGAATATTTTAATGAAACCCTTTATTTTTTTTTTAGTTAAATTTGAATTGAAAAGATAGACGAGTTTCATTTAATTTATCGAGTGGATTCAAAGTTACATCCCAATAAATCGAATATCGTTCTATAACAAGATAGCAAATAGTAGATTAAATTGTTAATCCCGTGTATGTAAATCCTATTGCTTACGTAAGTCGTAAAGATTATCTATCAAATTGGAAAGCTTTAAAGCTTATTATGAATCCTATATGCAAATGATAATTGATATTGATATTTGAGCTTTGCAAGACTTGATAGTGCGTTTGTTAAATGCTTTTAGTAATTTTATAGTGTTTTAAATTGAAGTGTTAAATTTTATTAAGTACTAGCTTCTTTCCAAGGTTTCACTTAATTATGTGAAGCCTCCTTACACAGAAAGCCCTAACACTGGGAAACCCGTGCTTTGTTTAAGAATGCACTAAACAGGAAGATAAATCAATTTTTTTATTATTTTGTACGATTAAATTAATTTTAGTTAACATATCTGCTTTAAATATTCATACAAATTTTATTTTTCGTCATTTGACTTCTGCATTGAATTATAGCAGCTCACGAATCACAGCTTTAATTTCAGTTATATAGTATTGATAGTCTTCAAATAAAATGGCTACCATATATATCTATATATTATCCTATATCTATAGGACAGACGGATACAACAAGATTCAATCTGCAACCGGAAGGCAAATATGGAACCATAAAAATACACTACTAAATTAGACAACTACTCAATACATTATTTTCATTTCATGTGCTTTAGTAAGAAATTAAACCTTAGAAGAGTATCTTCGATTCGTCCAAATCGACAATTTTTATTGTACATATAATGGCTTAGTAAATATAACCATCCACGTTTATTTTTAGCTAGCCTCTAAACCAACACACCACAGATTACATATACAGAATGAAGATTTACCCTTTCATCCGCAACTTACTGTCAATCTGCTAAAAAAAGGATCACGAGATAGCACATAAAAGTTTCATCACACTAAAACAAATATGGCCGAGGGAAATCTACCTCGTATGTAGGCGCCCTATACGTTTATTGGATCTAGTATTCTAGAAATAGTTGCAAGTGCACTCAAGCTAGGAATGTTTCCGACATCATTACTTGCCTTCAGGATTCGAATTGAAATTGAAGAAAATAAATATTCTGTGATGCAATTTGAAAATAAATAAATTAGTGAATCTCATTATAGTCCCTGTAATCCATACTAATATTATAAATGTGAAAATTTGTGAGCATGGATGGATAAATAAATATGTTGAAGCATTAAATATGTTGGAACATTAACACACTGCACTATCTAGTTCCATGGTAAGCTACGAGGCTTGTGTTATGGATACCAGATAGTTGATACATTATACATATATAACTTTAAATACATTCATATTATAAATATATACATCCATGGCTGGAGTATAAGCATTCGTGCTCAACACACAAATTAACGACCCCAGCGGGACTCGAACCCACTACTGCTGGCACAGTAAGTAGGCTCACTATAAACTGAGCCAAACGTGTCGTCAAAGGGATGAATGTTTGTTACTCTTTCATGCCCTCTTTCAGGTTGAACGGATCTGGATGAAATTTGGTGGAACGATAGGTTATAGTCTAAAATAGCACATAGGTTACTTTTTAATCCAGAAAAATGTACGATTCCCGTGTGTTGTGGGTATACATAGATTAATTACACAAACACATTGTCATGTCGGTAGTCTTAACTCTCAGAGGAGGATATTATAATAAACCAGTCATCATCCAGAAGTCGTTTTATTTAGACCTCATTAACCACTACACCGTGGAATAGATTTGTTTTTGTTTTTCAAAATAAAAACAATGACCATTTCCAGACCAGACCATTTAGTTGAAATTATATGCACCTATTCTTATAAAATGTTTTTTAAGTTACAAACTTTTATTTAATGTTTTAAATTAGGGTTTCCTGTAACGCAATAACAATCGACGTGACATTTTTACAGAGATAGTTTATGAGCTGGAAAATGATAAAGGTTATATTTTTTGTGTCAATAGCTACGTCAAAAGTTTCCTTTGGTAATAATAATTTGCAAAAAGTTACAAGAGTGGTACAGTTCTGTAGTGATATAATACTATTATAAAGAAAAAAAAAGTTTCTTTGTATGTTTGCTTGTAATGGATAAACTAAAAATCCGCTGATCCGATTTGGATGGTTATGAAGACAATTTGAGACCCTGGGAAGGACGTAGGACTTTTATCTCGGAAATCATCCCTTTAGGGGGGGGGGGGTGAAAAGGGGATGAAAGTTTCTATGGGGAATCAATCATTTCTCAGGTAAGGAATATAGAACTGGAGAGGTTTTTCCTCAAAAGTGCAGAGCGTATCTTTAAAACCATCTACGAGTATAGCCATTGATGCTGATAAATATGTTTAAATAGGCGAAAAGTATTGTAGTTATGGCATGTCAAAGTATAAAAAATGAATGTTTAAAAATTAATAATTACATAGGATGTTTTAATTCGATTTTAAAGGTATAAAATAAAATCAATTGTTTTATTTTTAAATGGGACTTAAATGGCTTATGAAATAAGTACATCTAAAACTCTTTTGCGATTATGTAGCTGATTGATGTGGTAGTTAATATGCAGTAATAATTCTACCGCACAACACCTGATCCCCAACATTTTCAATTTCGACGAAAGTCTAATCGACGTTCTAAAATGTAGGTCAATTCTCATCGTAGTCTACATATACATATTTCGTGTTAATGATTTTGCTGACAAGCACCTAAAAAACAAAATTCTCGGCTTTATTTCTTATTTCTTTTATATCGCGTGGCATCAAATCGTCTTACTGAGATGATATTTGCAAGAATGCTTACAAGAATTTTATATAAGAAAAAATATTTAGAAAGAGTTACTTATTAAATCAAACACCGACGAAGTAAGTCGAAGTCAGTGATAATAATCGAAGTACTATCTTAAATACCGTCCGTACATATATTTGTTACGTCTACACCCTAAAACGACTCGACGAATTGAGATAAAATTGTTTGCACAGATAGACTATGATGTCCTGGACAAATTACTCACACTCACTACTTTGCTACTGTTACGCACAGGTAAGGATGCACCCGAGCGAAGTCAGGGTAAGCCGCTAGTAAATAAATAAGATCATCATAGAATATATAGACACATATAGGCAGTGGTAGCCCCGTGGTCCCGCGCTCGCTTGGGAAACCGAGTGAAGCGGGTTCAAATCCCGGGTATATTTTCATGTGCAAATTATTTCTAACATGGTTAGCACTTGCCTTACAGCGAAGGAAAACATCGTGAGGAAACCTGCATGTCTAGAAGAACCTTGCAAGTTTTCGAAAGAGATGTGAAGTTTGCCAACCCGCACTTGGCCAGCGTAGTGCACTATGGCCTGATATTGAAGGGTGGCCCTTGCCCAAAAGTGGGGCGTTAAAAACGGCTAAATACAATATGGATACCGGAGTTCACATAAGTATTTTTCGAAGCGAAACAACAATAAGAAATAATTTAAAATGGACCAAGACTTATAACATATGTAGTTAGTTATGAGAGAAACCAATAAAAGTGTGTTAAAAGTTTGAGTATGTGATTGAGGGAAAATGTAGCAATAGTATAAAAGTAAAATTTTAGAGTTTTTATGACTAGTTTTGGAATTATACTAAATTAGGTGCATAAGTTGTATAAGTTATTATAGTTTTCCACGTGACTATTCCACGGGAACTATTTAATTTTCCGGAATAAAATCTAAGATGTTGCCCGGGGATATAAATACCACCATGCAAAATTTCATTTAAATCGGTCCAATAGATTCGGAGATTAGCCTGTACAAACAGACAAACAGACAGAGAAACAAAAAAAAATGAAAAAAATCTGGATTTGTTCTACTTGTCTTCTTACATCCCCCTGACTCGGTTTTTAGCATTTTTTGCTATGTACAGACATTCGATCTCTACTGTTTTATTATAGTATAGATAGTTAAACTCATAAAAGTTATTTCTTTATAATCTAATATATAAATATCTCGTGTCACGATGTTTGCGGTCGCACTCCCGAAACGGCTCAACCGATTTTAATGCATTTTTGTTGTATATTTGGTAGGTATGAGAATAGGTCGTAAAATATATTTTTTACCCTCCTACCCACCCCTACTTTTTAATCGTGCTTTTAGTAATTTTATATAAATAGCCTATAGCTAGCTAGCTAAGTATAACGTAAAGGCAAAGATTTTTTTTATAGATTGGACGCGGGCGTAGCCGGGTTCTGCTAGTATTAACTGTAATACAGGGCTAGATAAGATGCCATTCTACAAACGCCATCACTTAAACATTATATGGAAATTACACATCTAGCGTTAAGTCACGTGCTCAGATAGTGTCATTCCTATATTTTTCTATTAGCAATGTCGATAAAAGAAAGTCTAAGAGAACTGACCTTTATTAGATCATCCTCTTATAATGTAATAGCCAAACCTAATTATATAATGAACATTTTACATTATTTTGAGTTGCTTATTTCTTTGATTATGAACGGTTTGAGAGATATGAATAATACATTGAATATACAAAAACTCGTCAATATCTGAAATGCGAATGTTAAATAAATTTGAAACTGGAACTAAATAAATAGAATCACATTTGTTTTTAATATAAAGTGTTCCATATAAAACGGTGATATGAAGTATATAACTTTTAAATTTTCGCGCTCCATAATTATACGTATATAATAATTACACTAAGGGACTTAAACGTGGTCACGGTTGGGCAGACAGTCTGCCCGTGACCACGGCTGGTGCAACCCAGACGAAACGTCGGGAATAAGGTATACGTATATAGCCACTAACGAATTCACGCGTTTAAGTCCTGTAGTGTAATTATTATATAAATTTGAAGTATGTTTTTTTATTATATTCTCAAAGAAAATACATGCAAACTGTGATTAACATAAACAAGATATGGTCTGTAAAATATAGTCCCCGCATGAACCAGTGCATCTTTGGAGTGGCGATGCTCCATCCAGGCTCCGACTCGGCAGCTTGCCAAGCGAGAGTGCGGTTTTGTTACAACGCTCTGTGGTTATTTCGCATCACAAAATAATGTTTTGGTTTTTTATTACTAATGTCCTTCCGCTCTACTTCATATTATAACTTAAACTTCAATTCACTGAATATAACGTATAGTTTTAACTATCTAATCACTTTATTATACTTTGCACTCCGAAACTAATTAACCGATTTAGATAAAATTTGATAAGAAGATAGTTTGAGACGGGGAAGGACATAGGATACTTTTCATCGCGGAAATCATCCCTTGAGGGGTTGAAAATAGGGATGAAGGTTGAAAGTTTGTATTGGGAAGCAAGCTAAGGACGAACCCGAGCGAAGCAATTGTGGGTCGCTAGTTTTTAGTAAATAGTCAAAATAGATGATGCGGAAATAATGCCAAAAGCTTAATTTTTTTTTGAATTTAAATACAAAGACGTTAAGTAACTTAGGTGTACCTATTGTATGTCTCGAAACATCGTGTAGAGCTAGGGCAGTTCGCTAGATTAGTAAGTTTTTTTTTTAAATAGTTATACTTTGTTTGATTTAATTACTGGTTTTAGGGTAAAAAATTGGCAATCAAAATATAATGATAATTACGTATGCGTAGCATTAAATCCAGGACACAGTATGCTGTGTCCTGGATTTAATATCCTATTAAATAGCTTCAATGACCACAAATCCCATCGATTGAAGACGGATTGACACGAGTCAGTAATTTAACAAACCTATTTGCAGGGTCAGAGGATATTAGTCGTCTGATTAGATGCTATAGTTAGATGTCACTATATACTTGGGAATGAATTTAAATCACCAGACAAAAGTAAATTATAACCTGATTAAATATAAAAGTGACACAATATTTTATTACTATTCTTTTCAAACAATTGCAATTTTTAATTTGTCTATGTTATATTTTATGGAATGACTTTTATTGAAATATCAAACCAATATAAATTAAATGTTTAGAAATATTCTGCTTCAGTGTTAATAAATTGTTGAACTTCTTTATTAGTTTACGATTTTAAAACTAGGAAATAAGGTTATGTCACTAAATAAAAAAAAATTATAAATATAATGTCTTGCTTTTGCCTACATATTATGTATGTACATCGACGTTCAATTTAAGGCTTTACAAAAGGTAGATCCGGTATTGATACTCAATATTAATAAAACTCGAAACGTCCGAAACCAAAATATATACATTATAATAAAATTCTAACTGAATAGAATCTGTACATTAAGGTTTTTTTAATCATATTGTAATAGTATTATTATCGGTACAGAAGTCGGATCTATAGTTTTTAGAATTTTTGTGTCTGGCTAGGAACACGTCACGAAAAACCACAGACAGATTTCAATGAAATATAGTATAATGATAGCTGGTTATCTGGATCAACATATAGGATAATTTTATCTGCGGGAAAATATGTTACCTCTGAGAAATTTACACTAAAAGTTAAGATGTAACTAGGGACAAACCCGAGCGGAGTGAGGGTGAGTGCTAATATGAAATAAAATCGCGATAAAATCCAGATAAATATGTAGTTTTTTTAAATGCCAAATATCCGCGGATTTTAAGATAATACTTGATATACTTAATAATCCAATATATTATTATTTTTTATATATTTTTCATAGCTCCTACACCTTGGCTAATGCACATTTTTTGACAGTTCATACTAATATCAAAAAGTTGACAAAACTATCAATTTTTTGAGGGATTTCTACGTGTTGGAATTGCGAGATATCATACATCTAAATTAATGAGGTACCTTTTTAAAAAAATAGATTTAGATTTAGTTTGCATCATAATGTAATCAAAATTAAAAATAAAAATGGATGGAATGGTGGTCTCTTCAATCTCTGATTCGATTTCGGAATAAAACTCCAGAAGAAAATACTATGAGCTTGGGTTGTAATTGAAACTAAATAAATTAGAGTTTTTATCTGTATGATTCGTATATGATCTTTTATTATAAAATAATATATTTTTTCGTTATCTTAAAAAATGCAGACGTACAAGTGTGCGAAGCACAATTTAATCATGTGAATTTTTTTGCACTATTTAACTCTTTGGGAACCCGGCGAAATGAACTCGCCTGGAGCAATTAATTACTTGCACAAACAGCATCAAAAAGGTAGCGAAAATGCACTTATTTAAATATTTTGTATGTTACATTATAATACCCATGTTTTGTGTTATTTAAAAGAAATTTTAGATGTAAGTTTCGCTAGTGTATTTGAAATAAGGCTTCTCTTAGCATAGTTCACGTTTTAACATTCATAATTTCAAATTTTAGTGGTTGTCGTATTTTGTACATATTATTCATACCTTTCAAACCTTTGTGAAGAAAAAAGCAAATATAAAGAACTAGCGGCTCACACTCGCTTCACTCGGATTCGCCTCTAGGACAACATAAACAGATCTATTCCACGGGAACCGTACATTTTTACGGGATAAAAAGTAGCTTATTTGTTATTCTGATATATGAACTATATTATTGTAGTTTCATTAAAATCTAATCAGTAGCTGTTGTGTATATACTAAGCTGTATAAGTTACTATAGTTTTTTAACTATCCCACGGGAACTCTTTAATTTTTATGTTATTTTAGACTATAATCTATCTCTGTGCCAAATTCCATCCACATCCGTTCAGCCGTTCTGGCGTAAAAGAGTAACAAACATCCATACTCACAAACTTTCACATTTATAATATTATAGTATAGATTTAAAATAGTCATTTTAATTATTTTTATTAGTAGTTATGAAAACTAGATCCCATCTGCGGTTTTGCCTGCAAGAAATGTATTTTCTTTTTTCCTTCTATCATTATATTCTAGCTATTTTAAATAACGTGCAAGAATAAAATTTATGTTCAAATAAAATTAAATAATTGTGTATTTTGTACCTATTTATAACACTTTAAAACGAAACGAAAGGTACAAAACTAACAATAGGCTTTTAGGTAATCTAGGTAGTCTAAAGTGTTTACTTAATTTCATCCAAACCTGTCGAGATATTAAAGTGAGACAGACAAAAATTTTATTTCCTATTTATAATAAAATACCGATTAGATGCATGTAAAATTGTTTAATACAGTCACATTTCCATAATATTTTAGTCAAAATCACTACGCGTACAGTGATGTTATAACGCTAGCAAACGCTGTACTTTAATACGCCGGATCTACAATCTCTGTAGAGACATGTAATTACAAAACGCCTTAGAAAATGTTAAGGCGCCGCTTCTATTATACATTGACGTTTCAACAAATTCTTCATAAGACCATTGTACGTGGGAGTGCTTAAGGAGATTGCTATTCGCATGATACCGTCGTTTTAACGAAAATATGAAGGTGATAAAATGTAAAATATTTTTTAAATAATATATATTTTTATTGTAGTTGGATAAGTTTTCTTATTTAAAACGTAGCATATAAATAGATTATTTTATGAATTACGTCACTAAATATGGGACCTTTTATCATGTTGATTGCGTTTTATATGTGGAATAATCGTTCTACTTTTATTTGGGTCATTTTTTGCGTAAATATTTGGTATTATGTATACATATCTACACAAATATTTTAAATAAAACTATCTTTTCGCATTATTTCGCAGATTTATTTCGATTTTTGGTTCACGACGTTTCGAATGCTTTACACCATTTGTAATATTACAATCATGGTCACGGAAGAGACTACGGTTATAGACGTCTCAAAGGCGTTTTACAATTGTTACAGAAAGTGCCTACCCACTATTTTAAAAATATGGGACGGGACTTTCACTCGCAGGTTGATGTTATAAGGAGTAACTTAGGTTACTTTTATTTCAATAAAAGAATTAGGGTTCCGCTCAAATAAATTAAAATGTACCTAGGAATCCGAGCGAAGCGAGCGTGAGTCGCTAGTTAGATATATTTAAGTATATTAAAATAATTTGAACTACTTCTTATTCTAGGCAGTTATTGAGAACCCTGATCTCACCGAGACGAGATATTAGAAAAGTTATATACCAACGATGAATGAGAATTAGTAGCATACTCACACACGCATGATCGAGATTGCTTTAAAATTGTTTGTGAAAATATGAATAGTGAAATTCCACGTATAGCTTACTCTGTTTCATTTTTATAAATTGAAATATTATTTTTTCTTACCATTTTAATTTTTATTGCGCAAGCATTTTTTTATGTTAGGAAATGTATTTACGCATACCACCAGTAGACATACAGGTTATATGGGACTCACCGGCTCGAAAAGTAGTATTACCCACTAAAACCCAACAAAACCTTCCCCCGTCTTAATGGGGCGTCGCAGGATCGCTTACGCATTCAACTACGACGCCCCGATGGTAGGTCTGCCGAAGCACACCATAATAACAATGGGGTTGCTTCACAGTCCACTCTGCTATCAGAGAAGTACCAGGAGCAAACCGCATGCTACACCGTCCACCGAAGTGGGCCACCTCCCTGTGCGTTTCTTAGCGTCGGCCGGAATCTTTTCTAAATTCTATTTATAATGACTCGGGATTGGATCAGTAGTATAAACGTTAAAGATAACAAACAAATTGACATATTCCGCGTACAAAAACATTTGAATTGTTTTACATGTTTGTTGTTGTTATGTATTTTGTTTTAATCTGATAATTAGAAAATCACACCGAAGTAAACAAAAAAGCATAACGCACATATGCAAGATATAATAAAAAGATTAATTAGTGCTTAATGAACAATATGCACAGAATCCGTATCACGAGAGACATTAAGAAGATCAATAAAAATGTGCTGCTCTGTTGACTCGGCTCTTGAATCGTGAGGCGCTTACACTCGACACAAAGGCGCCACGCGTGACATTAGTGACTTACTCTGTTTTGTCGATAAATACAATATCGACGATTTGATGATAATGATCGATAAATATAATATCAAAATGGTATCGATGTTAATAAGAACTGTGTTATTTTATAACTTATACGCGGTTCTTAGATTTCCCTAGTGGCTGCTTAATTTGGATCTAACGATAACGGTGCATGGTACTAGCAACCTTATTAGTAACTTTGTCCTAAGTGGATTGTTTAATCTACCAAAGCTACTGTATTGATGGAGATTAGTATGACTTTCTAGCTTTTAATCAGCTTATCGTCAATAAACATGAATTTCATTTTATATAATACTAGCGGCTCACCCTCGCTTCGCTCGGGTTCGTCGCTAGGTACGTTTTAAATAGATATAAAAAGAAAAAATCTTTCTTTCTCACATTTTAATTATATGTTTTAATACTTACCTATTCCGGACTAAGAGAAATCCAAAAATTAAAATATCATAAAAATTGGAACGCGGTCGAACGGGATAAAAAGTATCCTATGTCCTTCTCCTGGCTCTAAACTACCTCCCTGCCAATTTTCAGCTAAATCGGTTCAGCCGTTCTTGAGTTATAAGCGAAGTAACTAACACGACTTTCTTTTATATATATAGATGTAGGTGTGCATAAAACTGGGAGATGAAGATATATCTCATAATCTCCTTGAAGGATAGAATTTAGCTTTACTGTGTTGGTTTTAAATTTAAAATTATTTTAATTAATTGTAATCTCTTCAGTCATTCTTAATTAGTATATCATAAAACGTAATGTCCGTTTACATAACTCGTATGGAATAACATCATCAACTGTGTTACTTCTGTGAGGATTTGACAATTTAATTCGACAGCTGAATTCGGGTATATACACCAAGTACATAATATAAATCTATTCACGGATTCAGTGGTCAAGTTACAATAAGGTCTGTAGCGCTATTCTGTAGGAACTTTTATATGAGTATTAATAATTATTTCATAATTAAAAAAAATATCACATATTCTACCTGATTTTTCTCGCTTTTAGATTTATGTTATATAAAAAATAGAATGCTTAAAGAAACAAGTAGATATTATTATATCTACTTGTGTTTCTCCATCACTATTAAAGGAAATGCAAAGAAAAAAATATTATAGGTATAATTCTGGCATTCTTTAATTCCACAGTCTAATATTCAAAGTTCAATGGGCGATTGAAAGCAAATTCATGTTTTTTCAAGGAAATCTGTGATTTGAATTGTCGAAAAAATTGGTCAAGTGCGAGTTTCACTTGCGTAGTAGAGGATTTCATACATCAGTAGAATGTAAGGGACTCATAAAGTTTTTTTGTATTCTATTACATCATCCTTTTTTATAGCTTCCAAGTTTAATATATGCATAATATTAGCTATTTTGTAATATTATAATAAATAATAATAAATATGTTGGGACAATGTCAATACAAAATTTATTGTGTAATCGAAATTTATTTTAAAATATATCCAAAAATAACATTAATAATTGAATTAATAGTATAAAAAATGTCTTAAAACACAACAAAATCGAAAGTGCATAATATTTAACACCATTCAGACAAAGAAAGACAATAGCATTCCCAAGGAGGGTTGACGTCAGGCAGGCGGCCGGTCGTAAAACTTTTGCCAAATCCTATCAGCAGTACACTGAAGATGTACTGCGCCGACCCCAAGTGATTTGGGTAATGGGCAGGGAGAAGAAGATGTTGGGACATTAACACAAAGCACCAGATAGTTAATACACTACATATATATAACTTTAAATACATACTTGTTATAAATATAAAAACCCATGATTGGAGAACAAACATTCATGCTCATCACACAAATGAATGCCCCCAGCGGGACTCGGACCCGCGACCACTGGCACAGCAAGTAGGCTCACTACAAACTGAGCCAAACGTGTTATCAAAAATTATAGTACCTATACAATATACATATGTATTTCACGTTTTTTGTCCAGTTTTGACGTGCATTGAACAAAATCTAAATTCCGACTTACGTAGGTATGTAGTTTTATATAACATAATATAGCCAATATACAAACAAGTAACTGAGAGTAAAGTTCTACTTTTTATATATATATAAAGTATTAACAAAAATCTAGGTAAAATTTAACGATTTCTAACAAAAATTTACATATAATTTAAAATATAAATTGTTCTGGTACCTAGCACATAAGCTCCAGGATAAGGGGAAGAAAACAAAATTTTTTAGCGTTTTGATGCGTTTAAGAAAGCCAAAATAAGGCAAGAGCTGGTCGCTAGTAAACAATGAAAAGGTTACTTTATATTAATGTTAAACTCATTAGATTCTCATTGAAAATACTATTCTTTTGTTTCAGAACTACGCCTTCGTTAATTGAGAAGGGGACTGAGACAAAAAGTGAAAACTGTGAGTGTTAAGTGTTTATACAGACGTGCTTTAAATTATAATTACTTAATTATGTGTTGTAGTTAGTGTAATACTTTAGTGTAACCATGAAGCTAAGTGTTAGTGCATATCGAGCACATGCAGCGGCTCATAAGAAAATTTTGACTTCCTCATACCAGCAGCACTATGGAAGTACCGCAGCCCCACCTATTTGCAATCCGCTACAACCATCGAATTTTACACCACAGGTAAGTGATGTCTATGTTTGTAACAAATATTAAGTAACGCTCTCTATTTTTCTAGTTACATACAGCAGGTATCTACACGACCGAGCTTCATTTAGTGTTTTTCAGTTTTGCGTTTTATCAAAAGAACCACCTATGTAAATCCATACTAATATTGTGAAAGTGTGTTTGTTTGTTTGTTTGTCCTTCTTTCACGTCGAAACAGAGTGATGGATTGCCGTGATTTTTTGTGTGAAGATAGTTGGATGGCTGGTGAGTGACACAGGCTACTTTTTACCGCGGGAGATTATTTTATTCCCACATGAAAACACGTTATAATACAAACCAAAGAAATATTTGTGATCAGAATTAGGTACTTGAAACTTGGTGTTAATACTCTTCAGTACAAATTAATAAATACGTTTTTTAGCATTTTTCGAAATTCATCCTATAAGGGGGCAAAATAGAGGATAAAAGTTTGTATGAAAGCTACCTTTTTGGAGATATTTTTTATAGTTTTAGCGCGAGGGTTCAGCACAACTTTATGTAAAGAACCAAATCGTTAGAGCCTTTTCTAAGATACACGAAATAAATTTATATACATATAATATATAACAATTGTTCTTTTAATATTATATATACTCGTTTAAATATATTAGATATACTATATACCATTATCCTACCTATAAAACCTATATTTAGACAAATAATAATCTAGTAAAATTTAAGAAATAATATATCTACTAATAAATTCATTCACCCGTTAGACAGTCTTCCCTATGTTGTAACCAGGTACACGCATTTTTACTACATAACGCATAATGTTTTTAAAAGATGTTTTTTTTTCTTACGTACAATTCAAGTTTTTTGGAAAATAGTTTTAAACGTGCCAGTTGAGCACAGACTGCTTCGCTAATGTCACGTACAATGGTGATTGAAGAAGAAAAGAAAGGGATCGGATCTTACATTCGTTAAAATAAAAAGTTCACATTTAAATTTTAATAGCCAATTTTAAAGTAATTTTTTTTACCGTATTCATTTTCGTCATCTTAAGGTACATTTCTAAGCGGTTTTACCTCAACATATATTTTTATGAGGCAATACCTATAAAGTGCGCCAGATACGTTCAAATATTGCGTTTGCCGAAAAATTACGAAGAAAGTGTTTGTGGGATTATTTGTTAAACACGAAAAAAATATTTGACAAAACTGTTTGAACGTGTTCAGGGTAATTTAGGTGTTTTGATTTTCATAAGTAGAGCAATAAAACTATTATTGGGGATCATTATTCACGTAATAGCACCCAAAATAAAGATTTTTAGAATATTTGTCTGTTTTTTCACTTGTCGGTGCGATTGTGCGTGCTAATTTTAGAAACGGCTTAACCGATTTGGGTGCGATTTTAACTCATGTATTGTGGTAAACTTCACTTAACATTTAGTATTCGTTTTATTTTAATCGGTTCATAAATACCCGGGACGAACCCGAGCGAAACGAGGGTGAGTCGCTAGTGTCAAAATATAAATAATCATATGGACAGAATCGGATTACTTATGTAAGTCTGTATGTCTGTGTATATGATTGTTACGACTTTACGTTGAAACAGCTGTACGACAGACGTCTTTGTGTAAAATTTAGTACGCCATAACTACTACAGCTACAGTTAGTTTAAAAATACTTTGAATCCTTATCATTCTATGTTATTAGCACTGAACTATCCGGGTTGGCGATTAGTAATAAAAACAGTTTTTACTTGCACTATTTTTTTATTATCATGACCACAGCACTTTTACAACACTCATTACTTTTCTCATTAATACTTTCTTAGATTTACGCGAATATTTGACATTTTAAATAAAACTATCTTTTCGGATTTTTTCGCGAATTTATTTTGATTTTTGGTTCCCGACGTTTCAAATGCTTTACAGCAATCATGGTTACGGGAGAGACTAAGGTATTAGATGTCTCAAAGGTATTATATAGTTGTTACAGACAGCCTACCCACAAATAAGAAAATGAATTAAAAAAATTGAAAAATGGCACCAAAGTTCCTTACATTCGCGTGGTTACTAGGTATAATAATAATAGGTAGATCCCTATCTACATAGGATGATCTACATAGTATGCAATCTATGTTTTTGTCAAATTTTATTGCAGTCTGTTTAGCGGTTTAAGCCTGAAAAAGACAGACAGAATAAGTTTTACATTTATAATTATATCATAGTATGGATATCTCTTAACATACAACACAAAAAATCATATCGTTGAATACCTCCATTTTTAAATTTGGTCAATATAATATTATTTAAATGTACCTAAATACGTAACTGAGACCGTTCTTCCTACAAGTTCACACAAGGGTATATATTTCCACACTCTTAAACTTTTACCTCTTCAATAGATCTTATGATACATGAAAGTTTAGTTCTTGGATTGTTTTCGAGACGTGTCCGCTCGCTTTATTGAATTTTCCGGTAATTCACCGGTAGAACCAAGTCGGACATTCGATCAGAAATATAAGTTAACTGAAAAGAGATGAAGGCAGTGTATTTGAGATAGCATTTTTATAGATCATTGTTTTTAAATTTTATTTCGAACTACGTTTTGGGTATTTCTTGTTATGGATGAGCTTTGATTATTTGTCTTATAAGACACTTATTATTATTTATCTATGCAGATAAACAAAATTGAAGTGTCTGTTTGTAATGTCAAAATAACTGCTTTTAACTAAATGCATATGAAATAATATACGATACTTATAAGAAAAATACAACTTTAAAAATGTTTGTCTCTGTCTGTCTGTTTGTTCCGGCTAATCTTCGAAACGGTTGAACAGATTTTGACGCGACTTTCACTGGCAGATACGTAATGTTATAAGGAGTAACTTTTATGGCTATTTTTATTTTAGAAAAAGAATTAGGGCTCCGATCAAAAAAATGAGAACGTATCTAGGAACGCACCCGAGCGAAGCGAGGGTAAGTCATTATCATTTAACTATATCTTAATCATTGCTTATGTATAAGCTATATATCTTCTTTTTCATATAATACTCATTATAATAACATAAAAAATCTTGTATAAAATATCTTAACCTGATCCTTAAGAATCAAATAATAAATTGAGTAATTTCTGTATATTATAAGATATTAGTAAATTACTTTCTTTTCGCTTCGCTTTTAATTATTATAGTGGTCTTGTTTTATAATCAGATCATGTGTTCGATTCTGGTTAGTGCAATGAAACTAGTCATAATATAATACTTACTTTCATAAGATAAGGAGCCCGTAGTCGTGCTAAGGTAGGTACTAGCGCAGTGTATTGGCTATCAGCTTTAACTCAAAGGAAATCAACCAAAACATAGAACCTCTAAGGTCGCTAATAATAATTATTATTTTGAATATTTTAGTCAACAAATAATTTATGAGTGCAAAATTTAAAATATGATCATCATCAGATACGGCTATAGGTCTTGAGTCAGCCCTTTTTCTGTCTAGAAATTTTTAGCCTGCCTCTAGAAATTCTCTGCCACAACAATTCGTTTTTTGTTACTTATTACAAAGTCCTGTAGTAAAGGTTATAGTCCATTGAGTTAATTTTCTGAGATATTAGACGACTACTTTTTCTTCGCGGCTCAGAATGAGGATAAAAGGTAGCCTATGTCATCATACTTGCTAAATTTCGCGCAAAGATACCAAACATACAGACAAATTTACTTTCATATTTATAATGTAGTATAAATTGTATAGATATAACTGGAACACATCAGTATTACGTCCAACATTCAGAAAATATTTCAAACTTTTGTTTATGACCGCTTCGTATTATTGGGGAATATTTGATTGTTCTTTTATTTTTCTTTTTTATCTTGTCCGTTAGTTGATATGGAATACAACTTTTTTGTAAACTTTCAACGTTGTATGAGAAAAAGCTAAAATCGTATTTCTATTACCTATAAATGATTAAGTTTGTACGTATGTATAATATGTATTTGTTACTGCTTCTCACTGAAGTAGCTCGATGAATTTAAATTATAACCCAGATATGCTTAGAGTAACACATAGTCTTCTGTGAGGTACCTACGGACGCAACCAAGCAAAGTGAGGCTAAGCCACTAGTTAAGGCAGTTCGTAAGCAATTACAGTGTGGAATAACGGACAATTAACTTTGTGGAAAATATTTTATCAAACATTTCCTACGGGCATAATTTTCTTTAATTTAAGAAACATGAATCGCTTTAACTATTTTTTGCATATTTACCCGATAATTATACAAAGTACCTATTTATATTAATATATTTTTCCAACGGTTTCACTTATTTTTTATTAAAACTAGCGACTCACCCTCGGGTTCGTCTCCTAGTTATGTTTTAAGGTTTACTATAGATTTCTCAGAGATGAAATATTTTCCTGCAGTAAGAAGTATAATATACGTTAACTCGGATAGCCAGCTTCGTCGTACCAAATTTCATCAAAATCTATCCAGTGGTTTTCTCGTGATACGTTCACAGACAGATAGACAGTCAGACAAACAGAAAAAAATTCTAAAGACTATAGAATTGGCCTCTGTATCGATATAATGACTATTTCAATAACATTTTTCGGAAAATATTTAATGTACAGATTTGGTTCAGTTAGACTTCACTTATTCAATCTCTATATTTGTACATATTTCAATCATAAAATAAGAGATAATTAGAATTTAAATTAAATTATTTTATGTAATTACGTTTCTGGCTTCATATAATAGAATACGATTGTCAAATATCTCGTCAGAACCCGCAAGCGATCACTGTAGGCGACGAAACAGTACTTTCGGGACTGTGGTTGTGTAAGCAGGGCTTCTTATGTATTACCCAATCGAAAAGCCACAGCAAGATTTGGTACACCAAGGAAATGTAATCCTGTATTAAGGAATGCTAGCGATTCGTCCTTACTTCGTTATGCAAATACTTTATTATTATTACATAGTTGAAAATATTAATTGCTTTAACGATGGCCGGATGAATGGTGGGTGGGTAAAATAATAAAAGTAGAGTAAAATATGTACTAAATAGCTCGATAATTTATTTATTTTTGATTTTTGATTCCTCATACAAACTCACATCCCCATTTTCACCCCCTTAAGGGATTATTTCCGGGATAAAAAGTATTCTATGTCCTTTCCAGGGTCTCAAACTAGCTTCTTACCAAATTTCATCTAAATCGGTTCAGTAAATCCAGAGATTACACCCTACAGCATCACAAACTCACAAACTTTACCTCTTTATAATATTAGTATAGATTATATAGCGCAAAATCGCAAATCTTCGAAGAAGATCGGTTTTAAAGGGTTTTTTTATCAATACCTTTTGTATTTTAACAGAAGCGTTCTTATTTGTAAGAGGTTTTAATGCTATATCCTTTTTTATACACATGCTTATCTCTAGCAAGGATTATATTTTAAAGTATCCATTTACACGGGCTAAGTCGCAGAAAAAGGGTCCCTATTTAATAAAATAATGATTTACTATTTGTTATAATATCATTGTTAGTTCTATTATGGTTCATGATATACAGCCCGCTGACAAACAGACGGACGGACAGTGGAGGCTTAGTAATAGGGTCTCGTTGGCACCCTTCAGGTACGGAACCCTAAAGAGCGTATTTTTTTGTTTTATAAAACTATTATTATGTTATTTGTCAGTGATTTATGATTAAGTCCGTTTTCGTTGGAACTACTTAATGATAATTAAATTGTGTAATTGTATATTAACTTATAGTAACACAAAAAATATACTTCCAAGAGAATAGTTATTTCTTAATTTTTAATCCCCGACGCAAAACCGACGGGGTGTTATAAGTTTGACGTGTCTGTGTGTGTGTCTGTCTGTGGCATCGTAGTTCCCGAACTGATGAACCTATTTTAATTTGGTTTTTTTTTTGTTTGGAACGTGAATTAGTCAGGAATGTTCTTAGTTATGTTTGATGAAAATCCGTGCAAGATGGTCGGCGGTTCTTTTTAATTTTATTTTAATCTATACTTATAATAAAATTGTAACTAAGCCGAATTTGTACATTAAATATTTTTTACAAAATCTTATTGAAATAAACATTATTATCGCAACAGAGGCCGAATCTACAGTTTTTAGAATTTTTGTCTGTCTGTCTGTCTGTCTGTTACAGCATCACAGAAAAACCGATTTTGATGTGGTATGGTGATAGCCGGTTATCCGGGTCAACTTATAGGATACTTTTTACCGCGGTAAAATGTCTCATTTCTCAGAAAAAATACAAAAACTGCTATGTAAGAGTATACTAATATGTAAAACCTAAGAATTTGATTTTTGGTCATCTGAACGCGGGCGGAGCCGCGGGCAATGCTAGTTTAGTTGTAAAGAAGATAAAGAATTAGATTTAAAGATAGAAAAACACTTAAATTAAATTACGTTTAATTATAATTTAAATTTTAATTATACGTTAAATTTGTTTACTGCCAACAACGTTTTGTATTTCGATTGTTTGATTCGATTGTTTTTCTCCAAACCCATCCTCGTAGATGCTGTAGATGATGTACTTAGTTTGCAAAGTAACATCTACACTTGATTTAGTACCGAGCATTAAGGAGTTGTTTTTCTTTGGCATCTATCCCCGAGATAACGCGAAAGACACATAAAAAGTGTACTAATTGGTTGTAAGGTCTAGCTTATACTATTGTGTTGTGTAATATATGTAATTTATGTAATAAATATTGTGTATTTTTACATGATATGGTATGGTAATATGGAACTAGAAGGAATTTATTAAATAAAAGAACTTTTAAAATCTGTTCATAATTATAAATAACTTGCGAATCACCATCACTTCACTCGGATTCGTCCCTAGGTTCGTTTTAACGGTAATAAAGTATAGAATAGACTAAATATACGTGTATGTGCAATGTACATACATAGGTACAGAAAAGTAGGTAAGTATTATACTTCTATGGATATAATATGTTATCCTTAAGACATAGACATGACGGACTTTTCTGTAAACCTATATAAGATACACAATTTCACCATACATTATTTTGTTATATCTCAAAGGGTTTAGGCGGCGTTTTCGTTGAACGCTCCCAGACGGCTTATTTTTTTCCGACACCTCCAATAAATATCGTTATATTTTAGCCAATATATACAAAAACTTAACAAATTATATACTAAGACTTTCTCGAGAACCACTCTTTCAATTGGTGAAACAACATAAAAATTGGTGCTGTTGTTTTTGAGTTTATCGCGAACAGACAGACAGATAGACAGGACTTTGTTTTTTAATATGTAGTGATAAATATTGGGACATTAACACACAGCACCATTTAGTTTCATGGTAAACTACGAGGCTTGTGCTATGGATACCATATATAACTTTAATAACATACATTCATATTATAAACATGAACACCATGACTGCAGTTCAAACATACGTGCTCATCACGCAAGTGAATGTCTCCAACGGGACTTGAACCCACGAGAATATATATTTATATAGAGATAATTGTCGAAGATATCGCGTATCATCATTAATATCGCACAAAAAAAAAGGTTTGAAGGTTACTTAGATTAAATCAAAGTGCAGATAAAATTTTGTATACTACTTACTAACCCCTTTTGTCAATGTGTTCTGCAAGAGTACCAAAATCGCCAAAAGTAATTATCTCAGTGATAATAATCGATGATACAAGACAGTGGTAGCACGCTCTCTTGGGAAATCGAGTGAAGCGGGTTCAAATCCAAGGTTTCGCACCTCTGATATTTTCATGTGCGAATCATTTCTAACATGATTACTACTTACTTATACCGTAAAGAAACCTGCATGTCTGAGAGAACCCAGCAAGTTTTGAAAGACATGTGAAGTCCGCAATCCGCACTTGGCCAGTGTGGTGGACTATGGCCTGATCCCCTTCGTATAGAAGTTAGAGCCGTGACCAGCAGGAGAACGTTAAAAAAGGCTGAATACAATCGATATCAATGAAAAGATGTGAAACTAATATTTTCTCATAAGCTAATTTAATTGATTTAACATCTAAAATAACTTTCTAAGAATAATTATAATCTTAGAGATATTTTGACTAACAGATTTCCATTCAATGTTGTCTTACGATAGCAGTAGTGTGGAATTTTCTTATAACAATGAATTTTGTTTTACAAATAAATTTTATTACTCTAAATATTTACCTAAATTCAAAATACAAAACATCCATCAACTAGTTTCGTGAAGAATTTTTTAATATTTCTAACGATATTTGTTGAAACAAATATGATATGAATATTAAGTTGCCATTTTATTAAGATGATTTTTAAACTACTTATCTATACATATAATAAAATTATAACTAAGCCGAATCAGTGCATTAAATATTTTTTGGAAAATCTTATTGAAATAAACATTATTATCGATACAGAGGCCGAATCTATAGTTTTTAGATTTTTGTCTGTCTGTCTTTCTGTTTGTCTGTCTGTCTGTTACCGCATCATAGGAAAACCACTGAAGGGATTTTGATGAAATTTGGCATGGTGATATCTGGTTATCCGGGTCAACATATAGGATACTTTTTACCGCGGAAAAATATCTCATTTCTGAGAAAAAATACAAAAACTGCAAGCAATGTAAGAGTATACTAATAACATATTATGTAAAACCTAAGAATTTGGTTTTTAATCATCTGAACGCGGGCGGAGCCGCTTGCAATGCTAGTGTCTAAATATTACTATGCTGCTAGGTACTACTTTTATATAAGCAATTAAAAGCATTAATCCCTCCACGACCGCGGACACGTCGGCGTGCTAGTTAACAATAGATTTCTTAGAATTTTAATTAATTTCTTAGAAATTTACCTGGAGGTGTTAAATTAATATTAAAACTTGTTGAAGGTAGGTGTTATCATCTAGAACACAGTTTCCAACCAACGTAGTCTTTATTGTCCAATTTTACGTTATAAATAGACTTTTCAATATGTTCCAATAAAGATTTTTATTTTTTAGTTTTAAGAAATAATTTCATTTTAAAGGCCTTAAAGCTTGCTTAGAGCTAACTCGGATGTAACAAATTGCAAGAAACGCTGCTATTGTGTCTAGTAATGAGATTTTTGATGAAAATTGTCGGACTTACTAAGGAAATCTTACATTGGCTTGTGGAACCAATTTAAATAATGAAGGAGTACCTCTATTCAAGAGAAACAAATTGATTTAGCTGTGAACATTTGAGACGTGGCTGGAGTTACAGTTAAATGCACTTTCTACCACTATATCTAACAGTATTATAGCTATTTCTACAAAAGTAAAAAAATAATAATTAATTACTCTCGCCCTCGCTTCGCTCGGGTTCGTCCCTAGATACGTTTTAATGTTTAGCATGAAATAGACTATACATATGTACATAGATAGGTATGATAAGCTGTTGTGGGTTGTATTACAATGTGCCGCCCCCCAACGTTCGTTCACCTTGTCATGGTGGGGTGGCTCAGTAGTGCCCGGCAGGCAATCCAGCCGGTCGCGATGCCAAGAAACGCACTGGGAGGTGGTCCATCTCGGTGGGCGGTGTGCCATGTGGATTGCTCCTGGTACTTCTCTGATAGCAGAGTGGACCGTGGAGCAACCCCATGGTTGTTGTGGTCTGCTTCGGCATACCTGCCGTCAGAGCGTCGTGGTGGAATGCGTAAGCGATCCTGCGACGTCCCATTAGGACGAGGAAGGATCCGTTGGGTTTTAGTGGGTAGTACTGGGCTTGCCGGTGTGCCACTGCCCACTCTTCGTGCCTAAATGGATTTACCAACGTTAAAAAAAAGTGTTTTTCCGAGGGAATCAAATAATCTCCGGCACTAAAAAGTAGCCTATGTTACTCTCTAGCCTTCCAACTATCTCCACACATAAAATCACGCTAATCAGTCATTCTATCTCGACGTTAAAGTAGGACAAACAAACAAACACACTTTCACATTTATAATATTAGTATGGATACATCCATATATAAAGTCAGACGAAGGAATAATATAGACAAGGAGAGAAAGAACTAAACATGAAGCAAATAATAATGGTTTAAAATAATACATTTACATATAATATTTTAAAACAGTATAAAAATATTAATAAAATACTCATTACTGTGATAAGTAAATAAATGTTATAAATAAAAATAGCTGATGAATTTTATTATAATCCGTATTGATCTATACTAATATTATAAATGTGAAAGTTTGTGAGTATGGATGTATGGATGTTTGTTACTCTTTCATGCCAAAACGGCTAAACTGATCTGGATGAAATTTGGCACAGAGATTGTTATAATCTGAAATAACACAAATGCTACTTTTTATCCTGGAAAAATGTACAGTTCCCGTGGGATAGGTTTGTTTTTGTTTTCCTAATGAACCCGAGCGAAGCGAGGGTGAGCCGCTAGTTAAGAAATAAAATAAATAATCTTCCTAAATCTTTCTTTTAAGATATGACAATATTTATTTATAATAGAGCACTTCCACTTACAAATAATCTTACGAGCTACATAAATGGTAGATCAGTAAATGTTTTCGCAACGAAAACCAAGTTTGTTTGGTATTTTTCTTAGAAAGTGTTCCAAGTTCCAAATTTTGTAATTCAAACTACACTACCTAATGTCAAACTAGCGCCTTGGCTGCTTCACCACGATGCTCATGTATTTTTGCGACATATTTGCGACCATATTTTGCGTTGAGTAATGCGAAAGAAAACCGCATGAAAACTTGAAAACACACGTTTTCCCAGACATGAGACTAATTTAGATCGATTTTCGCCCCCGAAAACCCTCACACACCAAATTTCAGCGAAATCGTTAGAGCCGATTGCCGGTATCCATACTAGTATTATAAATGTCAAAGTGTGTTTGTTTGTTTGTCTTTCCTTCTTTCATGTCGAAACGGAGTGACTGATTGGCGTGATTTTTTGTGTGGAGACAGTTGGAGGGCTGGAGAGTGACATATAGACTACTTTTTACCGCGGGAACACACGTTATAATACAATCCAAAAAAATGTGGTCAGAATTACTTGAAACTTAGTATTAATGCTCTTTAATAAAATTAAATAAATACGTGTTTTAGTATTTTTCGAAATTCATCCAATAAGATCGTAAAATAGGAGATGAAAGTTTGTATGAAACTACCTTTTTAGAGATTTTTTTGTACTTTTAGCGCGAGCGAAGCCGCGTGTTCTACTAGTATATAAATAAATAAATATACAAGAATTGCTCATTTAAAGACATCAGATAGATATATCTGCTAGAAAACACTTTCAAATGTTAAATCTAACCGTTTATAAAAAATCTAACAAATGCGCGTCGAATTCGCACACAAAGGGTTCTGTACCATCGTACATGTACTTTTTATTAATATGATTATTCTATGTATTACGAACGTTAGCAAAATGTTTCTTGTAATTGTATTTTGTTATTTTTATTCTTTTTTGTTATAACGGCAATAGAAATACATATTCTGTCAAAATTTCAACTCTCTACCTATTACAGTTTATGAGATACAGCCCTATTACAGACGCACGGACGGACTATATGGTTCCGTTGGCACCCTTCGGGTACGGAATTCTGAAAATCCTGTACTATGCGCAACTAACAAATTAGTGTGCTTAATTCTAAGCTGGACATTGATGAATAGAGTTATTTTCATTAAGCTACTTAGAATTTATGTATGGTGAAAGCAATTAGCAAATTCTTAACATTGTAACATGCTCTTAGCAACTTTTTACTAAACATTATAAAATGACATGTTAGGTACAAAAAGTATTTAAAATATAGCTAATAATATTTTGTGTAGAGACGTCATATCCTTACCAATACTTTATTTTATGAAATAAAGTCTGGTTCTATTTTACTTCAGACTTTCAATTCGTTCAAGTGCATTTCTAAGCAACTATATCATATATATGTATGATATGTTCACCTTGTGGTAGGAGAGGATTAGCGTCTGGCAATCCAGCCGGATGTGAAACAACGGGAGGCGCGAGTTGTACCATGCGGGTTGCTCCCGGTACTTCTCTGACAGCAGAGTGGACCGTGGGAGCAACCCACAGACAGATATCTTAATGGTACAACCTTAAGTTTCAGTGAAATTCAAAATGCACGAAGAATATATTCTGAATAACATCTACTTTAAAAATTATCAGTTTATCTATTACAGGGACCAAAAATAGCTGTATATGATTAATATTCTGAATTGAGCTAGAATGGACGCATGTTGCATGTCCCTTATTTTGTGAAGCTTTTAAACTACATACTAAAGCTGTTTAGTCGAATAAAAGCATTTTCCATATAAACTACTATCACTTTTATAGGAGTTGATTATCGAAAAATCATTAGTGCTCGTCCACACTTCCCCGGACGTCGTAATTTACGGCTGACTTTTTAAATTAAGTTATGGCACTATGCGACAAGTGCTGGTTTGATAGGAATAATAAAATTATGAAAACATTTAAAAGTGTTATGCTTCATATTGTTAAGTTAGTCTCTGAAATTATTCTTGAGGTTAAAGATGAATTTGTTGTCTCAAGAAGAACAAGAATTTTAAGTAATGTACAGAATTGTATGAAGATTAACCGACTAGAAAAGCTAGTACTACCAACTAACTGCAACTACTAAACAACTGAACCTCCCCTGTCTTAATGGGGTGTCGCAAGATCGTTTACGCACTCAACCACGACACCCCGACGGCTGTACTGCCGAAGCAGACCACACATGACACAACCAAGTTGCTCCCACAGTCCAGTCTTTTGTCATAAAAGTACCAGGAGCAACCCGCATGGTACACCGCCCACTGAAGTGGGCCACCTTCCAGTGTGTCTATTGGTTTCACATCCGGCTGGATTGCCGGACGCTATTCCTCTCCTACCACGCCAAGGTGAACATATCGTGGTGGGGATAGACTATTACCTAAAATAACACATATTCTGTTATACGTATATTATTATTGTTAGTAATAAAATGTGTTAAAAGTTATTCTATAATTTACAACTTACAAGGGAATTAAAATGTTATTATGCGTTTTTTTAATGTATAATTAAATTTAATTTACTTAGTTGTTACATCGTTGTTAGCGTAATAATTAGCATTTCTAATAAAATAATTTTACAAAACTGCATTTAATAAGTGCAAGAGTTATTTACGATGCCGTAGATTAGATTACTAATCTAAAAATAGTTCATTCGTTCATTAAAACTTCCAAAATATTTTATGATTCACATCCATTGCTATTGATATTCGATAGGAAATTGTATGGCACTTCGCCAAGAAGGGTGAGAACTGAGAAATGATCCAATATTAATCAAATATTTTCATTCCATACATTCAATTATAACTTATGATAGCTTTTTATAGTTATTGGTTGAAAAGAAAAAGTCATCATATTTTCTTTTTATATAAAACATACACTTAAAATAATATTGAAGTGTTTGTCTGTGATTTCAAAATAACAATATTTTCTCAAGTATATTTATTAAGTTATTTATATGATACCAGTACCTAAACAACTCTTTAAAATTTTTGTCTGTCTGTCTTTTTGTTTGTCCCGGGCAATCTATGGAAAGGTTTAATCAATTGCTGAAAGATAGAGGAGTTTGTAGCGCTACATATAGGGTATATTTTATTGCGCAAATATTTAGGGTTACAACGCGAAAATCGAAAACCCTTACATAGTTCAAATTTACGTTTCAAAACTGAAAATTAAATTATTTTTGTTTTTTTTTTTGCTTTGTAGTTTTATGATGATTCTTTGTTCCGGATGTTTCTATGACTGTAAAGCGAAAATTTCATTTAAATACATATATACGTACTTATTACGTAAGAATTATTGTCAATCGGAAAATATAGTGCTTATAGTATTATTTTAATTATTATTATTATTTTTCACATCCTTACACTTTGAGATAAAGGAGAACGAGAAGATGTTGGAGAGAAGATAAGTGCTTAGCTCTTCAGGTCATGTAGGCGAAGGAATATGTGCAGCATATCTTGTACTCTCTCGCCTCCATGACCTGAAGAACTAGGTAAAAGCAACTGAAGAAGGAGCAGCTCTTAGAGAAAAAGAAAGTTGATTATAATATTATTATAATATTTAAAGTTAGTGTACCTTAAAATGTTTTCGAGCGACCTCTTTACATAAATTAATATGTTTTAAATAAAGAACAATATCAAAAACGAAATTTGAGGTTAGAAAGATATCTTATAGTACCTATAAAATCTTTCTAACTTCAAACCTCAAATGTATAAGACTTATACAAAAAAGAGACAATAGAAAAAAAAAATTATTTTGTTAATTCTTTTAGCAGATTAAGCGTGAAAAGATAACACACAGACGGATACAGTTACTTTCGCATTTGTAATATTTGTATGGATTTATTATGATTAGAACTTTTGAGTTTTGCGATTTTTAACAAATAAACATCTTATATATACAATAAATAATAGATTTTCTTATTATATTTTTTTTCCGTTATATTATCATTTTATAGATTGAAAAAGATTTCGATTTTGAAAATTTCAAATTTTTTTAACTTGATATAAGTAGTGTACCAAAACTGACCTCTAAATACAAATATTAATGACGAAATAATTTTTTTTTCTATTGTTTCTTTGGTGTATAAGATCTTTTTAACCTCAAATATCGTTTTTGATCTCTTCTCTTCTTCCTGACCTTTTCCCAAATTACTTGGGGTCAACGCAGTACGTCTACCATACTGCTGATCAGTTTAGGCAAAAGTATTACGACCGGCCGCCTGCCTAACGTCGTGCAGAAGACCCGAGGTGCTATAATCAGCACAGGGTCGTCTTCTACGACACTTGCAGTATTTTATATTAATTTTATTTGCCGCGATGTTTCAATATCCAATTTAGAGTTAATTTTGTTAAATATGTAAAACAGTTTAAATAAAACTATCTTTTCGGATTTTTTCGCGAATTTATTTTGACTTTTGGTTCCGGACGTTTCGAATGTTTTACAGCAATCATGGTCATGGGAGAGAATGAGGTGTCTCAAAGATATTATATAGTTTTTACAGACAGGCTACCCACATTTACAAAATGAATTCAAAAAATTGAAAAATGGCACCAAAGTTACCTACCTTACAATAATTTTAAAGTTTAAACATATTCATATTTTTAATTAGTTTTATAATTGAATATGGAATATTATTTATTTAATTTTAGGTATTATTATTATAATTATTACAATTTTAAAAATATTGATTAGTAATATATATTTAGTGTTGCCATTATTATATTTATAACCATAAAGAAAAAATAATAAAATATTAATTATTTAAGCCACGTTTGCTCTATGTGTAATTTAAAAAAGTTAAAATTCATTAAGAATAATAATTTTAATTTAGTTTGCTATTGTTTAAAAAATTAATTATGAAGCAACACATTACTACATCTATTTACAAATGAAAAAATGAAAAATATTAATTTGAAATGCTGGCAAATAAATCAAAATAAATTCGCGAAAATACCGAAAATATAGTTTTATTTAAATTGATAAATATTCGCGTAAATCTAAGAAAGTATTATATGTAAAACAGTATTAATTTCATATCAAACCATAATGTGCAGCAAAATGCCAGCCATTTTTTTTATACTACTTTCACTAGCATTGCCTACGTTACTCATGACTTAATACTTGAAGAGCTCTTAAAACTTCTTTAAATGACACACATATATTCGGGTTACGTTCCCATAGTTTACTCTTTCCAAGACGTATTTTCATTTTTGATTTCTTTAACCTGAGAATCTTTTAAGACATTTGAATAGTATTCTTAAAAGATCAAAGTTTATTTTATTATATATTTTTCAATAAATTTTGAATACATTTTTTTTACATAACTGTTGTCACTTTTTTCAAATCTCGTTTTTGATATTGTTCTTTATTTAAAACATATTAATTTATATTTAGGCATCGAAAGCATTTAAATAAAGTAATTAAAAAAAAACACAATTTTTGACCATTTTCGAAGTTTTAAAAAAAATTGAGTGACCTCTAAAAAACTTTTTTGTTCAGATTTTTTAAGGAGACTCTTAAAACGTGATAAACTAACATTTTTATACCAGACATGAAAAAAATGCCGGCTTTTGTGCGCCACTCATCATATTAATTTGTTGCAATCCATTAAAAATGAAACATTTAATCTCCAATTTACAATTAAAATTTTAGGTGAACTAACAATATTACATATTCAATCCAGACAAATGAAATTACGATAACAGTCCGAATTTAATAAAACTTTTCATACCCCTACGTAACGACTCGTAAAATAGTTTGTGCGTGCTTCTATCGTAAATAAGTAGTTAATAACAGAAGTCTGCATCGAAACTGGCCAGCGACGTTTATAATAGATAAATACTCGTACATATTATAATAAAATTCTGAGTTGAGTACATCATTTTTTTTGTAAATCTTATTTAAATAGTTATTATTATCGATACAGAGGCCGCTTCTATAGTTCTGTCTGTCTGTCTGTTTGTCTGTCTATCTGAGAACGCATCACGAGAAAACCACTGGACAGATTTTGATAGAATTTGGTATGATGATAGCTGGTTATCCGGAACGACATTTAAAATACTTTTTACTGCGGAAAATTTTTCATTTCTGAGAAATCTAAACTAACCGTCAAAATATACCAAGAACGAACCCGAGCAAAGCGAGGGTAAGTCGCTAGTATTTTAATAATCTAATAAAAAAGTATTATTTTATAGATCTAACAAAATCGTCTCTTGTATACTTTTTTATTTATTTAACTACGGTTTTCGTCTTTACTCAATTCTACTCATTGCTGTGAACCATCTCAGTGTATCAGGTCTAGTAGCTAGCATGTACAGATGCAGATCCGGATGTCCTAGGTTTGTGTCCCGGGTTGGGCCAAGTTTAGTAATTCAGTTTTTCTGTTAAGAGAATCTCAGTAACAGTCCGAAGCTGCGAGTGCGAGTTGTTGCCGGTGTTTTACCCTCATGTCTTCTGGTATTGAGAATTTCTTGACAGAGAAACTCAATAATTATACTTGGCCTGAGCCAGGAGTCGAACCTAGGATATCCCGATGTGCAGCCGTACATGCTAGCCATTACCTCCAGCGAAGCAATTAGTAGATGTAGTCGATGAATGAGAATGATTATAATTTATAATCGTGAGATATATCTATCTATCTAATATATTTAAACGAGCAATTCTTGTATATATATAAATATATATATCAATATATAATCTGAATCTCGGAAACGGCTCTAACGATTTTCATGAAAATTAGTATACAAGTGGTTTCGGTGGCGATAAATCGATATAGATTAGTCTTATGTCTGGGAAAACGCGTGTTTTCGAATTTTCATGCGGTTTTCTTTTGCATTATTCCTCGCAAAATGTTATGTTCGATAATTTCGCACGCTCGGTTATAAGCATCATGGTCAAGCGGCCAAGGCGCAAGATTGACAATCATTTAAAGGTATAATTTTTTGTTTTTTTCAAGTTTTTAGTTTTTTTTTTAAGAAAATTGTACTTTTGATTCAAAAACTCCGAGCGAAGCTCGGACATATATATATATATATATATATATTATATATATATATATATATATATATATATATATATATATATATATATATATATATGTCGTGTTATCCATATACTACGAACATCATCTTTGGTGGTTACTCATCTTGTGGGCGTTATCAGGGCTCAAATAATAAAGTATTCTATGCTGCTCAATACACAATTTAATCAGGGAAATCACAATGTTATAAACTTGAAACGGTAATTCTAATGATTTAGAGCTAGCGGGTTCACAGTCACCGATCATCGACTTCCAACTACAATATCAAAACATAACTCTCTATGATCCACCATGATCAACCAACGTTACTAAGCCGCGTATCTCCAAAGAATGTCGTGATGGCGTCTCGACCCCGCTCGAGACTTAAATCTCTGCTCTAAATTCAAAATCAATTTAAAAGCAATAAAAAGTAAATTAAAGAACATAGTGACTTTAAACAATAATAAGGTTTCATAACAGAAAAAGGTAACTAAATCCTCCTCCGTCATATATATATATATATATATATATATATATATATATATATATATATATATACTTATATACATATGTAATTATATATCATGAGAATGTTTTATATCTAAAAGGTGTATCCTTTTATAATATGCTTAACATTATGCGTACGGAGTAGTATCAGCTTTTTTTTTTTTTAACGTTGGGAAATGCATTTACGCACGAAGTGTGGGACTCACCGGCAAAGCCAGTACTACCCACTAAAACCCAACAAAACCTTCCCCCGTCTTAATGGGGCGTCGCAGGATCGCTTACGCATTCAACTACGACGCCCCGACGGCAGGTCTGCCGAAGCAGACCACAACTACCACGGGGTTGCTCCAAGGTCCACTCTGCTATCAGAGAAGTACCAGGAGCAACCCGCACAGTACACCGCCCTCCGAAGAGGGCCGCCTCCCACCGCCCACCGATGCGGGCCACCTCCCTGTGCGTTTCTTGGCTTCGCCCCGGCTGTATTGCCGGGCACTACTGAGCCCCCCCACCACGACAAGGTGAACGCACGTTGGGGGGGACGGAGTAGTATCAGCTTAAAATATCTAGATAAAGTTTATAATTATGCAGAAGGACTGTATAAAGTTAAATATATAGCGAGGCTCCGCTCGCTTAGTTTATTTATATTACACTAAAAGCTGCAACGTGATGTTAGATAGCTCATAATAATTAATAATATTATCTTATGTTATCATCTCACCCAACCATGTTTGCTGTAAAGCATACAAAACACAGAGAACCAAAAATAAAAAGAAACTGCGAAAAAATGGATATCCCGATAGTTCTTTTTAAAATGTCAAGTATTCGCATAAATGGAAGAATTATAGCTTATAAACTTCATCGATTTTGTACTAACATATAAAGCTGAACAGTTTATTTATTTGTCTGTACGTACTAAACTCTGGAGGTACGGGTCTGACTCGAAATTTTTTTTTTGCATTGTGCCGTCTATTTACTGAAAATGTTTACAGGCTACCTACTAACGTAATTTTGACAATAGAACCTCAATTTTTTTTTTATAATAATATTCTTCGATCAACAATACTACTGTTGATCGAAGAATTTGTTTAACTATTTATTATTTTAATTTACATTTGTATAATATGTTTTAGTATACTGTATAGATGTAATTATATTTATATTTAAATTAATAATTTAAATGCACGTTCATCGTTGTAATAGCGTTAATGTATTTAACTTGTGCATTTCATTATTTTACCAGAATATATTATAATATAATAATAAGGACATCGAGTTTTTACTAGTCCTAGTTGTCCATATGCCAGAGACATATAGTTAAGCTATACGTGCGTGCGTGCGTAAGTATAAACCTTATCTTATCTTTAGTAATGTGATGAATTATTATAGATTGCGATGAAACTCTGGTGGATTATTTTCTATATGTACGCCTTGAAAGGTTCCTGAAGCAAAAAAAAATCATTTTTCTTTGGACGTTTGTATTTTATGTGTTCCTAAACCATTTAAGTTTAGAAACACCCGAGCAAAGCTAGGGGAAGTCGCTACTTTATTTATTTATTTTATTTAAATTTTTTATCACATATTTTAAAACACTAATCTAAACACCAACAGCGCAACAAAAACACAAAATATCACCGACTTAATAATATGATGGTTATCAAAAATATTAAACTGCGCTTATTAGTGGTAGTTTACGCGCCCGGCCTCGGATGTGACTTAATCTACTGTTTGTTCCGGTTTATCAAGTTTCCGTAGAAAATTTGTAAAAACTTCCTAGAAATAAATCAGTCAACAAAATTCCATGTGTATCAATTCGAAGGAAAGCATGTATCTGTATTCAGCCCTTTTTAACGTCCCATTGCTGGGCACGGGCCTCCCTTCAGTACGAGGGGAATCAGGCCATAGTCCACCACGCTGGCCAAGTGCGGGTTGGCGGACTTCACATGTCTTTTGAAAACTAGCAAGGTTTCCTCAGACATGCAGGTTTCCTCACGATGTTTTCCTTCACCGTTAAGACGAGTGGTAATCATGTTGGAAGTGATTCGCACATGAAAATATCAGAGTTGCAAGACCTCGGATTTGAACTCGCTTCACTCGGTTTCCCAAGCGAGCGCGTTACCACTGGGCTACCACTGCCTTAAGGAGGACCACTGCTTTAAGGAAAGCATATTTTTTGCTAATTATAGCTATTGTCCAATAATTTCACTTAAAATCGGCTCTTATCCCACAATTTGCATTTAAAAAGCAATACTACGGTAAGTCCTCGCTTTTCGACAACCAATTTTAATAAATTTAATTTAGTAGATAGTCCTTTCAACGCTTTTTGTGAAATGAATTGAATATCACATCGAAATCAAGAGGAACGCTTAAATTTTACTTTTTGATTTGATTACTTGAGCAATTTATAAAGGTACATATTTTATACAATTGAGATGGTATGAATTAAAAAGAAAAAGTGTTTAAGTATTATTTATAATTAGTTTAGATATTAGTTAAAACGACAGTATCAAATGCTTTTAAATTAATAAGTTACTAGAATCCCACGGTAACCGTACATTTTCCCGAAATAAAAAGTAACTTATGTGCGATTTCAAACTTAATCTAGCTCCGTGCCAAATTTCATGATCAAGAGTAACAAACATACATCCATCCATCCTTTCACAAACTTACACATTTTTAAATAAAACTATCTTTTCGGATTATTTCGCGGATTTATTTTGATTTTTGGTTCCCGACGTTTCGAATGCTTTACAGCATCCATGGTCACGGGAGAGACTGAGGTGTTACATGTCTTAAAGATATAGTTGTTACAGACAGCCTACCCACAATTAACAAAATGAAAATTGCACCAATTACATTACAATATTTTTAACTTTAAACATTTTTTATAATTTTAATTATAATTGAATATGGAAAATTATTTATTTAATTTTTGCTATTATTTTTTTTTTTTTTTTTTTTTAAATTATTACAATTTTAAAAATATTAATTAGTAATCTATATTTAGTGTTGCCATTATTATATTTATAACCATAAATAAAAATATAAAAATATAGTATTAATTATTAAAGCCATATAATTGTTCTATGTGTAATTTAAAAAAGTTAAAATTAATTACGGATAATCATTTTTTAATTAAAGTTAAAAATATTGTAATGTAATTGGTGCAATTTTCATTTTGTTAATTGTGGGTAGGCTGTCTGTAACAACTATATCTTTAAGACATGTAACACCTCAGTCTCTCCCGTGACCATGGATGCTGTAAAGCATTCGAAACGTCGGGAACCAAAAATCAAAATAAATCCGCGAAATAATCCGAAAAGATAGTTTTATTTAAAAATGTCAAACATTCGCGTAAATCTAAGAAAGTATTATGTTAAACTTACACATTTATAATATTAGTAGGATTCTCATAAAAGATTTTTGCTACTTTATGCTGATTTTCGTTTTTAGAAAAGTTTAATAAGAAAATAGTACGTAAATAGTTATAAAGTTAAATTGATATTATAATTTTCGCTCTTAACTTAGAAAGAAATTATAAATAAATAATAAATATGATTTCCCTATCTAAATATCTTTTTGGTTTTTATCAACTCAAGAATAAAGGTTATTGTAAAGTGCCACTGAAGCCGCAATGTGTCAAGTAAATGGCTTATCGTTTAAATTATGACCTACCTTTTTTTATTTTTACGCACTTTTTATTCAAAATCAAGTTTTATACTTTACTACCGACTCACACTTGCTTCGCTCGATTTCGTCCCTAAGTTGATTCCCCATACAAATTTTTATCCCCATTTTCAACCCCTTAAGGGATGATTTCGGGAATAAAAAGTCCTTTCCAGGGTCTCAAACTATCATGTTACCAAATATCATCTAAATCGGTCCAGTAGTTTTTGAGTTTATTTATTACAAACATACAAAAATACAAATCTTTCCTCTTTATAATAGTAGTGTAGATGTAGATCAAAAGTAACGGCCTTGTTTTCAGACATTGTCTAGATAGGTCGAACTCTAAAAAAAAATAGACCTGGACAAGATCACCACCTAACAAGCGACCGTAGGTGGTGTAATCTATACTAATATTATAAAGAGGTAAAGTTTGTGAGTTTGTGACGTTGTAGGGGGTAATCTCTGGTTCTATTAAACCGATTTAGATGAAATTTGGTAAGAAGATAGTTTGTGACCCTGGGAAGGACATAGGATACATTATATCCCGGAAACATCCCTTAAGGGTGTGAAAATGGGGATGAAAGTTTGTATTGGGAAGCAAGCTAGGGAGGGTGAGTCGCTAGTTTAATTATAATTGAGAATTAACTTAATAGGGAATATGCGTGATTTTTTTAATACAGTAGCTTACATCGTTATATAATTGTAAAAAAATATCCAACTCCAAAAAACTATAATAAGTATAACAAAGATTGACATCTATACATAATATAATAAAATTCTTACTGAGTCAGAGTACATTATATATTTTTTAGAAAATCTTATTGCAATACCCATTATTATCGAAACGGAGGCCAAATTTATAGATTTTTGAATTTTTGTGTATGTCTGTCCGGGAACGCATCACGAAAAAACCACTGGTTAGATTTTGACGTTTGATATGAAGATATTTGATATGACGATAGCTTGTTATCTGAGTCAACATATAGTATACATTTTGCTGTGAAAAAATATCTTATCTGTGAGAAATCTATACCAAACGTTAAAACGAACTACGAGACGAACCCGAGCGTAGCGAGGGTGAGTCTCTAGTAATATATAATAATAATATTTTAGAATGTTGCATTATAAAAGTAGATTTCTTAAAATTAAAAATATATTTAGTTTAGCGTATATAATCGCTTTTGTACAAAACATTTCCGCTTAGTTTAGTCGTTATGTAATACCGCTACGTAATCGACATTAATCTTATTTAATGATCCAGCCAGTCTTGATTCCTTGATAGCCTTAAATTTAAGTGTGCAAAATTTTGAAAGGATATTTACATATATGGCTCGTTATAATGTATTTGAATTATTTTGTGGTCTTTTAATTACATAATATTTATTCTCTTAATGTTTATGTAGTGTTTATACTCGTAATAGATATTGGTATTTATGTATGTTTGATATATTTACATTGTATTTATTTTGTTTTACATATGCTTATTCTTATATATTTTCTTATCGTTTCTTTGCACTTTTTCTTTCTGTACCGCTACTTAACACTATTTCCCACATACATGGGTTGACTGGAAGAGATCTCTTATAAAGATAGGTCCACCTATTTTGTCCACATAATTTTCTGAGTATTTTTTATTACTTGTTTAGTGCAATAAAAAATATATATAATATTTGAAATACTAAATTTAAATGTAACATTTCCTTTATTAAGGGTAGTGTTAAAACAACTTAATCACAAATAAAATCATTTAAATGCAACCTTAATGTCATCTTATATGTTTTATTATGTATATTTAAACTTCTGTCTGTCGACTGCTATAGTCTGTGCAATACACACTTGTCTTTTTGATGTCATTTGTATAACCGTTGCTTTACTTTTTCCCTACAATCTAAAACTAAACAATTAGATCACTAATTATTTAAAATCATAAATAATTGAGAAAAAACAGGTAGAGTTTTTCGTTTTTTCTTGAAATTTATACAGACCTTGATATGATTCACAATTGAGATATCACATACAAAAAACATACGACCAAATTGGGCATCTCGATATTTTTTGAAGCCGGTCTGTCGTTTCTATACAAAATTATACCAAATTGTTACATCCAGTAAAGAAAATGGATAAGTTATTGATATTCACTTTATTGTGGGGTCGAAGCCAGCGTATGTTACTTTAAGATCCGTAAGCTATCCTTAAGTGAAAACACAACGTTGGGAAATGCATTTACGCACGAGGTGTGGGACTCACCGGCAAAGCCAGTACTACCCACTAAAACCCAACAAAGCCTTCCCCAGTCTTAATGGGGCGTCGCAGGATCGCTTACGCATTCAACTACGACGCCCCGACGGCAGGTCTGCCGAAGCAGACCACAACTACCACGGGGTTGCTCCAAGGTCCACTCTGCTATCAGAGAAGTACCAGGAGCAACCCGCATGGTTCACCGCTCTCCGAAGAGGGCCACCTCCCACCGCCCACCGAAGTGGGCCACCTCCCTGTGCGTTTCTTAGCTTCGCGCCCGGTTGGGTTGCCGGGCACTACTGAGCCCCCCCACTACGACAAGGTAAACGCACGTTGGGGGGGGGGGGGGTGCGCTAAAACTTACCTAACTTAACTAAAAAAAAATCTAATTTAACTAAAAAAAACTCTAAAAAGGTAGGTTTCATACAAACTTTCATCTCCTATTTTACCGCCTTATAGGATGAATTTCGAAAAATGCTAAAACACGTACATATTTACTTAATTGTATTGAAAAGCATTTATACCAAGTTTAAAGTAATTCTGATCTTGAATATTTTTTGGGTTGTATTATAACATGTATTCCCGTGGAAATGAGATAATCTCCCGCGATAAATAGTAGCCTATGTCATTCTACAGCCTTCCACGTGTCTCCACACAAAAAATCACACCAATCCGTCACTCTGTTTCGAAGTGAAAGAAGGACAAAGAAACAAACAAAGAAACAAACAACCACTCTTTCACATTTATAATATTAGTATGGATATGGATTGCACCGGGTTTCCTTTAAGATTAAGGTCACTTAGATTAAAAATCTTTAAAATGTGATATTATAATCAAATAATACCTAATAAAATTTTTTCATACTCGAGACAACATTTTTTCATTTTTATTACTAAATTTAACTCAGTTTTCAAAATACAAATCAGAATTTCGGTATTTAATCTGTGCTGATAAAGCTAAAAAATGGCTTGCTTTTTTGTTTGTTTGAACGCGCTAACATCTGGTCACAGACACGTGTAAAGGCTAATAAATACAATTACAAGTAGTACTATTTAAAATACACCTGGTTCTTAATCTTGTTCTCACCTCGGTACTTCCGAGCTAATTCAATTAGGTATCTAACCGTTCCAAACATTAGACCCTAAAGCATTAAAAGACATACTTTTGAAAGGAAAAGCAAGAAAAATCGATAATATCTAACGTCTCCTTATATTTTAAATTAGTATTTGCCCAAAGTTTAGCTCATATTTGTCTTTAGAAATGGCCTATATTAATAAGAGTACAATATCTTTGTATTAATAAAAAACCATTTAGCAGTTATCAGACGTAATCTCGTACATTCATAAAAACAAATAAATTTCTTTTTATTATAATGCCGAGTAAGACTAACATAACAAACGCGTCTGTCTGAACGCGATATATTCAAAAATTACCGAACGGATTTCACCAATATACTAGAGAGAATAGAATATTCATGAAGATATATATCAGAAAATAACCCAACAAAGCTCCTGTTAAAAGCGGAGCTCAAAATTCCAATTCTAAGAGGTTCTCCATCGGACTATAAGTTTTCCCATACAAATTGTATGGAAAATATGATTTTTAACACTTTTTTGTCCTGCAAACTGTGACGAAAATATTTGTCAAAAAAATGAATGAATGGACCGTTTTTAGTATTAAATTTACTACAAAGAGTTCCATTGAGTCGAATTGAACTACCTTCAATATTTGATATGGCTTTGAAGTTCAAATTTACGGTTTTTTGCATTTTTTAGCTAAACTGTAAGAGTTAGAGAAAAATGTTAAATGGCAAATTTGTAGTACATTTAAAATCCTATAAAAAGATATTTGTGATATCATGTTTCTCATATCATCAATAACAACAAAGTTACAGACTCACGAATATTTATTTTTAATGATATTTCATGTACTTTATTAATATATTTTATAATATAGTTGAAAAATCATAAATACTAAATAAGTATGTAACTCTATTAACTATTGGTAATACAAGATATCTGACCTATCCAATTTTGTTGCAAATTTTATGTAATTGCATTTGTACCAATTTTTTTGTTTAATTATTATCAATATTTCAGTTTGTAAAAGCAAAAATTTGAAAATATATATATTTAGTTTTGTATAAATTGACTGAAATATGACTATGATTGTTGAAGATGTCGAAAAAAATCATGCTGACTGAAAGCTTGAAAAGAATGTATTACAATGTATTAGAAAAATAAATTTAAAGAAATGAAAGAAATAAAAAAATTAAAGAAAAGAAAAGAAAGAAAAGAAAAAAAATAAAGAAAAGAAAAAATAAAGAAAAGAAAGAAAAGAAAAAAAATAAAGAAATGAAAAGAAAGAAAAGAAAAAAAATAAAGAAAAGAAAAGAAAGAAAAGAAAAAATTAAGGAAAGTCAAAGACTGTATTAGAATTATTTCTCTTAAAAAGATCTTCCTATTAAACTGTATCAACGCTATATGCACGTACCTAGAAATGCCCCCGAGCGAAACGAGGGTAAGTCACTAGTTTAAATATAATATCTAGAGTTTGTAAAACATAGATAAGACAATAGAAGAATATTCTGATTTCGATATACCAGAAAATCAAATAATAATTTAGATGTTAGATGGTGGTTACTAGGTACCAATATAATAAATAAATTATTCCAGAATCTAGAAGGCCTAGCCTCATAAAGTACGATAGACATTATAGCAGCTGGACACGCGAATGTCACACGCTACTACAACTCAGTAAAGATATATTAGATGGAAGAGAACTGTGAAAGCTCATTACCTAATTGAATTTTTGTCTCTATTCCCTATATAGCCGATATATAACATTATATTGTAGCTTTTTTTGAACGACACGCTTGGCTCAGTTTGTAGGGACCCTACCTGCTGCGGTAGCGGATGCAGGTTCGAGTCCCGCTGGGGGTATTCATTTGTGTGATGAGCACGAATATTTGTACTTCAGTCATGGGCGTGTATTGTCATGTATGTATTTAAAATTATATATGTGTAGTGTATCAATTATCTGGTATCCATAACACAGGCTTCGTAGATTACCTATGTAATATATTATGTAGTATGGAACTAGATGGTGCTGTATGTTGATGTCCCAACATATCTATATATTTTTTCTCGAAACACTATTGGTCTATTGATTAGCCTATACAGAGCTTTTAAAATGAACGATTTGAATTTTAACTAAGTTCAGATTGTATTATTGAACTTAGAACTTTAAGCTTAGGTTTCATAAGCCAAGAGGCGTATGAAACAATCTCTATACTCTAGAAATTCTATACTAATAGCATAAAGGGAAAAAGAGTTAAAATTACTAATTGTTATTTGTTTCAGCTTGTTGATTTAAATAGATTAGAAAAAAATAGATTTTAACGAATAAACACAATCTAGTCAATTAGATTGTTTTTTTTTACTTTTTGTTAAAAAAACAACCCGGGCTTTTTGTTTTAAGGCTATTATTGTTTATTTATATACCTACCTACAGTAAAGAGAACCTAGCAAGCTTACGAAAGATTTATGAAGTCCGCGCGTGCTTGGCCAGTGTGGTGGAATATAGCGTGACCCCCTGATATTCAAGGGAGACCCAAGCCCAGCAGTGGGACGGTAAAAAGGGCTAAATATATCCGTATTAATATTATAAATGTGAAAGTTTGTGAGTATGGATGTTTGTTACTCTTTCACGTCAGAACAGCTGAATGGATCTGGATGAAATTTGGCACAGAGATATATTATAGTCTGGAATAACATATAGACTACTTTTTATCTCAGAAAAATGTACGGTTCCCGTGGGATAGGTTTGTTTTTGTTTTCCTAGAGGTGAACCCGAGCGAAGCGAGGCTGAGCCGCTAGTAAACACATATTGCAAGAGCACTATTTAAGCTAGGAATAAATTGATATACAAAGGGCAATACGATGTAGTAGGATACGACCAACAATATTAAAGGCTAAAGGAAACTCTACCATATAATCAAAATATATATAGCAATAATGTGAAGAAGATCTGTAATGAAATTGTGAACTGTGTTCCCGAATACGAATTGCTTTCTCGCGTCGAATTGCCATTTTGGTATCTTTTTATATGTGACCTTACATTGTTATATATTTTTATTGTACTTTATGAGCTTTTTGACTTTAATTATGGTATTTTAAGCGTCTTGAATTTGTTTGTTTAGTTATTAAGACTAGTTTTTGGTACGCATAATATTTCGTCTACTATATGTCATCTACTATTATTTATTTACTAGAACTGCCTGGGCGGTGTAGTGGCTAGCATGTACGTCTGCAGATCGGAAGGTCCTGGATTCAAGTCCCGTTTAAGTTTAAATATTGAGTTTTTCTATTCTAAACTAGCGGCTCACCCTCGCTTCGCTCGGGTTCACTAGAAAAGCACGAACAGATCTATCCCATGAGAACCGTTCATTTTTCCGGAATGAAAAGTAACTTCTTGTTAGACCGGCAATATAAGGTATCAGCATGCTAAAATTTACTAAATAAGTGCATAAGTTCTTGTATAAGTTATGATAGAATTTTTGACTATCCCACGGGAACTCTTTATTTTTCCGGTATGAAAAGTAGCCGATTTGTTATTGTCATATATGAACTATATTGTTGTAAAGTTTCATTAAAATCCAATTAGTAGTTTTTGTGTACTAAGCTGTATAAGTTACTATAGTTTTTTAACTATCCCACAGGAACTCTTTAATTTTCCAGTATGAAAAGTATCTTATATGTTGCCCGGGGATACAAGGTACGGCCATGCAAAATTTCATTTAAATAGGTCCAATAGATTCGGAGATTAGCCCGTACAAACAGACAAACAGACAGACAAACAAAAAATTTGAAAAATCTGGATTTGTTCTTTTTTTCTTCTTACATCCCCCTGACTCGGTTTTTAGCATTTTTTTCTATGTACAGACATTCGACCTCTACAGTTATATTATAGTATAGAAAGTGCCTCGGAGAGCACGTTAAGCCGCTGGTCTTGCGCCTTAACTCTCACCGGTCGTGTCGAAGTATCGTCCCATCAAATTTTGATAGTGACAGGAATAGAAAGTGCATTTGTATCTGCGCGTACACTTGTGCACTATAATATCTTCTACGCATATGGCTAGCCTCAGTGATATCAGCCGCCGTGGCCGAAATCAGTCCGGATGTACATTATTATTTACTAGCGAGTTACCCTCGCTTTGCTCGGGTGCGTCCTTCCCTTGAATAGTTTAGGAACGCAAGAGACATACATACGTACATTTATTTTTATTTATATAAATTATAATATAATAAATACAGTATTTGTATGACAGTGTGTAAAAACTCATTTTGTTGTATTAAATTTTAAAAGGCACCCACGTCGCTAGTACTATGTAATCATTTAAGATAATTCTTTTGCAATATTTTATTCATACAATATTTAGAGAACAATATGTTCTTACGAAGTAACACTAGTTCTGTTAAAATAATAAATAAACAACTATCTTAAATAAGTTCGCTTAAATATTTTCTGTGATAAAAGAGCCGAACGTGAACCAAACCAAGCTTTTCATTACCAGTTTTTCCGCGAGATCAAACCAACGTGTTCAGAGTAGCAAATTAAATAGGCCAAAATAATCTAGTGCTACATTAGAAGACTCAAAATAGTATTGTTTTATTTATATGTAAGAAATCTAAAAAAGTTATTTGTGTCAAAAGTTTGCTACACTATACTTTAGAGTGTAAAATTAAGTCTTAGAAATAAGCTGTCTTACGACTAAAGACCTATAGTAAGCTTTTAATAAATCATCGAAGTCGAAAGTTGCTTGCAGCCGACAGATCTTAAGTTATTGGAGAGGGCTCAAATAGCATGGAACTAATTCTGTCGCTTCTTCTCTTTAGAAATATAATTAACGATTTTACAGATATTAATATATATCCATAATAATATTATTAATTTTATAGTAACTGTGTGTTTGTTACATATTAACGTTTCAATTGCTAAACCGATTTTTATGAAACTTGCCAAAGATGCATCATGGGGATATCGGTTATATTTTATCTTCACTCATTACAAGTGGAGCCGATGGCAAAAAGTAGTATGACGACTATTATATATGTATGAGAATTATATGTATGAGACTCCTTCGCGCTGAAACAGAAGAATTTGGATAAAATTTAGTACTCAAGAAAAATGATATGGAAGAACAGTAAGTAGTCTTACTGTTACTCTATGATTTTCATTCCATCTATGAAGCACGATAAGTCGCTAGTACCATGAATAAAACTATTTTATTTTGATAAATAAATAAATATGTTGGGAAATTAACACAGGACCATCTAGTTCCATGGTAAGCTACGAGGCTTGTGTTATGGATACCAGATAGTTGATACACTAGTTATGTTTTGGAGGCAGCCAGGGGATGCAAAGAAATGCAAATTAACTTAAAATTAATTTATTAACTAACATTTCTTACTACTAAAATGACTGTCGGTCGATATTAGATCAAATCAGTGAAGATGCAGTCGATTAATGCCTTTTATACTACATTATTGTAGGAAGTTGAGACATTGGCATTGATGAAATGTAGGTGGCTGCTGCGCTTGCACTTGCGCCTGACCTTGTTTTGTCGTCGCCGCGCGAGGTTTGTAGAGCAAACACTGACTACTAACCTTGACTGGAGTACAAACATTCGAGCTCATCTCATAAATTAATGCCCCCCGCGGGACTCGAACTCGCGACCGCTGGCACAGCAAGGGTCCATTACAAACTGAGCTAAACGTAACCAAAGTAACGTGTTGTATATATATATATATTGCTGCAAATCCTCACGAATCAACAAGAAAATCGGAAATGAATATATCAAAAATCTGTTTGCTGCTAGATAGCTAAAAAACTAGGAATAATATTTAATATCCGCGTACGTATATTACTTATACAATTTAATCTGAGTTAAAAAAATAAATATAAAAAATCGATAATGGATATGTGGAATCGCACATCGACATTTATGTTACATGCCACCATATTTTTACGGGTCCTAAAACAAAATTAATGTATAAGTCTTTTTTTATATTGTATTCAGTGACAAACGAGCAGACAGCCTACCTTATGGAAAGCGGTACCTGTCGCCCATAACACTTACGGTTCATGCAATTAGGTTTTATGTTACAAAAATGCAGAACAGCAGGTGCGTTGTCGCTGTGAGGATATGCCTCTTGCCTGTAATTGCGCTGGCTACCTTATCCTTCAAACCGGAACACAACAATGTAATCATTGTTGCTTGGCGGAAGAAATAGATAAGGGGGTACCCATCCAGTCGGACTCCTCAGGCTTGACAGAGTCCTACCACTGGTAAGAAAGTCAGACTCTCTTTATATTTTTACGAGTATATTTCCTAATGTAATGTAAAATTATACCTAACTAGCAGAAACCGCGGCTTCGCGCTAAAACACCCAAAAAATACTCTAAAAAGGTAGATTTCATACAAACTTTCACCCCATAATTTACCCTCTCATGGAATGAATTTAGAAAAATGCTAATACACGTGCTTATTAAATTGTATTGAAGGACATTCACTTTAATACCAAGTTTCAAGTAATTCTAATCATAAATAATGTTTTGGGAGTTATGTATATTATAACGTGTTTTCTCGTGGGAATGAGATAATCTTCCGCGGTGAAAAGTAGCCTATGTCACTCTCCAGCCCTCCAACTATCTCTACACAAAAAATCACGCCAACGCGTCACTCTGTGGACGTGTCTGTAGACCTGAAAGAAAGACAAACAAACACACTTTCACATTTATAATATTAGTATGTAAGTATGGATGTGGGTGTAATGTCATAAATTGCAATTATATAATATATATTTCGATATGATGTGATTGATTATAATATTTCGTAAAAACCGGTTACTTTAAATTATTAACAAGCGAAATTGAAATAGGACAACGTATCTGAGGTCAGTTAGTATCAAATAAAATGATCCCTTAAGTACTGTCAGTTTTATTGTTTAAACGTATTTTGTGTGTGTGTTTGTGTGACTGTGTGAATGAGTGACTTATGTAGATTTCACTCAATATTATTCAAAATATCCGGTTAATATAATATAGGTAATGAAATCCATTAAAAAGTAGCACAAGAAGTCCTTGCCTATTTTTTCCTAACTCTCCATAAGGTATCTAGATAGAGATTTAAACCCGTTGTAAAGTCTCAGACTTTTTAAATTTAATTATCGCTTGTTCTGGTATTTTCACGTTGAAATTCGAGACTTTACTTCTTTCATTTGCTGAAAATCTTAATTAGTTGGTTACTTACCTATCTTTTTTATGTATGTTCACCGATTACTCGAAGATGCCTGAACCAATTTGGATTTTTTTTTGTTTTGCAGGTTATTCTTATTATACTTCCGAGGTGGTCCCATATATATTTTATCGAAATCGGTGGAGTGGTTTTCTAAAAAATCTATAATAAATATTCTTTTAAATAAATTGTTTAATCGAATATGTAATTAAAAAACTTTCTTTTTACAAATTAGCTGTAATTACGTCTACACTAAAAATGGAAAAATAAAAACATTTAAAAAAATTTAAAAACCGACTTTCAGTTTTCATTTATAGATACCTAATCAGATATTTCCGAAGTCGGTGCCAGCCGACAATATTTTAAGATATGAATACCTAATGGGTAAATATGTATTCGAAATATATTAAATTTGTTTTGCATCGGCTGACACCGCCTTCGAAAATATCTGATTAGGTATCTATTCTAAATGGAAACCCCCGTTTAGTTATTTTTTACATTTTAGTGCCATAATTATATATTATATTTTTTACAGTTTAATTTCCATAGAGGTAGAGATAGCTTGTTTGATAAAAATATAAACATTAAATTAATTCACAATTGGGTAAAAAATATCGCTTAACATGTAAATACGTACAAGTTATTATATGGAGTCAATTTAGGGTCTATCATTATCTCTTTCTGATGTGTATTCACCTTATGGTGGGGGGCTCAATTGCGTCTGATAATCCAGCCGGGCGTAAAGCCAAAATACACATTGGAAAGTGGCTCACTACAGTGGGTGGACTGGTGTGTCAAGCGAGTTGCTCTTGGTATATATTTCCCTGACAGCAGAGTGGACCGTGGGAGCAATCCCTTGGTTTTAGCTGCTTCGGCAGACCTGCCGTCGGGGTGTCGTGATTGAGTGCGTTAGCGATCCTGCGACACCGCATTAAGACTCAAGTAAGTACTCACTTCTCTTAAGCCGGTGAGTCCCACATAACCACCTGTATATACATGCATGATGTGTGTTAATGCATTTTCCAAGATTAAAATAAAAAAGGGTCTATCTTTATGAGAAATACATGAGAGAGTTTATTTAGATCTTTAATATCTATAATGAAAACGAGTATCTATTTTGGCCTAGCCCGGAACTCGAATCTAGGACTTTAAGATTTGCAGCTGAACATGCTAGCTTCACAAATTAATAGAAATATAATATCTAGTAAGAGTTTAACTTTTTATGGCCCAACAAAATTTATTGTCAAATTATATACAAAAGTACTCGTACAGAGGTGGTTGAATTGAAACCATATATATCTGGAAGTGTGAGCTGATCCTATTTCATTCAACATTTATTAAGTTCCAAACAAATTGGTACTAATTTTTAACCGTGCGAATGGACCTAAAACGATAAAATAAATGTTTATTGGCCAATGCAATGAGGTTTCGCCTACTAAAAGTTACACTCTACTGCATCAAGTCAAAATTAAATTACGAAGTTGTTAGAGTTAATACATTAACTGAGTTAGGCAACCATGGGCACTGCTTAGCTTGGCAAAATAGATTTTAAGTAAAAACTACAGTTTCCCCGCGGTGTCGCCCGCGTAATCCGATTATTTAAAACTATATTTATCAATTACGGACTTTTAACCTTACCTACCTAATAAACAAGTTATACAACGCAAATAGTTTTTTTTTAAATCAGACCAGTAACACCAGAGGTTAGCGCTAAGATTATTAAGTATAAGATGATTACTCGTAAGGACTTTCGAGCAAATGCCGCATAAAATAAATTTTAAATAAAAGTATGTTTTGGGATTTTTTCACGGTTTATTTTGATTTTCGGTTTCCCGACGTTTCGAATGCTTTACACTTTACAGCAATCATAGTCACGGGAGAGACTAAGGTATTAGACGTCTTAAACCTTATTATAGGTATAGTTGTTACAGACAGTGTCTACCCACAAATTCTATACTAACATTATAAAGAGGTAAAGTTTGTAGTTTGTGAGGTTGTAGAGGGTAAATCTCTGGATGTATTGAACCGATTTAGATGGAATTTGATAAAAATATAGCTTGAGACCCTGAAAAGGACATAGGATACTTTTTATCTCGGAAATCGTCCTTTAGGGGAATGAAAGTTTGTATGGAAAATCAATAGAAATGTGGGTGAGTCGTTAGTTATAAAATAATTTCGAAACTTTTTGTATTTTTTGAGACATCCTTTTACCTTTGAGACCTTATCTCACCTTTGTCATTTGTATTAACTTCTAAAACTAATATCTTATTTTTCATATATGTATTCAAATCGTCATACATTTTACAAATAAACATAAAGAAGATATTATATTCTTATGAGACTGTGTATCCATATTCTTGAGCGTTTCCACGTCAGAAATCAACATGTTTCATCCATCAAAAACTTTTTTAAAGCCGTATCACAGCGAGTACTTTACATTTATGCATATAATAGTTAAAATATTGTTATAGGTATACATAATACTTTCTTAGGTTTAGGCGAATATTTGACATTTAAATAAAATTATTTTTTCAGATCGGATTTATTTAAGTTTCAACGTGTCGGTCGCGTGATCAAGATTGCTGCAAAACATTCGAAAGAACTCGTCAGAAACCAAAAATCTAAATAAATCCGCGAAAAAATCCGAAAAGATAGTAATTATTTTAAATATTGTTTATAAATAATTTATTTATACAGAATGACTTAAACTGTTAGTTAATTTTAACTTAAACTTGAAGTAAAGTGAAATTCTGATTGGAAGACATTAATTAATCAACACGTCACTTTGATCCCAACACTATTAAGTAATTATAGAGAAAATTTAACTTTATGAACTATAGCGTTAAGCTTAAAATGATTTGATAGTTTACTTGTGACAAGTTCTCCATTAAACAGTAATTAAAGCTCAGAATTAAATGTTTAATCTACTACATTGTATTTACATTAAAGCAAGATTTTGAAGTTGAAGGTTTTTTTATTTTCCCCAAAAATTTTATTTTTTATTATGTTTATATTTGTATTCTTTTTTTTTTAACTAAATTGTTGATAAAATACAAGTATGTCTCTTTCTGACCATTTTCGGTACTAATTTCGAATATATTATGTATTACACATTCACTAATGTAATATTATGTACTATGTACCTACTAATTAGTATATATTATAGTGCTAGAGCTAGTTAGAAATTACTACTTGGTAAATTTTCACAAAGTTTATGGTTGTACAGTGGATAATAGGGATGAATGTTATTAAAATTTGCCAGCATAAATCAGTCCCTTGTCAGCTTCTTAGAAGTTTAGATCAAAATGCCTGCTTCAGATATGGGGCATCAATTATCATAAATTATTATGATACTTGTCCTTTTGTTCACTTTAAAATGCTTTAAAATTAAAAATGATTAAAACATGAAAGACACAATGTAATGTGATTCTAATAATATATTGTAAGATATATTTTGTATAACTTATTATAATATTTTGTATAACTGATCTGCGTGAATCTGCGCCTATCTATATCTGTAGGTATAGTTTTTAGAATTTTTGTCTGTTTGTACACTAAAAAAACACTGGACAGATTTTGATGAAATTTGGTATAATGATAGCTGGTTATCCGGGTCAACATATAAAATATACTATTTAGTGCGGGAACATATCTCATCTCTGAGAAATCTCTACTAAACGTTAAAATGTAACGAGTTTACCAATTCTAACAATAATGTACTAAATAATCAATTTACTCAAGTTTCATCCCACTGTATGGATGGTTTCAAAAAGCACACATTTAAAATACGCTTTTATTTAATTATTTATATGTAAATCCACAATAATATGAATATGTCGTTAAATTAATTATACTGAGCCGTCAATACGAATGACACGTACATATATATAGCCAATTTTAATTAAAACCAATTAAGTGTGGATCACATCATTTTATATCAACCACCTAGTAGCACGAAAGAAGATCTATAATCACTACGTTCCCATAATATCTTCCTCGGCGGTGTAGTGGCTAACATGTAGTTAAGGCTGCAAATCATCAGCCCTGGGTTCGAGTCTCGGGTCGGGTCAAGTGTAGTTATTAAGTCTTTTTGTTTAGTAAGCCTTAGTAACAACCCGGAGCTGGGAAGTTGGCGCTGTTTCGCTCCCGTGTCTCGGAGAGCAAATAAAGCAGCCGATCCTGCGCCTTAACTCTCACTGGTTATATCTAGTAGTTGTGCCCCCGGAGTACGATAGTGCACCTGTGTCTGGCGTACACTTGTGCACTATAATATCTGGCTAGTCTCAATGAAATTGGCCGCCGTGGCCAAAATCATCTACATAGTTATATGTATATAAATAAGCAAAGACAAAACAGTTCAGTACCTTATTCTCCTCTGCTTACATAGGCGAAGCTAGGGGGATGGGGGAGGGAGGGTCGAGGGTGGTCAATGCCCACCCTAGGAACTTCTTTGACCACCCTCGACGATATTGAAAAATCACTAACCGTTTATTGCTTTTTGAGTAAAAATTCAATACCTATCCTCATATAATTAATTTATTCAAAATCTATACTAGGTATCAAAATCGTTCTCCTCTCTGTCATAGTTTGCAAATATGAATTGTTAGACTTACCACGCGAGAAAAATGTGGCTATACATATAATACATAACATATTATAGATTTAGCTATTAAACTGTCAACTTTACTATGGAGGGCACCGAGCTTTTGGCGCTAATTGATTTTAGTAGGACTAAGGCAGACAGCGGGGTGTGTGGCAAGGAGGGACGGAACGCGTGCGAATTATGGTATTTCCTTCTTATTATTAAAACAAATACACATTTTGAAAATGTACAGTGTAAACGATATAGAAAACTTATAGATTTGTTATTATTAAAAAAAACTGATGAACTTCCTTGAATTTTATTTACGCCGCACTAAGGTTTTATTTGGTTTTTTAGAGATCATTTTGGATTTATTTTTCTATCGAAGAAACTTCAAGTAATCGTGTTTCTAAAGTGTACGATTTATAGAATAAATCCTTAAATATCCTTTATATTAATTGTATAATTAACGTTTTAGTAATAACAACAAAGCAAGGGATCAACACAGAAGGGTTTCGTAATTAAGTTTCGCTGCCTCGGTGGTTCCTTAAGATAGTAGCCAACATGGTAAAAAGGAGAGTGAATGAACTTCATTATTATTTATTAGTAAGCGTCAATAATCTCTCATTAAATGACTGTAGTTACTGGTTAGTTCAGCTAGACGGCTGCCCCAAAGACAAAATCCCTAGCTACATCAATGTCTGTTTGTCTAATGATTGCCATTTTTACTTTCTAAGATTTACGCGAATATTTGACATTTTAAATAAAACTATCTTTTCGGATTATTTCGCAAAATTGGTGCAATTTTCATTTTGTTAAATGTGGGTAGGCTGCCTGTAACAACTATACCTTCGAGACATGTAACACCTCAGTCTCTCCCGTAACCATGGATGTTGTAATGCATTCGAAACGTCGGGAACCAAAAATCAAAATAAATCGGCGAAATAATCCGAAAAGATAGTTTTATTTGAGATTGCCATTTTTTTTGTTTATTAGCTATTGACGCGTTTTAGTCATCAGTTAAAAACTTTGGAAACAGTTTTTTATATAGGTAGATAAGGTCAAAACAGGTTAATTATTATACTCAACCGTTTTGAATTGTAAGTTACATATACAAACGTTAAACTTTTATTTAGTATATTCGTAGAATGAAACGAATGTAAAAAAGTAAAAAAAGAAGTAGGATAAATGTAAATTTATGATTTCCTAAAATATTCATTAATTATAGTGTTTGAATTTCGAGAACTAGGCGAACACTGGTTATATTGAAAAAGCCAAATTTTGCAAATAAAAGCTCACACTAAAGTTTGTTTACAAAAGCTCCGGTCATGAATTATTTATTGCCTCAACAATTTCATAGTGCCTCACATTATGCATATGATGTTTTTACGAGCTTTATAGCATTTTGTATAGCTTTCAATTTACCTAATTATGCTATATTGTACGTTATCGTTATGTTTATCAATCCTATTTTAATTAAATTTCGTTATTATAATTAATTGTATTTTTATACAATTCATACAAATATTTGTTGTTAGCTGTATTTCTTCTTTGTATTCACATTTTTAACCTCCCACTGCTTGGTACGGGCCTCCCTTCAATACGAGGGGGATCAGGCTATAAGTCCACCACCGCAGTTCCTTGGTTTTTTTTTGGAACAATATTTTTTCTCTAAAATAAAAGTAGCCTAAGTTACGCCTTATGACATCAGCTATCTGCCAGTGAAAGTCCCGTCAAAATCGGTCCAGCCATTTCAGAGATTAGCCGGAACAAAAAGACAGAAAAAAATTGTAAAAAATGTTGTTTTCGTGTATGTACCGTGTAAACATCAATATGCATTTAGTAAAAAGCTGTTATTTTGACGTTATAAACAGATATAATATTTATATATGATATGTTAAAATAAAATAAAGTTCGGCTTTCGTAAGTGTAATGTGCATTTTATACCAATAGAATTAATACATAAAAGTCAGTACTTTTGTATTATAAACTCTTTCGGTAAATTGATCGTTTGGACGTGTGCATTTTAAGTAACCAGGCTGGAATCTGATAGGTAACATTTTTGCAAAATCCGAGTACTATTTATATATAAATGTGTTTGTCTATGCTTGTTACTCCGTCACGCAGAAATTGCTGAATGGATTTAGATTAAATTTAGTTTACAGATAGACTATGGCCTAGAATAATATATGCTCACGTTGGCACCTAGAACGCAAGAGCGAAGCCACAGTAAGTCGCTAGTCTATACATATGTATAATAAAACAATAACTTAGCAAAATAGACGTGCACGTTTCACGCATAAAGTACTTAACCGATTTTAATTAACTTTTGTGTAGTGATTGATAACGTATTACTCGTGTCCACATTTAGGATACCTTTTACTCATGGACGAATTGTGGTTAATTCGTTCATGCTTTTACTATAGGAAAACCTTTCATCCCCACAATGACTGGCTCTAGAGTCGTCCTTAGAAATTTACATGTCTAACGCTGTCTAAACCATGAGATACATCAAAACAATGTACTAGAAAATTTTAAGTATCAATATGGCTTACAGAAAAATCTGCAATAGCATAAGCCTTTCTCGTAAGGTAGTCTACCTTAGGATAATAACTATTCATATCTATTTAAAACGCACCTAGGGAAATTTTAAATTCTTTAGTTATTAATAAATTTTATTTTAGGTTTCTAACATGGACAGATGCCTGTTGGCTTAAACCTTAATAGCTGAATTAGTGTATTAGAAGTTCAAACGTGAAATGGGCAAATTAAGCATTCGAGTGTCGTGTCGTTTGTCATTCAGAGCAGGAATCGAAAGCTATCGCAATAACGCGCCGGCTGTGAACACAAACACATGATATTAGTTTTACATTGTTGTATCTACAGTCCTAGGAATAGGTATTACAGCTGCCTTAAGTTGTGGATTATGAAATGTTTGTATGATATAATATTAAATAATATTAATGAAACAAATTGGAATTACCCACATTCTCATTATCTACTTTTGATGGCACATCCAAGTTTAAATTGACAAAGGTACTGGTGTAATATATATATCTTTATATATATAATTCTTCTGTGAGTGTGTATGTCACTGAACTTCTCTCAAACGACTGGACCGATTTTGATGAAAATTTTTGTGTGTGTTCAAGGGGATCTGAGAATGGTTTAGATTCACAATTTGAATAATAATTTTCATCAAAATGGTCCAGAATGTTTTAGCTTATTAAAAAAAGTTTGAAATTTTCAAATTAAAGACGTGTAGACAGGACAACGTCTGTCGGGTCAGCTAGTATATATATATAAATCAATTATTTCTTTATAAAAATGTTTAATTTTTTGTATAAGCTTAAGAGTTTAATGATTAATTAACCTTTGTCAAAAAAAATATTGTAGGGAGTAGTATTTTTGCGAATTTTTGAAGAAAAATGAGCGGGTGATTATTGTTGATAGATTGATGCAGGCTATTTGTTTTTAATATTTAACCGTATCAAAATCCGTTGCGTAGTTTTAAAGATCTAAGCATATATAGGGACAGACAGACAGCGGTAAAAGACTTTGTTTTATACTATGTAGTGATACAGATATACAGATTAATTTATATGTATTAGTTAGACATAGGTGTGACAAGATGTACGGAATACGGCGTGGCGGAATATTGCTTATATTTTAAGGATTATTTATAATTTTCAAAACATATAAGTATAAAAATCTAAGTAGATATTGTAACGCTTGGCATGTCTTCTAGCTACACTACAATTGATATATTATCGTATAGGTTTAGGCAGTGCCTCAGTGGTCACGCTCGCTTGGAAAACCGAATGAAGTGGCTGTTGTACCTATATTATTTATAAATATACATATTTTCATGTGCGAATCATTTCCAACATGATTACCACACGTCTTATGACGAAGGTAAACATAGTGAGCAAACCTGCATGTGTGAGAAAAACTTTTAAAAGACATGTGAAGTCCGCCAACCTCCACTTGGCCAGCGTCGTGGGCTATATAGCCTGATTGTATTAAACGGAGGTCCGTACCCAACAGTAAGATTTTTCAAAATCTGTCAAGTGTGAGTCGAATTCACACATAAAGGGTTCCTTACCATCAAACATGTACTTTTTATTAATGTGACTTTTACTTCATGTATATATGTAGTATATTAACTTCAATGAGTGATTACGAACGTTAAAAAAGAAAAAAATCTTTTATTTTTTTTATTATTTCTTATTATAAAGGCTATTTCAACTGTCTACCTATTACGGTTCATGATATACAGACCTCTGACAGATAGACGGATCACGGACGGACGGACAGCTGAGACTTAATAATAGGGTTCCGTTGACACCATTCAGGTACAGTACCCTAAAAAGTACAGTAGATCTGCATATATGTCCGAAATTGGGCAAAATGGGATTTGCAATTTAGTATTCATAAAAAGTTGTCTATACTATATATAATAAATATGCAATATATTATGTATTCTCCACTTCCACATGTGTAAATAAACATGATAAAAATATCTTGATGTGCCAGAATATGTACATTTATTTGTCGTTATAAAACTTTTGCGGCTTTCCACTACGTTACTTCTGAGCTATATCCCACAAAATGGGCCATTGTTGAACTTACATGTTGTAATGACATTGTAAGTACAATGCATTCATTTTATGACTAACTTCTTGTCATACATTCGTATGTTAAAAGCTAAATAGCTTGAACAGAATCTCAGAAAATGTAAACCAAGAATTATATTTGTTCATGCTTTATAATAATAGTATGTCTGCTCACGTCTTACGCTGTTGTTGGTACAACAAAAAATAATTTAATTTCACATTGTTCTACGCATGTTATCTGCCCACATAAAGATGGTGAAGTACAGATTAGAAATGCCAAAATTGTAATTTGTAACCAACATTTGGTCAACCCAGCCAGGCCCAAATCTCTTGGCCCCAGACTGTACATTCCCTCGATTCGCCAGCATTTGGGGCTCTATCCTATGTTTAAAGGGAGTTCCTTTTCTTTCCCCAGATCTTTCTTGCCTAAATCTCTTATTTATTCAATTTAAATTAGTTCCAGAGATTTAAGTGTACAAAAAATTAGACAAGTTTTTTTTAATGCTTAAGAAAAATAGTTACAAAAAAAAATGAGAGTAACCCTACTCTTGAAATTGCGTGTAAATATAACTTGATTAAACTTTAGACAACCAAAAACCATGATCATAAATTGTAAATTTGAATGGCAATAAAAGCGATAAAAATTTGCATAGCCATGAACAAAATTTAATAGAATTTGGCGCCCGACGTGGGTCAGTAAAATACAACTTCATGGACTCTTACAATTAATGAGATTGAGAAAATGCTTTCCATTAAAGAAACGCTTCACTTTGACTTTAATGTTTATAGATAAAAGTTGTTGAAGTACTAATTATAATTATTATTTTCATCATAACTATTTACTATTACTTTGCTACTATTATACTTGTAAGCTTTAAGCCAGTATTGATAAAATAGGTGTATGAAAACATAGTGAAGAATACGGCTAATAAACGTAAACAAAAGATGTTTAAATCAAGCCTGTAGAATCACCCGCTTGTTATGTAAGACCATTTTTTTAGACCACTACCAACATGCATACAAGAGTACATTTTTCGATCTATTTAATCGATTGAGATGAAACCACGAATGTATATTTTATTTAAAGAATAATTCGAGAGTAATTTAGAGTATTATCTGTAAAATAAAATTTCCCTTCAAATTGCAAAGTGAAAAATAAGAAATATTGATCGGCATTTAACAATTTTTTTAGCAGTTCATTTTAAAATTATAAGAAGATATCTTTTTATACTTTAATCCCTTAAAAATTAAATTGACGTAACGTACTTGACTATATTTTTAAATACAATTTGACCCTACCCAACCCAAAGAAATCAACGAAATCATAATTTAGTTTTATATTTTGTACTATTAATTCGGTATTATATATGGAAAGAAATAGAAACCAGAGATAATAAGGAAAGAGTGCATTTTTGTAGGGATGTATGGATGTAAATAAACGTACAATAAACAGGAAAACTTATAAAATAAACCTGTATGATTAGAATACTTTTGTTCATCTTATATGGCAGTCATAAAATCACCTTACACTCTATGACGACCTAACCTAACATAGCCTTCAACTTCCCCCGTTTAGGGATTCGGTAAAAACACGCTGTGTTATATGGAAACTGCAACATACGAGTAATTTTATAAGGGTCTTTTTCACATAGCACATATCCTTCCTCAACATTCAAGGCACATACCAAATGTCAACCAAAATCGATGTGCGATTTAGCCATAAAAGGCAGACAAAAAATAGGTAGACATATAGAGTTCCTTTAGCACTTCTAATACCTATTAATATGTATAAATTTAATCAGTAAACAGAATAACCATTCAATCAAATTTATTTACGAATAAGCCCAAAGCATACTACTTCAATAACGAACGAATCCTTAGAGGCATACACTTAAATAACACGTTTGACATTTATTTATTGGATCGTGTTTACGGAAATGGATTTTTTTTCCCAAGCGCACCCAGGGCAGCGGAAATTACAATCAGCTGAGTTACTGTACTGACGCCATCTATTGACGATCGTAAGAACTTCTTAGTGAAGCTTCTTAATACGGTTCTTATCTTCGTACAAAATGGTAGCTCTTGAATTAAATTACATTCATATATCTTTTTAGATTCTTAACAACATAGTAATTATTGTAGGCTTTTTACCTTTACACAATTTTGCCTATGTAAACCAAAAAAATTGTGAAATATATTCATAAGTAAAACTAAAAATATACATATAGTATTTGTTTTTTATCTATTATAGAGATAAAGTTTGAGAGTTTGTGAGTTTGTGACGTTAACTTAAAATCCAATCAGTAATTTTTGTGTATATACTAATCTGTGTAAGTTACTATAGTTTTTTAACCATCCCACGGGAACTCTTTAATTTTCGGATTAAAAAGTATTTAAAATGTTGAAGGAAGGTACCACCATGCAAAATTTCATTTAAATCGTTCCAACAGTTTTGGAGATTAGCCCGTACAAGCAGGCAAACAGACAAAAGACAAAAGAACCTGAATTTCTTCTATTTCTCTTCTTACATCCCCTGGCTCGGTTTTTAGCATTTTTTTCTATGTACAGGCATTCGACCTCTACAGTTTTATTATATGTATAGATTATCCTTTTGTATGTGCATAAATATATAATTATATATGTATATTCTTGATAACAACCTCAAATATTAAAACCAATAGAAAAATCTCTTAAGCCCAACTATTCAGTTTTATCCATATGGATTAGTTAATTACAGTTAACCTTACTAGTATTGAAACACAAAATGTAATCAATACATAGCTTTTCAATACAATACATATTTACATATACGTAAAAATCTAATTATTTTAGGGAAATGAAATAATATACGTATTTGGTTGGATCGGCAATTGGATAATATCAACAAAATCGTAATATATCTTGGCTGTCTGTCTGCTTATACATAAATGCTTTATGGCTATATTGAGTTTACTAGGACTTTCAAAGGCGGATAGAGGATTAGGATGAGGATATGTAACCTGCATTTTTATACCAGGTAAGAAAAAATGGCTACTGCAAAATAAAATAAAGACTATCCCTTTTAACGAATTTTCAATAGAGAACAGAGGTTTGAAAAAGAGTGACATAGACTAATTTCACTAACGAACCACTAGTGATGATAGTAGGTCAAAGACATAGGATATTTAAAATTAATATTGTTTGTTTTATTTTTATTTCAACCAGTATATCTGTTTAATTACGCATCACTTGAGAGAGCCCGAACGGCATTTAATAAAAATTATCCATTGTCCAGATGATATATGTAGGTTAAGCTAATTTATTTATTCCAATCGGGTGCGTAAATACGAATACAGAGCTCATGTCATTGATGGGCAATCCATATCTTATTAAAAGAAATGTACACTGCAAATTCCTTAGCTAAAAAAAGGTCGAAATTCTAACTGAGTCGAATCTGTATATTAAATATATTTTTTTGGAAAATCTTATTCAAATAGTCATTATTATCGATACAGAGGCCGAATATATAGTTTTTAGAGTTTTTGTCTGTCGGATCGGTTTGTCTATCTGGAACGCATCACGAGGAAACCACAGGACATATTTTGATGAAATTTTTTATGATGATAGCTGGTTATTCGAGTCAACATATAGGATACTTTTCTCTGCAGGAAAATATCTCATCTCTGAAAAATCTATGGTAACCGTTAAAATATAGGGACATACATGCGCGGAGCGAGGGTGAATCGCTAATCTAGAATATAAACTCACTATTCGGAATGTTACTTAAGTTAACTGAGACCTTACATTGTGAAGAAGTAGCTAACTGCAATAGTTTTTAAGAAACAATCCTCATTGTTTCTTAAAGTTCAGAAAAATACCTTAAAATTGATATATGAGTATCATGAAAGGCAATGAAACCTTTAACAAGATGGTACCTATAAATTACAGGGTAACGGCCCGACATATTGATATCCATATTTCATATAGACCTTTATAGTACACCCGATTAACTACCTCGTTAGTTTAACGAGTAGCATGTACAGCTGCAAATCCAGAGATCCTAGGTTCATGCCCCGAGTCAGGCAAATTATTGTTGGTGTTTTATCCAGGTGCCTAGGAGACGATGTGAATCCATCTATCCTGATCTCTCTGATTAGTCGTGTCGAATTGCCGTTCTATCAGACCTTGAAATCTCCTGGGATGGCACTAAGTGAGATTTGCCGTCACAGCTGATATATATGTCTCTGAGTTTGATTAACTTAATTTAATTCTGGGTTTGGAGGATATTATATTACACCTATTAGGATTTACTATTCTCTTTAACTATCTTCTCGTGTCATGACTCTTTCAGTTCTTGCTTCTCTTGTCAATTTGGAGTCATTCAGTTTCCTTGTCTTTCTCTTATTCCTATACAGCAACGGATCCACATTTTTGTTGTATACTGGCTTAGCCCCTTTTCCCGGTACCTACGAGTATATAGAGCAATTTTTCAATTACGTGGAAAATATTGATGCCATGATTAAATATATATAGTAAAGTCGCGTACAGTCAAATTACTTATTAAAATAAATTCAAACGCATCAATTTCTTTTATAATAAAGTTTTTTTTAATTTTCAGCCTCAAAACTTCCGTTACACATAAAATAAACATCATAATTCACTCTCTAAGTCCTTTGGGCGGAACTCATTTATAATAATAATTTTAAAAGGGTCAATGGTGATTTAGCGCTTCGCTTACCGTGTTGTATTAATTTTATCCCAGTACCGAATAAGTGTGTGACATTGACTGAAAATATCATTAAATCTACACATATAATAAAAATGTAACTGATCGCTGTCTTAACATTAAGATATTTGAGAAAAACTATTATTAGGTGTCTTTATTAACGCAATAGAACCCTATTATGCGCGCTAATCTCAGAAACAGCTTAACCAATTGGAGTGTGGTTTTCACTAATGTATTGTGGTAAGGTTCACACAACATTTAGTATTTTTTTTAATTTAAAAAATCATCCAGGGACGAACCCGAGCGAAGCGAGGGTGACTCGCTAGTATTAAATAAACTAGTGACTTCACCCTATTATCTCAGGGAATATGTTTTCATAAACATGACAAATGCAAATTATTTGCTCTTTATCTTTTTATGTACCCACATTATTATATTTTTTTTAAATAAATGGTTCTAAAGTTATGACTGCATTAACGTATAGATAGACATTGTTTTATATTAAATCGAATATCCATACTTATTATTATAATTAATGTGAAAGTGTGTTTGTTTGTCCTTCTTTCACGTCGAAACGGAGTGACGTATTGGCGTGATTTTTTGTTGGGAAAGTTAGAGGGCTGGAGAGAGACCAAGGCGGCAAGGTTTATCGCGGGAGACTATCTCATTCCTACGGGTAAACACGTTATAATACAAACCAAAAAAATATTTATGATCAGAATTACTTGAAACTTGGTATTAATGCTCTTCGATACAATTAAATAAATACGTGTTTTAGCATTATTCGAAATTCATCCCATAAGGGGGTAAAATAGGGGTAAATAAAAGTTTGTATGAAACCTATCTTTTTAGTTCTTTTTGTAGTTTCAGCGAGAGCGAAGCCGCGGGTTCTACTAGTTAACTAATAAATGCTTTTATAATAGTGGTTACTGAATCGAATAATTCCCTTAATTATAGCTGCTTTATTTCCTAGATTGGCAGGATAATATAGCCTTCCCTAATAAATAGGTCATAAAATGAAAGAATGTCTTGGTGGCAAATATTAATGAGTTTGAAACAAATAATGCCTTTAGTAATAATATAAATTATCTTTATCTAGGTTATATATAATTTTCTGACGCTATATTTTCTTAGAACGTTAAGTTTGAAGCATAAAATATATATGTACAAAAATGGCTAGAAGCTGCGGTAGAAAATTTTACGGCCTACATTTGGAAGAGCAGTGTATTTCGTAGAAAAGGCTCATTTTCTCTTCTTTTGACGACTTCTAATCTATTATATTAACGAAATCTAGAACAGTACTACTAATAAATATACCACAAACTAAACGTTTGATTAAAGTAAAATTGAATTACCAATGATTATATTATTAACTAGCGACTTAGCCTTGCTTCGCTCGGATTCGTCCCTAGGATGATTCCTCATACAAACTTTCATCCATATTTTCACTCCCAGGGATGATTATCGGGAAAAACTATCGTTTGTACTTCCCAGTACCTCAAACTATCTCCTTTCCTTTCATCTAAATCGGTTCAGTACTTTCGGAACCTATTCAGTACACACAAACAAACAAAAAATCAAATCTTCCTCTTTATAATATTAGTATAGAAGTATAGATTACTAGCGACATACGCTCGCTTTGGTGCATGCCTAGGTTCTCAATACTAGCTTAAACAGATATTACTACAGGTACTAAATTTGTACTAAATTTCATCCAAAGTCCAGCTGTTTGTACACAAATACACACAGGTACAAACTTTTGCATTTATAATAGTAGTCCGATTATTATGTTCTATTATAATATACCTACCTTGTTCAACTTTGTATGTTTAAAAATTTATTTGTATATATATTTAGGTAAATAAACTCAAGACTACAATAAATATAAATTTAGAATTTTATATTTAATTATAATATTTTATAAACATTTAACATACTACTCTTTGCCACCGGCTATGTCCGCATATTTTATTGATGTAGGATATAATTGCTTTGCTACTAAGGATACGGGTACGTATAGACGTATAACGGATGTATAACCTTTCTAAATAAAGAGGTTTTAAAATGCAAAAAGGTTCTTTTCAAATGAGATTAACGCGTTCAAACAATGAAACTTTTCAACTTTATATGTTAGTATCATCTAATATTATTGCGGTTAAAAACATCGTGAGGAAAGTTGGACTAGGTAGGCAGACATTGTTGCAGTGAGTGCGAAAGCGATCCTGCACGCCCCATTGCACTGCGGCGAAGGGTTCCGCTGTGGGTTTTAGTGAGTAGGAGTCTCACAGTACCCTGTCCATGACGGCGGCAGGGTCCCCATGATGGGTTTCCCCAGCGAAAACAAAAAAAAAAGGTAGGTAGACATTCCCCCCAAACGTGCGTTCACCTTGTCGTGGTGGGGGGACTCAGTAGTGCCCGGTAATCCAGCCGGGCGTGAAGCCAAGAAACGCACAGGGAGGTGGCCCACTTCGGTGGGCGGTGGGAGGTGGCCCTCTTCGGAGGGCGGTGTACCATGCGGGTGGCTTCTGGTACTTCTCTGATAGCAGAGTGGACCTTGGAGCAACCCCGTGGTTGTTGTGGTCTGCTTCGGCAGACCTGCCGTCGGGGCGTCGTAGTTGAATGCGTAAGCGATCCTGCGACGCCCCATTAAGACGGGGGAAGGCTTTGTTGGGTTTTAGTGGTAGTACTAGCTTTGCCGGTGAGTCCCACACTTCGTGCGTAAATGGATTTCCCAACGTTAAAAAAGATATTGGCAGACATTGCTCTGTCACAGGGCATATTTGCTCAGGAAATTAAAAAAAAACTAGATCTCGACAATAGCGCCACCTACCAAATCCAAGTATAGCCAAGAACTATCCAGGTTAATATTATAAGTACACAAAAAACGTATATACACTCAAATTGAGTACTTCCTCCATTTTGAAAGTCGGTAACATACTGTAGACAGGTAGATATAAAAAAATATATGTTTTATTTGAATCACTCGCGTGGATCTAAAGAGACAGGAGACTACACCTCTTCGTATCAATGTCAAAAGACATTGTTTTCTACGGCTACGAACTAAAGTAAATACTGCTATAGAAGTTATTATTTTTATATTTCTTTGTGATGGTAAACTCAATTTTTCCTATCCATGTTATCTTATTTGCTGTTCACTAACAAAATACCAATTTTGATTTAATTTTATACTTTTCATTGAATTTAATTAGATGTGTGTTTTTAAATACAACCATCTTTTCGGATTTATTCGTGGTTTATTTGATTTTTGGTTCCCGTTTCCAAGTCTCACCTGTCACCTTGATTGCAGTGAAGCATTTGAAAATTCGGGAACTAAAAATCAAAATCCGCGAAAAAATCCAAAAAGATAGTTTTATTTAAATCTAGCAACTGACCTTCGCTTTGCTTGGTTCGTCCCTAGATGCGTTTTAACGGTTATTATAGAATAGATAGACCATATCTATACTTTTACTATAAAGAGGTAAAGTTTGTGAGTTTGTGAGGTTGTAGGGGTGTAATCTCTGGGTCTACTGAACCGATTTCGATGAAATTTGGTAAGAAGATAGTTTGAGACCCTGGGAAGGGCATAGATTTTAGCCCGGAAATCATCCCTTAAGGGGGTGAGAATGGGGATGAAAGTTTGTAACGGGAAACAAGCTAGGGAAGAATAAATATGATGATGATGTGCTCCTGACCGATTCCGGCCACGGCGGCCTATCTCATTGAGACTAGCCAACTGCGCAGGAGATATTATAGAGCACAAGTGTACGCGCAGACACACGTGCACTCTCTATTCCTGTCACTCTCATACTCCGGTAGGACGACTTCTCGACACGACCAGTGAGAGTTAAGGCGCAGGACCGACGGCTTTGCGTGCTCTCCGAGGCACGGGGGTGAAACACCGCCAAATTCCCAACTCCGGGCTGTTACTGAGACTTACTACACAGAAAGACTCAATAACTAAATTTGACCCGACCCGGGACTCGAACCCAGGCCCTCCGAGTGTGCAGCCGTACATGCTAGCCACTACACCACCGAGGCAGTGAAGAACGTTTTTTTTTTAGAATAAATATAATATAATATTATATATTTAATAAGACGAATCCGAGCGAAGCGAGGGTGAGTCGCTAACTATTATATATGCGTTATGGGTTGTATAATAATTTATAATGTGTTCTCCCATGGGAATGAAATGATCTCCCGGGGTAAAAAGTAGCCTATGTCACTCTCCAGTCTTCGAACTATCTCCACACGCCATTACATCACTGCGGCTGTTACGAAGTGAAAGAAGGACAGACAAATAAACAAACAAACACACTTTCACATTTTATTAAACTTAAAAAAATACCAATTAAAAAAATTAATGCCAGTAAAATACTTGGTCACATGCAAAACTTCTTATTCTATTCTTATAAAACCAATATTCTCAATAGTGGAAAACAAAATAATTTCTATAGATACCATAAAAAGTCTTATAATGTTAAAAGTGTTTTAGTTCGGCTTCGAACTGATTAGATCTTTCCAAGAAACCTACAGAAATAGACAACCTAATATACGTTGCTAATACTACTAATATTAATATAAAAGAAAAACTTTTTAACAAAAAAATAAAAACCGACTTCAAACAAAAGCACTAAAAAGTAATAAATAATTGATTGGTAGTTTTCATTTACTATACATACCTAATCAAATATTTTCGAAGTCGGTGTGCTTTGCTTTGTATGGGCTGGCACCGATTTCGAAAATATTGGATTAGGTATGTATTTGATAGGTAGGCTTTAATTACTTAGCCAAAGCACACCGACTTCGAAAATATTTGATTAGGTATGTATAGTAAATGAAAACTACCAATCAATTATTTATTACTTTTTAGTGCTTTTGTTTGAAGTCGGTTTTTATTTTTTTGTTAAAAAGTTTTTATTTTTCCCTTTTTAGTGTAGACAGTAGTAGAAAAGTAAGGATTCTAACGTGTTAGGCTTGTCAAATCAAACAAAATAAGCCCAAACTCAAAGTATCTACTATTAGCCGTTGAAGAGTTCCACCATCCACCTTCTGGCCTTGCCATCAGATCAGGTCAACAATACCGAACTACTGTACTACCAACGGAAATAGAAATACTTGCAAAGTTTCAAGTCAATATGACAATTAGAAGTAGGTTAAATTCATCATTCGTTGTTTTTCCACCCTTAGGGGTGGTATTTTTTTTTGAAATTTAAATGGGGCCAATCTTAAAGTATACACTTTCAAACAAAACAAAAATTGTCCAAATCAGTTAATAAATGACGGAGTGCTGAGATAACAAACATAAAAAAAATAGCCGAATTGAGAACCTCCTCCTTTTTGAGGAAGTCGGTTGAAAATAGCCGATATTTTTGTTAACTAAATTTAAATAACAACTTCTAGATGTAATTTGTACAACAAATGAATTTTCTTCGCTTTTACGAGAAGATAGCGTAGGGTCCTTTAACTAAGTACACTCGTATTTGAATATTCGTCGAGAACTGAAAATGTTTTATAAATAAGGGATATGTAATTCAAAACACCTCGGGTCGTCACGTAGCTCGTAACTACAAAACCATTACATTTTCAATTTAATAAAAAATATATTGCCGTTAAGTGCAGGAGAATAAGACGAAAAAACATATAGGTACGAGTAGTACATTAGCAGACCCTGCGACACATTGCTGTGGCACATATGTATATGAAAATCGTTAATTTTGCAGTAAAAGAAGGAAATAATCGAGATGAAAACTATCCCATCTTTTAAGATAGAAAAAATTACACATTTTGAAAATGTAAAGTCTATACGTTATAGAAAACGTATAGTTTTATTATTATTAAAAACCTGATGAACTTCCTTGGATTATTTACGCCGCTCTAAGGGTTTATTTTGTTTTTTAGAGATCATTTTGGATTTTTTTCTATCGAGGAAATTACAAGTAATCGTGTTTCTAAAGTTTACGATTTATAGAATAAATCCTTTAATATCCTACATATTAATTGCATAATTAGAGTTTTAGTACAGCAAGGGATCAAACGAACGCAATTATTTCGCAGTTGCCTCGGTGCCCCCTTAAGATCCGATAAGTATTTTTGGAGTTCATCGCGGACCAATATCGTGACACAAAAATTTTATATATATGTACAAATATAATTTTCCGGTGATATTTTGCTAATTATAATTAAGATACTTGTTATATAAATTACGAATATTTTATATTTAATTTATGTGCAGTAGAACTTTAAAAGATCATTCAAATCCGTTACTCCGTTTCGACGTGTAAGAAGGACAAACAAACACACAAACAAAAAAATAAACAAACACACTTTCACTTTTATAATATTAGTATGGAAGTATGGATATAATATGTATATGTAGTCTATCTACTCTACAGTAACCATTAAAACGTACCTAGGACGAACCAGAGCGAAACGAGGGTGATTCGTTACAATTACCAATCTGGAAGTATACCCTTTCAAACAAAACAAAAATTGTCCAAATCGGTTAATAAATGACGGAGTTCTGAGGTAACAAACATAAAAAAAAAAAAAAACATACAGTCGAATTGAGAACCTCCTCCTTTTTGAAGTCGGTTGAATAAGTGAGGGTGTATAGATGTATTGATGAATGTTTGTTACTCTTCTTGTTAAAACTACTGAACAGATTTTGATGAAATTTTATAAAGGTATAGTTCACACATATTTTTGCGTTATTAGACGGAGCCGCGGGAAAACGTTAGTACTATTTATTGGCGGTAATCAGATTTCTGAATATTAAATCAAAATAAACTTAATTTATATTATTACAAGCACTTGAAATTGATGACGTTTTTTACATTTAAATTCAATGTCAGTAATAGAAGTCCGTGAAGAAGTTACCGCTGGCTTACTGCTAGGCACTGATAGCCCAGTGGTAACGCGCTCGCATGGGACACCAAGTAAAATGGGTTCAAGCCCCGGATCTCACACCTCTAATATTCTTATGTGATTCTTATTTAGAATTATTAACACTTGCCTCACGGTGAAGGAAACCATCATACGTGTCTGAGGAAAGTTAACTGAGAAAAGTTAAAATAAACCAACCCGCACTTGATTAGCGTAGGGTATTGTGACCGGATCCCTCTCTAGCATAGCAATACTTTGACAATAAAAATTGATTTTATTTGATACAAGCTAGTGTCAAATAAGACCACTTTTTATTCCAAAGATATTATTTACTTTATTTCAATATTTTGTTAACTGAAAGCTTCTATCTATGCTGATATTATAAAGAGAAAAAGAATGTTTTTTGTATTTTTGTTTATAATGGATATACTAAAAATTCGCTGAACCCATTTGGATGGATGGATGAAATATTGTATGAAGATATTTTGAGACCCTGGGAAGGATATAGGATATTTTTATTCCGGAAATCATCCCTTAAGGGGGTGAAAAGGGGGGTGGAACTCTGTATGGGGAATCAAGCATTACTCAAGTAAGGGATATAAAACTCATCATACCCATGTATATATACATAATATATAGTCTATGTATTACATACTAAACTCTCACAAGGTATCTAGTATCGAATAAAATAATAAATAAACCTAATATCGGTGAGTCGCTAGTATCGTATAAAAGCAAAAAGTTGCCTAAAAAATTGAGGATCTATCCTCTAAAAATCAATAGCTTACTCCCTTTTAAAGAGATAAATCACAGGTGGATATAACACACTATTCATTCTCTCATGTTTTTTTGCAGGCAAAATCGCGGCCATAATCCTACAATAAAACTTCTTTAGTCTTCTTATATAATATGTAATACCTATAGCGAATTTAATTAAATTAAATAAGTTTTTTTAGACTAACTTTGTCTATACGCTAAGTTTGAGATATCTATTTAAGTGGAAAAACAATTGTTTTTCTTCATACTAGATTGACTACAAGTGAAATAGATATGTGTACAGTTATTATATGTATACCTACTTGTTTTTTAGTTTTTTTTTTATTGTGCATCGAGAATGAATAGACGAAATTAAAAAGGTCTTTTATTAGCAAGTTAATTTATTACCTATTATCCAAATTAAAGACTATTATCTAAATTAAAAACTTGGCTAATTTCTATTTTAATTTGCTGAGTAGAGGAAACTTGAACCGTACTACTAATGGTGTTTCTGTGCAATTGTGAGGGGACTAAATATAAGTAAAATTGTGAGCGGAGGAATATTTATTTTCGATTATAAATCCAAAGCTTTGGTAAAATGAATAAGTAAGTCTGTCTATTGTAATGGCTGAACTTGACTGAGTGAAATTTGGAAAAAACATATTTATCTTCGAATAAACACAGCGTATAGTTTTTATTGACATTCCTATCACGCGAGTAGAGTCGAGGTTTTAAGCTTATATTTTACAATTATTTTCTTTGGCATTAAGCTTTCGTAGTGCAATTATTTGGATAGGTATGGATTTTTCATTGTTTGTATCGAAAATTAATAACACACCTTTCTATTGTTTGACCTACAAGAGATAATTGATATATATATACTAGCGACTCACCCTCGCTCCGCTCGGGTTTGTCCCTGGGGTGGGGTCTGGGAGGACCACCCTTATCCTTATCAGTTAGGGGTATGGAAAATAGATAGTAGCCGATTCTCAGACCTACTGAATACGCATATAAAATTTGGTAAAAATCGGTAAAGCCGTTTCGGAGGAGTACGGTAACTAACATTGTGACATGGAAATTTTATATATTAGATTAGATATATATATATATATATATATATATATTTATATATATATATATGTGCCCTATGAAACTATCAATCTGTCTCTACTAGGATAAACAATCGATAGATAGCTTTATTAATTGATTGTTAGTGCGGTTAAGATGCCTATATATAGTAGCGTCGATACCTTTAACGATCTTGTTACGTATACTTCAAAGGAAATAGACAATATTTTACGTTTATTCCCCTTTAATTGTACGATATAAATTGAGCATTATTTGCAAAAACTGGGTTGATCTTCAAAAGTTTTCCGCAATTTCCTTCCTATATTTTTACATAAATGCAACAAACTAAATGTGTCAACGAATTGTCGATATCAAGAACAAGCCCGAGGTTACCTAGAAGTTTTCTTAAGAAATAGACCTAAAATTTTATTTTTCAGTGTAAGAAGCGTGCATTTTTAATAAATTTATTTATAAGTGTAGGTATAAATAATAATAAATTATTTGACAAAAATCTACGTCAAATATATAAATTTATTATTGGTGAAAATACATACTATATATTAAAGACAAATCTTAGACTATATTAAATAGAATAATTGTGTTAAACAAAATTAAATTACTATCAAATATTTTTATTATCTTAAACGTCACATTCAATGGATAATTATAAGTAATAACAATTTAAATTACATACCATTTTCATTTCCAAAATCGGCTAACATCTTAACAAAGTGTACATTTTCTAACTTGTAATGTTAACTTTGAAATACAATTAAGAGGCAAACGGTTGTGTTAGACGGCGTCCCTTCAGTTCACCGCCAGCGTCGACGCGAGGTAGTATTTTCCCGCGCACTCTTTCCACAGATAAAATACGCGCCCTTTTCTTTAAGTGTCAAGTGAGTGCCGTGATAGTGCAAAGAAATGAGTTCTTAAAGTCTAATTAATGGCAAGCAAAAAAAAAGTTATTCGGTTGCCGTCCGTGGTAAGAAATACGTGTTTTGCACAATTGGGATATAAGCATGTTTACAGGTTTTTACATTATAGCACCTGCGCATGGCATTACTTTTCATTTAATTTTATTTATTTTAAATGAACAATAAGTAGTTCTTAATTGGTAAATGCAAATTTTAGCACAAATTATCTAATATGTTAAAGTTTCAAGACACCTGTCTCTTGAGCACAGTAAATTAATAATGTATTTTTTTTTATTATTCTCGATTTTTTCCAAACATATTGTTGTCTTATTTTTTTAAACATTTTTTCATCGCATTCGTTACACAATTCAAAATTAATAATTTCAATTTTAGAAAATAGCAAAGCAAATACTATAAACATTAAGCAGAAGAAGAAGATTTTATTTCAATTACCTAAGTGATTAAAATGAAAAAAAAAACAGTTTATAAAACTTTTACGACTTAATTGCTTCGCAAAATTACTGTTAAACTTATATAATGTTGTATATTTCTCTAATATTCTCAGATGATGACAGGTACAATGTTTTTTTTTCGATAATTAAAATCGAAAAGGGAATTTAAAGTTTGTGTTTTTTTTGAAATGAACACAATATACTAAATTTTAACAAGATTAAAGACTGAAAATATATTAAAATAAATGAACATCCACTTTTGGCATGTTTGACTGGCACTGACTACAGACCTACAGGTTCGAGTCTCACATAGGGTAAATATTTGTATACCTACGTATAATATATGGAGATTTTCTTGGCGTCTTTTAAAGACTTAGAGTAGCTTTATTTCTCCATAGTATTTAGTGACACGTTAGAAAAAGCAGGAGAATGGAGAGACATTAAAAAGTGTAGAGTATTCTAAAGTAAATAATTTAAATCTATAGATTCTTTATTATTATATACATATCTATAAATTCTTTGTTATTAAGTATATCGTATTCCTTTAACAACCGATTATTAATAGTCGATTTACCTAAATCATTTTGACAACTCTGTCATCCATATACCTACTCGTATAAATAGGCAAAAGACAAAACAGTTCAGCACCTTTTTTCCTGTGTTTGTCAGCCGATTTCCTTTTTAGTTTAGTAGCTATTGACGAGCTTTATTGTTATCAATAAACAAAATTTTAAATAAAACTATTTTTTCGGATTATTTCGCGGATTTATTTTGATTTTTGGTTCCCGACGTTTCGAATGCTTTACAGCATCCATGGTCACGGTAGAGAGTGAGGTGGTAATTTTTGCAATTTTCATTTTGTTAATTGTGGGTAGGCTGTCTGTAACAACTATACCTAAATTAATATAAAGATAGGAAGAAGATATTATTATGTACAATTTCGACCATTAGGTGAATCATAATAATATTCCTATTGTATAATCCGAACGTCTTAAGTCTAAAACCTGCTATAAAGTATTCGAAACGTCGGGAACAAAATATCAAAATAAATCCGCGAAATAATCAGAAAATAATTTTTTTTTTTTTTTTTAAAGTTATTCCACTCTTTGGGGTGGATTTTTTTTGGAAGCACAATTGGTATGTATTTATTAAAAATAATGAAGAAGATCGATTTATAATTGGCGATGATATCGAGTGACGTCACGAAAAAAAAAGAAACAGCTAAATTGAGTATCTTTTATTTAGGTTGGTAAAAATTGTCATATGAGTGACTGATAGTGTATTCTGGAGGTAGCAACTTTAATTCCCAGTTCGGCTGTTCCACTTTCTGTTCAGAAATATGGCACAGCATTGTGAATTACTGTGTTCATTCTCCTCAAATAATATATTCTGATACAGTGTGCCAGTAACCATGCTATATGATTTAGGATATTTACTATGAAGTAAACTAGCTTATTCCCGTAGTTTAAAACATGTAAGCATTACTTCTTAGGTTTTTTTTCAATTTTTAATAAATAATCTAACAATTTAGCCCGTTTAACGGCCCACTGCTGGGTACAGACCTTCCATCAATGCGAGACACATCAGTCCATAGTTCTCAACGCTGGCTAAGTGCGCTGGCAGATTTCTTACGTCTTCGATAACTAAATAGGTTCTGTCAAACATGTAGGTTCAAGATGTTTCCTGTCACCATATGTAGTGAAAATTGAAAATGCTACGCGCATGAAAATGTCAAAGGTGCGAGACCCGAATTTGGACCCGCTTTGTTTAAATTTTGACATTTGGACAAGCGACCGCGCGTGACCATTACGACTTTTTTTTTTATTTCAATCCGTATTAATATTATAAATGTGAAAGTTTGTGAGTATGGATGTTTATTACTCTTTCACGCCAGAACATCTGAACGGATCTGGATGTGGTACAAAGATAAATTATAGTCTTGGAATAACACATAGGCTAATTTTTATCCCGGAAAAATGTACGGTTCAAGTGGGATAGGTCATTTTTGTTTTCCTAGAGGTGAACCCGAGCTAAGCGAGGGTGAGCCGCTAGTACCATTATAATATTATTATGCGAATTTTCATAGTTTACATGTTGAGCCTCGATTATTTTATATTATATTGTTTAATTGATTGAAGGCTACGAGTCCGGAAATAATATCGTAGCATGTCATTCTATTTGAATTTTGTCGTTAGTATTCGATATTATAGGGGTTTCTACCGCTATTTACACTGTGCCTTTCAAAGTAGTCCAATAACTCCAGTTATATTTCCGTTCTTATAGTACTAGCGAGTTACCCTTACTTCGCTTGGTGCTCTAGGTATCGTTGTATTACTTCATGTATATCTGTGTACTAAACTTATTTCAAATCCGTCCAGCCGTTCCAGTGTGAAGGAGTAACAAACATACAGACGTACATAATTTTAATTGCATTTAAAATAGTAGTCGTTGATTTATTATGTTAGGTTTTACTTGACCAAAATCTCCGCCCGCGTTCACATGACCGAAATCCAAATTCTTAGGTTTTACATATTAGTATACTCTTACATTGCTGTTTTTGTATTTTGTCTCAGAAATAAGACATTTTCCCGCGGTAAAAAATATCCTATTTGTTGACCCGGATAACCAACTATCACCATACCAAATTTCATCAAAATCCCTCCAGTGATTTTTCTGTGATGCGGTAACAGACAGACAGACGGACGGACGGACTGACGGACGAACAGACAGACAGACATTCTAAAAACTATAGATTCGGCCTCTGTATCGATAATAATGTCTATTTCAATAAGATTTTCCAAAGAATATTTAATGTACAGATTCGACTTAGTTACAATTTAATTATATGTATAGATTTGCGCTGTAATGACTTAAAGGATTTGAATTGACATGTACTTACACCGACAGTATGACGAGATGACGACACGTTTGGTTTAGTTTATAGTGACCTTGCTGTGCCAGCGTTCGCAGATTCTAGTCCCGCTGGGTGCATACATTTGTATGATGAGCACGAATATTTGTACTCTATCCATGGATGTTTATATTAGATTTATATTAAATAATACGTATGTATTTAAAGTTATATACGTGTAGTGTATTAACTATCTGGTATCCATAACACAAGCCTCGTAGCTTACCATGGAACTAGATGATGCTGTGTGTTAATGTCCCAACAAAAAAAACACTACGTGAGCAGAGCCGTGGACAAAAACTTGTTGTTTAGTAGCTACAATGACCGAATCCAACCGATTTATTACGAGTACACGTATAATAATAATAATTTTAATGTAAATTGAATGCACATGGAAGTCGTGAAATAGATTTTTAGACTGCATTTTTATGCTTATCGTATCCATGTACATTGTACTACACCCTAATATTTCAAGATATACGCGATGTATTTTCATGTGACTCTTTTTGTTATGCTGATTGCTGATATATAAAAAACTGAACAAGCCTTAATATAAAAGCCATTTACACACTGCATGGTTGATCGCGAAATCTCCAAAAACGATTACAGTTGTTTTCATAAAGAGAAATGATAGTTTTAAGTGTTTATGGCCCACGAAGAAAGGATTTTTGTAAGATATTTAAAAGGTCGGGATCCTTTTATTATATCGGTTGGTAATTATCAATTTAAAAAAAACTTTTTAACAAAAAAATAAAAACCGACTTCAAACAAAAGCACTAAAAAGTAACAAATAACTGATTGGTAGTTTTCATTTACTATACATACCTAATCAAATATTTTCGAAGTCGGTGTGCTTAGCTTTGTATGGGCTGGCACCGATTTCGAAAATATTTGATTAGGTATGTATTTAATAGGTAGGCTTTAATTACTTAGCCAAAGCACACCGACTTCGAAAATATTTGATTAGGTATGTATAGTAAATGAAAACTACCAATCAGTTATTTGTTACTTTTTAGTGCTTTTGTTTGAAGTCGGTTTTTATTTTTTTGTTAAAAAGTTTTTATTTTTTCCCTTTTTAGTGTAGACAGTAGTAGCAAAGTAAGGATTCTAACGTGTTAGGCTTGTCAAATCAAACAAAATAAGCCCAAACTCAAAGTATCTACTATTAGCCGTTGAAGAGTTCCACCTATCCACCTTGTGGCCTTGCCATCAGATCAGGTCAACAACACCGAACCACTGTACTATCAACGGAAATAGAAATACTTGCAAAGTTTCAAGTCAATATGACAATTAGAAGTAGGTTAAATTCATCATTAGTTGTTTTTCCACCCTTAGGGGTGGTATTTTTTTTTGAAATTTAAATGGGACCAATCTGGAAGTACACCCTTTCAAACAAAACAAAAATTGTCCAAATCGGTTAATAAATGACGGAGTTCTGAGGTAACAAACATAAAAAAAAAAAAAAAAAACATACAGTCGAATTGAGAACCTCCTCCTTTTTGAAGTCGGTTGATAATTGTATATCATCTTTTGGGAAGTAGATAGAGAAAATGTTGTTAATTTTTATTAAATACTGTATAGACACATACTCGTAGATACGTACAACTGCGCTGCGACATAGGCGGATTTAATGTCGGTGGAATAACCAGATGAAGAACTGTATCATCAACTAAAAGTTATAAACTAAAACCATAAATTATGAAAGACTTAATATAAAGGAAAAGAATAAATTAATTTAAAAAATGTCTACTTATAGAATCGAATCCACAGCTACGTAGTAAATAGTGCCAAATGTCTCATGTGACACAAACAAGGTTTTCATTTTAAAACAACATGCTTTATTTAAAGTTAGGTTTTCCACTTCACATTTTATTTCTGGAAATTAATTTATGTAGATAGAAACTAATCTATCCCACGGCAACTGTACATTTTTCCAGGATGAAATGTAGCCTATGTGCTATTTCAGACCATAATCTACATATATCTGTGCCAAATTTTACCCGGATCCGTTCAGCTGTTCTGGCGTGATTAAGTAACAAACATCCAAACATCCATCTAAACTTTCACATTTATAATATTAGTAAGATTACACTTTTTTATATTTTACGGCAACGCTTATTTATGTCTTCCATTCAATTTCTTGATGGTGATAATATTCTTTAACGTTCAGTGTAAGACTTGATGATTGAAGATTGATTGGAGACATCAATCTTCCAATGAAGTAATATCCCAATGGAGTTATTGTATATAATTTATGCCATAAATAAATCTACACATTACAGGCCATAAAATAGCATAACCATGTTACTCTATGGCCTATAAAACATTTGTATCGATAAAAAGATATCGTTTATCTGTTGCTGCGCTAAAAAAGACCAAACTTTACAAATAAAATCTTATAAATCTTATATACTTTCACATTTATAATAGTCATATATAAAGACAATATGAATGATTTTAACAGTTGTCGTTATTTTACGAATTTGGCTTTGAAAAATATATTTTTTTATAAAAAAATCCCTGCAAATTTATCGATATCACTTTATTTAGAGTATTTTTATTTTTATTTACTTATTTATTTCTATCTAAAATATGTTTTTACTGGAAATATATCGATTAACGAAACATAATAATCTTGTTTCATTAATTTTCACTTGATATTCATGTAAAAGATTAAGTATAAATCTTTTCAAATATGACAGTTGTCAAATTATCTTATTGTTTTTTTCTAATTTATATATCTATTAAATTAAATTTATCTTTTATATCTATGTCGTCTATAAATTTAACGCAAAACTCAATTCTACACGTAATACGTTTCGTATATTTAAAAATAAAAACTTAAAAATATTACACCCTTTTCTAGGAATTATAAAATCACCAATAGAGTAATATAATATATAAAATAGTACTTGTAGCTATGAAAGGATAGCGGGATGGGGTTGGGGGATGAAGGCTCGTTAGTGTTCCGTGATCAAGCGCTACGGATGCACGTTGCGTCATGGCGGACGATTTCAACGCTGCGCTCATGAAAAATCGATTTTACGAACAACTCGAATACTACCGACGCTCGAACCCGCCCAAAGAGGTTGTGAGTATAAGCGATAAGCGTTATCAGCAAATATTAGAGGACATCCCAAAAGCAAGAGCGAGCTTAGAAAAAACGGCGCATGAATTCTGGTTGTTGAAAACCTACGATATATTGAATGTTAAGGGTGTAAATAAATTAATTTATCCAAATAGTAGTCCGGCGTTATTGTATCTATCGGATGGAGAGTTGTTCAACGCAGTCCATGAGGTACACGTTGGTACATTGGTCACGTCGGACGGGAACGTATGGGGACAGTTCTTCGCACTCGATACAAAAATATTACTCGTAATGTCATCGAACTTTATTTAAAACTTTGCGAGCAGTGTCAACAGAAACCTTTGAAATCTCTCCCTCGGGCTCAAATTACTTTAATTGATTTCCAGACTAGCCCCGACCGCGAATACAACTTTCTTCTGGTTTATCAAGATTTATTAACGAAATTCATTATACTGAAACCACTGATAACAGACCGACCTAGTGAGGTGGCATATAATTTATTAAATATATTTTCAGTTTTCGGAGCACCTGCTATTTTAAGTTACTATAACAACATAGATTATGTAAAACAAATTCTTGAATATTTGAGAAAATGGCCAACATTTAAAATTGTTTATGGAAATTATAAAGGTAAAGAAGATGTGTATATGGAAAATATTATCAAGGATATAAAAGCAAAATTAATGGAATGGATGCAGCAAAACGATACCCTACAATGGAGTATTGGTGTAACCTTTATACAGTTAATGAAAAACAAAAGTTATAATTATGATATCTTACAGAATCCATATAAAGCGCTCTTTGGAGACACTATTAAATTAGGGCTTGAAATGCAAAATTCATGTTCTCTATTAGTTGAAGAAGATTTGGAAAGATTCTTGGGAGTAGAAAATAAATATGAAAAAAGAATTAGAAATAAGCATACATTGTCTACTTTAGAAACAATTACTTCTCCTGGTTTGGAATCAAATGTGAATATTTCAGAGTCTGTCGAGTCAAATATCAATGGTGTTATTGCATCGGAACCATTATTTGATCAAATCACATGTTCGGATTCAAAGCTTGAAACTTTAGTTGTTACAGAACCACTAATTAAATCTCTTGATGATTCGAAATCTGCAAATGATACTTTTTGTACTACTGAGATGTTGATTAATAATATTTCTACTTCAGAATTGGCTACCAACTATTACTCGAAACATTTATCAATGGTACGAGTATATACTAATGTTTCTTCTATTGAATTTACTATGGATATGTATTCTCCTCCTGAATCGATTATGATGGCTACTTCTGTTTCAGAACCGATATTTGATAATATAGTTATATCAGATTCAGATATTAATACTTCTAATAACTCTCTGCAATCATTAATCAATTCTTTCACTATTCTGGAACGAAGTCAACAACTCCAACCAACAAACCTTCAAATTACTCAAGTTATGAATTTTCCTCCTTCAGAACCAGCTCACGTGATATTTCCAAATTCAGATCCAATTTATAATAACATTTCTACTTTGGATTCTATAACAAATACTTTGATGCCATTAGAGTCAATAATTGACTTTTATCCAACAAAGACAACGAATGGTATCATTACCTTTACTAATAGCAAAACAATTTTCAATACTATCTCTATACCACATGCTATGACAACCCTTCCTTCTACGAATACCTCGATTGATACTAGTTTTGAAGCTAATATCGACACGTATTCACAGTCATTTATAAAAAATGTTTCTTCTCCAGAAAAGGAATTTACCTATAACATACCAACCCAAATAACTATATCAGAGACCATTCCTAGTCATACTTTTACAGATATTTTTACCAATAATTTTCCGAATTCAGATTCAGAACCAATCATCATCACCATACCTGGTATAGAACCAAATCTAAATAATATATCGTTCACTGAATCAACCATTAATACAAATGGAGAATCAAATATAAATATGATACCTATGTCAAAAACGACAGTCATACCTCTCCCTGATTCCTAGTCAAATTTGTTCCAAACTCTTCTTTCGATACAATAATTTACTCAGTACCTTTCTATGTAAAAGTTAAAATATTTTTAGATTTTAATTTGTTATTAACTTAATTGTGAAATTTTGTAATATATTTAAATGTGCCAATTATATTAAAAATGTTACATATTAAATTAGTTATAAAAGATATTATATGTTTCAATCTTTATGTAAAATGTAATCTTCTATTATGTAAATTTATTTAAAATATGACAAAATAAATGTTTTTCTTTACATAACTGCTATTTTTTTAATATCGGATATCTAAGCATTATTTGAATTATCAAATTTTAAACTGTAATAGAATTTCTTATATTTTACACACAGACAGAACTTCCCTACATCTGTAGTTATATATAATAATGATTCATGCCAGAAAATGAGTGTACTAAATGACATAAAAATTGCTATTTAAAATGCAACTAAAAAGCGGTCAAACGTACTCTAGTATTGACCTTGTTATCCAAGTAAGTTTACTGCGTACCAAAAATATAGCGCTATATCGTTGCTGAATTTTTGATGCTTTCTTTCTTTGATATTTTTATATGTACAATGTATAGTTAGAAACAATGTATAGTTAGTAACAATTTTATTTTTAGACAGAGTATTAAATAAATAACTTATATTTTCTTTAAAATCTCATTTTTTAAAACCACGACTTGCCCTGACGTGTTTCGTAATTATGAAAAAACTGGTTGGGTCCATTGAGATTCTTGCCTACTTTTATTATATTTTAATATTTGATACGGCTTCAAAGTTTCACTATAGCCATGGCAGATCTATTGTTGTTAATACAACTTCATCTAATATTATAAAGAGGCAGAGTTTGTTTGTTAGAACGCGCTAATCTCAGGAACTATAAATCCGATTTGAAAATTTTTTTTGCATTAGATAGGCCGTTAATTGAGGAAGGCTATAGGCTATATATCATATATAATATATATTCTATCCATTCTATAGAAACCGCTAAAACGTACCTAGAAACGAGCCCGAGCAAAGCGAGGGTGAGTTTCTAGTTAATATCTAATATTGGTATGATTATTATTATTATTATTACAAAATAATATTTTATTGTGAAGCTTAATGATTATGCCGGTCAAGCAATATTCAAAAAAACATATACGTTGATAGGTAACCATTCAATGACATGATAACAGATAAGGCAACTTTAAAATCATTTGTTTTCTTTTTCTTTTAAAGTTATATTAATAAACAAAACAAAACATTTCCACGGCGCTATAAAAGCTATGGATAGTATCTTTAAAGCTGACTAATATCGCCAAATAAGCTTAAAAGATACTTACAATCAATTAAATCCTAACTTGGGCTTAGACAATTTTATAAGATTGATAATTAATAACTACAGCGCATAATATATCTTAATTGTATTTTATTGTACAAATGCGTGTTTAGTTTTGCCCCGTTCACTTTTTAATGTATTATATATATACATATATATATATATATATATATAATATATATATATATATGTGTGAATTTTTGTCTGTCTGTCTTCGAACGCTTCACGAGAAAACGACTAGACAGATTTTGATGAAATTTGGTATGATTATAGCTAGTCACCGGGTCAACATACAGGATATTTTTTTTACTACGGGAAATATCTTTCCTCTGAGAAATCTATATTAACCTTTAAAACGTACCTAGGAGCGAACCCGAGCGGAGCGAGAGTGAGTCGCCAGTACATTTATATTTTTTCATTGATTTATGACTTAACCTAGATTAAGCTCTTAAGCTAAATATTATATTACCTTTACATTATTTTAATAAAACTATATTTTCGATTTTTTCGCGAATTTATTTTGATTTTTTGGTTTCCGAAGTTTCATGGTCAGTGGTCACGGGAGAGATCCCGTTTTAAAGATAGTTTAATTTAAAATTTCAAATATTCGTATTTTAAGAAAGTATTACCTTTACATCGATAACATATTAGGCTAATATACGTATGAAAATAATTACCTATGTAGAGACGTAACTATGCAGAAATTAATTAATTCGTTATAAAAAAAAAATTGAAAAAAAAAACTATGTAGAAACAGTGCCGTCGCGGGCCAATTTAAACGGATGCTCTGTGATATATCGCTTAGTTAAGAAATCTCATAATAGTAATTTAGGTGTAACAGAGTCTTGTGTAAGTCCACTTAATTATAAAACCGAAAGTTTTTGAGTTTTTTAGTGAGTTTGTAAGATTTTTACGCTATTACGATTGAATTATTAACTCAGGCTACTTTTTATCAATAAAGACTTCTATTTGAAATTTGAATTACCTTGTTATAATACATGCGTAATGTCTATAAAACTCTTACGAAGGCAAATTACACGCATAGTAATAAATAGGACGTAAAAAGTGGGTACATTATTAATATTTTGTTTTCGTTTTTTCTTTTTATAGGTTTAATATTGTTATTAGTCATACATTATTGTCATGCACTTACTATTTATTAACTGAATTAGTGGTTTAATGGCCATTTACGACTGCGGACCGTGGGGTCCTGGGTTTGAATACAAAGTTGGGTCGAAATAGTCACTGGGTTTTTTTCTGTTACGAGAAACTCAGTAGCAACTCGGATCTGGGTGGATGGTGTTACATCACCGTGCCTCAGAGGGCACGTATAGACGGCGGTGCCATTTATATTTTGCCTTTAAGCATAATAATTATTATAGATGACCATCTCCATCAACCTATTAAAATTAACAGATTTTTTTTAATTATATAAATCAAGAAGTACAAACATACAAAGTTGTCCGCAAACTTACTCGTTTATAATATACTAGCAACTCACCCTCGCTTCGCTTCAGGTTCTTCCCTAGTGAAAAACAAAACCAAATCTATCCCACGAAAAATATACGGTTCCCGTACTATAGACTATAATCTATGTCTGTGTCAAATTTCATCCAGATCCGTTGCGCCGTTTTGGCGTTAAAGAGCAACAAACATCCATTCATACTCACGAACTTTCACATTTATAATATTAATACGGATTAGAATGGATATATCGAAGTATAGACTATTACAGTGATTGATATTGAAAGAAAGCTACTTCACATTTCTACCTTTGACCTTCCCATAGCTATAAAATTTTCTTTCTTCATGATTACGGATATCTGACGCCTGTCCGACTGCAATCTCTTGATTGCGAAGTGACACTTAGTAAATTGGTCTCACATAACCTAGATCACCCAAATAGCCTAGATACGCGAATGTTTTTAAACTAAAACATAAGAATTTATGTACTTAAGTATTTTTAGATTAAATTGGATATTACTAAACGGAGTGTTAAATAATGCGAATTAGTTTACAAAGTTACTAGTAACTGCCAGCAGTTTTGCTCGTGGAGATATATCTACATTGGTAAAGCTACTACATATACATATTTATATATTACTAGCGACTCACCCTCGCTCCGCTCGGGTTCGTCCCTACTTACGTTTTAACATTTAGTTATAAATTTCTCAGAAATGAGATATTTTGCCGCAATAAAAAGTATCTTATATGTTGACCCGGATAACCAGCTATGATCATACCAAATTTCATCAAAATCCGTCCAGTGGTTTTTCCGTGATGCGGTAAGAGACAGACAGACAAAAATTCTAAAAACTATAGATTCGACCTCTGTATAGATAATAATGTCTATTTCAATTAGATTTTCCAGAGTCTTCACTTCATGTACAGATTCGGCTTAGTTAGAATTTTATTATATGTATAGATAATCATTATTATCTATACATACCTGCAAGAAACTACATAATATACTAGAAAAAAAGTATTGACAGCTAGAATAGGACTTTGAATATTTATTAAAAAATAAAAGTCATCTCTTCTATATGATATTTAGAAGTAATTTATTTAAGTGGCACGTTTCGAGTGTATTAACATGAAAATTGATTTGAAGAAAAATAATCATTATTTTATTAATAAAGAATAAATATTATAAATGTGCAGGTTTGTGAGTATAGATGTTTGTTACTCTTTCACGTCAGAACAAAGAGATAGATTATAGTCTTTAATAACATATAGGCTACTTTTTATTCCGGAAAAATGTACGGTTCCCGTGGGATAAGTTGTTTTTGTTTTCCTGGAGGCGAACCCGAGTGTAGCGAGAGTGAGCCGCTAGTATATAATATATACAAAAAACATACATACATTTGAATTAAGAACGTCCTATTTTTTTGAAATCAGTTTTAAATCAAGCATGTTGCTTACAATCAATACTTAATATTATAAAGGTAAAAGTAGTATTGGCTGTTTGTTACATATAACGTTTAAAACCGCTGAACAGATTTATATGACAAAGGCAGGCAATAGGCAAACACAGGCTACCTTTCATCGCCGTCCTACTAACCATGCGAGCAAAGCCGCAGTAAATAACTTATGTTACTATATTATTTATGCAAAGATAAATATGGGTATTCAATGCAGTTTTATGAGAGTATGGAGAGATGTTACAATTCTGTTATATGTAGATTTCTAATAGTTTTGGATATCTTATGAATTGCTAATAGAACCAACTTTCTCTCACTTTGTTTTGTACCAACAAAACATATGAGTACGTAGAATCGATTCATTTAGTGGAAAGAAGATATATCAATATTTACAATAGTTGAAAAATTAGTATTAAAAAGTATATGAGAATACTAACGATAGGATTTGTCATTTCAGTACAAATATTTCCATATCTCAACGTTTGATAAATAATAACTTGACAAAGTTTCGTAGTGTCAAAAAGATTTCTATACATACGTACACACAAACATACATAACTTATATCCTATAAACTATACGAACAAAAAAATTCTATTAATATAAGTACTAATATATAAATACCTCTAAAATGTACGTATATCCTAGCAATTTACAAGCTTAAGTCAAACCCATTGAATTATGATCAAACTTTTACCATCATTTAGAATCGACGCGTGACCTTCAAAGGGGAGTTTGGCTTGAGACAACAATTATTGCTTCAATAATATTTTTTAATATAAAACTAAGACAATTTGAAAATATTCTAAAATTTTCCATCCCTTTATTCTTTCTCATATTTATGAGGCCACTACGAGTATCCTATTGGTATCCTAGAGGATATTTTATATCAATAAAAAATATATTATATTTTGGCCTATGTAAGTTGGCCGGTTGTTAGATCAAAAGAAAAATAAGATATTTACCTACCTATTTTAATCTACAATATTAATGAGCTGCAAATATAAACTGTATTTCATAGTATTTCAATGAAATTCAAAGTTGAAATATTATTTTTTTACCAAACACATGGTATTTAAAATGTCTCATAAGAATTTTAAAAACTACTTAACGAAACTAACTTTCATATTTTTTCACCCCATCGTTAAAAAGTTTGAGGAGAGGCATAATGTTTACGTCTTTAGAAGCATATGACTCGGTAGCTATTGGTTTGAATAAAAATCTGGCTTAGAAATATTGATCTCAATTTCAAAGACCGATTCAGAGATTTCCTACATGCTAAAGGGGACTCCAATTGTTTTTTCATTTAGTTACATGCTATCCCTACTTTTTAAATTATTTATAACTAGCGAAAGCGAATCACCCTCGTTTCGCTCTGGTTCGTGCTAGGTACGTTTTAATGGTTAGTGTAGAATAGATAGACTACATATACATATTATATCCATACTTCCATACTAATATTATAAAAGTGAAAGTGTGTTTGTTTATTTTTTTGTTTGTGTGTTTGTTTGTCCTTCTTACACGTCGAAACGGAGTAACGGATTTGAATGATCTTTTAAAGTTCTACTGTACATAAATTAAATATAAAATATTCGTAATTTATATAACAAGTAAGTCTTAATTATAATTAGCAAAATCTCACCGGAAAATTATATTTGTACATATATATAAAATTTTCGTGTCACGATATTGGTCCGCGATAAACTCCAAAAATATTTATCGGATCTTAAGGGGGCACCGAGGCAATTGCGAAATAATTGCGTTCGTTTGATCCCTTGCTGTACTAAAACTCTAATTATGCAATTAATATGTAGGATATTAAAGGATTTATTCTATAAATCGTAAACTTCAGAAACACGATTACTTGTAATTTTCCTCGATAGAAAAAAATCCAAAATGATCTCTAAAAAACAAAATAAACCCTTAGAGCGGCGTAAATAATTCAAGGAAGTTCATCAGGTTTTTAATAATAATAAAACTATACGTTTTCTACAACGTTTACACTTTAAATTTTCAAAATATGTATTTATTTTGATAATACGAAGGAAATACCTAAATTCGAACGCGTTCTGCCCATCCTAGACCCCCCCCCTCCGCCCGCTGTCGTCCTACTAAAATAAAAAGCTCGGTGCCCTCTTAATATTTTTTTTTTCAAAATGTGTAATTTGTTCTATTTTAAAAGATAACATAGTCTTCATCTCGATTATTTTCTTCTTTTATTGTAAAATTAACGATTTTCATATACATATGTGCCACAGCAATGTGTGGCAGGGTCTGCTAATGTATATGTTTTTTCGTCTTATTCTCCTGCACTTAACGGCAATATATTTTTTATTAAATTGAAAATGTAATGGTTTTGTAGTTGCGAGCTACGTGACAACCCGAGGTGTTTTGAATTACATATCCCTTATTTATAAAACATTTTCAGTTCTCGACGAATATTCAAATACGAGTGTACTTAGTTAAAGGACCCTACGCTATCTTCTCATAAAAGCGAAGAAAATTCATTTGTGGTACAAATTACATCTAGAAGTTGTTATTTAAATTTAGTTAACAAAAATATCGGCTATTTTCAACCGACTTCCTCAAAAAGGAGGAGGTTCTCAATTCGGTTATTTTTTTTTATGTTTGTTATCTCAGCACTCCGTCATTTATTAACTGATTTGGACAAATTTTATTTTGTGGGAAAGTGTATACTTTAAGATTGGCCCCATTTAAATTTCAAAAAAAAAGACCACCCCTAAGGGTGGATATAAATAGCTAATGATGAATTTAACCTACTTCTAATTGTCATATTGACTTGAAACTTTGCACGTGTTTCTATTTCCGTTGATAGTACAGTTGTTCGGTATTGTTGACCTGATCAGATGGTAAGGCCAGAAGGTGGATAGGTGGAACTCTTCAACGGCTAATAGTAGATACTTTGAGTTTGGGCTTATTGTGTTTGATTTGACAAGCCTAACACGTTAGAATTCTTACTTTACTACTACTGTCTACACTAAAAAGGGAAAAATAAAAACTTTTTAACAAAAAAATAAAAACCGACTTCAAAGAAAAGTACTAAAAAGTAAAAAGTAACTGATTGGTAGTTTTCATTTACTATACATACCTAATCAAATATTTTCGAAGTCGGTGTGCTTTGCTTTGTATGGGCTGGCACCGATTTCGAAAATATTTGATTAGGTATGTATTTGATAGGTTTAATAGATTTAATTACTTAGCCAAAGCCAAAGATGTACTGCGTCGACCCCAAGTGATTGGGAATGGGCAGGGAGACGATGATGAAGTGTACGCGTAGACACAAGTGCATTCTCTATTAATGTCACTCTCATACACCGGTGGGTCGACTACTCGACACGATCAATGAGAATTAATGCGCAGGACCAACGGCTTTATGTGCTCTTCGAGGAACAGTATAAAATATCCCCAACTTCCCAACTCCGGGCTGTTACTGTGACTTTCTTAACAGAATGACTCAATAACTAAACTTGGCCCGACCCGGAACTTGAACCCAAGACCTCCAGATGTGCAGCCGTACATGCTAGCCACCACCGAGATTGAAATACCCACATATTGTAGGTAACGAGGAGAAGTCTCTAAAGATTAATGAATCGTACGTACCAATATATTACATCAATAAAATGTATTTTTCTTATAAAGGGACGGTATAAAGTAATTAATTATATCGACAATAATCACATATTTTATCATTTCTCTATTACGCCAAGTGATCGATCCAATGAACTACGAATAGAGACTCGTCTATATTAAACTAAGTACGCTCAAGGTTGAGCTCTGAGCTAGCTGAGCCTAGTCGTGTGTCGAAGTGGTTCGTATAACATAATATTTAATTTTGTGAAATTTTTAGGTTACTTTGAAGAATATAGATGCGTTTCTGGTTTTAATATTTAGGAATATATATAAAAAAAACCTTATATTTATCTAATAATTAAATTGACAAGCGTTATTTAAAATATAATCGTTTCTATTTGACTACCTCTGAGGTGAAGATATTCTCCAGAGAATTCCAATGGTCTCTATCCTACGCTATATCCATTCAGCGTGGTCCAGGTATACGCAGGATCTCGTCCCAGTGTATGTGGTCTTCTTGTTTACATTTGCCAAATGCTCTCAACCAAGAGGTCACGTTTTTGGTCCATCTGTTGTCGCGAAGCCTTGCAACGTGACGTTGCAAGAAAACAGGACTTTGTTTAAGTGACAAACTCTATATTGTTTTAAAAAAAACTGACTGGAATAATGCCCAGAAATTTTGTATGAAACGTCCCTTATATAAATGTGATGACATCTGTTCACCTAGGAAATGAGATGGAAAGATGAGAAAGGTTTCTACTAACTTTATACTATAAGGTACTCTAAAGTTTTAAGCTACATTATAAGTGTTTGCACAAATATATGATTATATATTGAAATTATAAGGTATTTTTTATATTGAAGTTATTTTTTTTTATTAAACTGATCTATGATACTAATAATTGTCAAATATGTACAAATGATAGTCTCAATGAGATTGGCCGCCGTGGCTCATTATACACATGTAAAGATTTTCGATAGTTTTTTTTTACATTAACACCTATCGCCTTCTAGTTCCATGGTAAGCTACGAGGCTTGTGTTATAGATACCAGATAGTTGATATGCTACACATATATAACTTTAAATACATACATATTATAAATATAAACAGGAAGTGGAGTACAAACATTCGTGCTCATCACACAAATGAATGCCCCCAGCGGGATTCGATCACGCGACCGCTGGCACATCAAGTAGGGTCACTACCAACTGAGCCAAACGTGTCGTCATAATATGATATATAATAAAAGTTAGAATTTTTTTTATACAACCCTTGAAATACAAAATACAATACATCTAATAAAAATTTAAGCATAAATAACCAATAAAATAAAAACAAAGTTATCGTAAACAAACGAAATAACGGCACAACAATAACAGTAAAATAGTTTTCATTTACTATAAGAAAGAAATTCTCGTACCTTCGACTGTTTTTTTTTCTATTTGAATAATACATAAATGTAGTATTTTTATCTGATTTGAATTTCTCATTTGCTTGGCTTCACTCCCTTGTTTTATTTATATTTAGTTCGCAACCACTAACCATGAAAACAGATTTAAATGTGAACCCTTAAAACGTGGAGTGGAGCTGTTTTATAATTTTCTGAACCAAATAAAATAATATCGGTTAATCATCGGCTCGCAAAATAGATTTATTTTTGGTCTTTTTTTTAAAGATTTTAATAAGAGATTCTAGATAGATAGAAAATCCTTATATATAGTTTCCAAACAAAAAATATAGGTGTTGTTCTTTAGCCCAACCTCTCATAGAATCATAATTTATTTAAAACATGCTTGATGAAAAAAAAATAATCAAAACCCCATTATACAAATTTTAAACTTTTTAGCATTTAGTTCTTTTTTAAATTGGTATTGTAATTCGTGTTACATATATAATGAGCTAAGCAATTTGTAAAATTTAATAAACTTTAACATAACAATTTAATATCATTTCTAAAGAAAAAAAATGTAAAATTTCTGTTAGTTTATATTCTTTTAAAGAGTAAAAAGTATTTTTACAAATGTAATGCGATTGTAGACGTCAAATCTAATATTCTGTCACATCAATAGTAACATGTCTAATCCAATTTTACCGTTCTTAAGGTTTCTAGAGTTGTATCAACAGCAAATTTCATAATAATATAATATGTATATTTTTAACATGTTTTTAGCTTCACTTCTATTTGATTTAATGTTGGAAATCGATTTGAACCTTACGAAATATCGATATAAAACTTTTAATTTCGATTTCGATTGAAAAATTTATTTTAATATATATATATATATATATATATATATATATATATATATATAATATATATATATATATATATATATTATATTAATGATTTTAGCACAGCTGGACGATATTTAAAAAAATACAGCTACGATTATTTTGAAAAGACCAACTTTCAAGTGGTAAAAATTCATTCAATTCAGTCAATGATAGCTTTGGGACCAACACAGAGACAATAAACAGAGACGCAATGCTCTAATTAATAGATAGCAGAAACATTTTAGCATTAAAATTTCATTAGGTTGAACACAGAACCTCTTTTGTATACGAAACGACAAATAAAGCCACTTGACAAATAAATATAAATAATTGAAATTGCAAAAGATCGATATTAGGTCAATATAAGAGCACTTTCAACGTTCGTCAAAAGATAGTGCGATATGGCAAGAATCAAAGAAGTTTTAATGACAATAGCAACTCACCCTCATTTCACTCGAGTTCATCCCTAGTGAAAAACAAAAACAAATCTGTTCCACTGTGTCGAATTCATTCAAATCCGTTCAGCCGTTTTGGCGTGATTGAGTAACAAACATCCATCCAAACTTTCGCATTTATAATATTAATCAATGGGATTAATCCCTCCACGACCGCGGACATGCCGGCGTTACAGTTAACAATATATCTCTTAGAAATTTAATTAATTTCTAAGAAATTTACCTGGAGGTGATAATGGGATGGATTATTATGTCAAACATTTGGACAATATTTTGCAAGTACTAGCTAGCATCCGATTGAACAGAGATGTTTGCCACATCCTTTAAATACGTTACAATGGAGGGAGTCTAATGATGGCGCCGGAAAGTGGTCATAGAAACTTCTTGTCACAACATAACCCTTTCGTGTTCGACCTCGTTAGAACAGTCTTGATAAATATTGAAGACTTAGGTCATAACCTAAGTCTTCAATAATAATTCTAGACCAAAATATGGAAAGGTCAGAACAAAGTCTGTCAGGTTAGCTGACAAATTTTAATATGAAATAAGCTACCAAATACAGTAACATATAAAACTACAAAGATATAAAAATATTCAACGAAGATGATTTTTCGTAATACGTTATTAACTTTTTTAAAGATATTTAATTCTTTGTACTTTGTACTTTATATGTATATATTTTGTATTGTCGCGATATATTAGCAGGGTTATGTTCAATTCAGTTTCAAACAGACAGACAAAAAAAAATAACTAACTGGTCTAGTATATAAAGATTACATTTGCTTATTTGGCTAAAAACAAACAGTGCACTTTTGGATTTAATTGATTTTTGAAATATAATTTAAAAATAATGATATTTATTGCAAAATTATTTTAAAACAGAATAAAACCAACGTTAGTTTCTTTAATTATAATATATTTAATAAAATATTAAATTAATTATATTAAAACGGCTAAGTAAATGTAATCGAACGTCAACGAAGCCTTTGCGGTGCAGAATATTGAAAAGCTAATTTATTATTTTTTGAATGATTATATCATTTAAACAGTTCTATAACCAGTTAGTCAGCCTTTTTAACACCCCACTGCTGGGCACGGGCCCACCTTTAAACGCGAGGGGGGCCACACAACAATTCCACCACGCTGGCTAAGTGCAGGCGGATTTCATGTCTTTCAAAAACTTGCTAGACATGCAGGTTTCCTCACGATCTTTTCCTTCACCGTAAGACAAGTGCTAATTCAGTTGTAAATGTTTCACATATGAATATATCAGACTAGAGTCTTGAAAGTTTTTTGTAATATTATCATTATAATCATAGATTCAGTAGTATAGAGTATAAGAGTTTAAAAGTAAAAAGTGCATTGGTTATTATTAATGGGCCTCTGACGGTTTGTAGGTTCAGTTCAGAGTGACATAGGGTACTTTTTGTTATGGTATAACGAATGGATCCCATGGGATATGACATAATACTAACAGAAGGTTGTACTCGCTACTCTATATATAACAAAAAGACGATTAGCGGTCTGTCAACTGATAAAATACTATAATGTATTGATGTTGCTTTTATCTCATATATTTAAAAGAGCAATTCTTGTTAATTATTTATTTATATCGGCGATCTCGGAAACGGCTACATATATTGTTTTCGTTGAAATTTGGTATGAGTGGTTTTTGATGAAATTGGTGGAGGTTTTCGGGGGCAAAAAACGCTGTTTTTGAGTTCTCATGCGGTTTGCTTTCGCATTATTCCATATATATCAAATATAGTAACAGATTTAAAACTACAAAGATATAAAAATATTCAACGAAGATGATTTTTCATAATACGTTACTATCTTTTTTAAAGATATTTCATTCTTTGTATATCACTTTATATATTTTGTATTTATGCGATATAATAGCAGGCTTATGTTCAATTCAGTTTTTCTGGAGATTACACATCTACATTATTCCATGCAAAATATGTTCGCTAATTTTGCATGCTTGGGCATAAGCATCGTGGTCAAGCGGCCAAGGTGCAAGATTGACAATCACAGTTGTACAGGTTCGAAACCTGGTCGGATACAGTGGTTTTACTTTTGCTTTTTTTTTGTATTTATTCACGTTTTTTTGTTTAAAAAAAAAGAAGAAAATTGTACTTTTGGCCTAAAACTGCTAGCGAATCTCGGTCACCCAGGTACTTATATTTAAACATCCCCCAAGAACAAATGTTGTTCAACTTTATTATACCTAAGTATAAAGGACTATTAGAATAGAAATCATGACATTACTATATGTTAATTTAATAACCGTATACACAAAAGTACTCCAACGAATTCAAACAATGATTTTAATTTCATGAATCTAAATGCAAAATTTTGTGAAGGAAGTTTTAGTAGATTTAATGGAATGACGCCTGACGGAAATAGAACTTTGTAATTTCTGTTCCGTGAATAATCTATGTAATACGTCGCTTGCATTTTAGTTTAACTAGCGTCTCACCCTCGCTTCGCTCGGGTCTGTCCCTAGGTACGTTTTAACGCTTAGTATAAATTTCTCAGAAATGAGATATTTTCCCGCAGTAAAAAGTATCTTATGTGTTGACCCGGATAACCAACTACCATCATTTCAAATTTTATCGAAATCTGTCCAGTGGTTTTCTCGTGATGCGTTCCCAGACAGACAAATAGACAGACAGACAAAAATTCTAAAAACTCGGCTTCTGTATCGATAATAATGACTATTCCAATAAGATTTTCCAAACCGGATTCGACTCAAAATGTCAAATATTCGCGTAAATCTAACAAAGTATTAGATTCTACTCAGTTAGAATTTTATTATATGTATAGACTAATTTGACCTGCGGCGTCGCACCTATACCAAAAATAAAAAAGTTCAACAAAGTGACTTTTCTCAATTCGGACGTTTAATTATTATATACGCTACTTAAATAAATATTTCAATACATAATATCTTCGCTAACAATGAACCGAATTTCACGATCCTTTTTCTATAGATAGTTATTTTTTAATATGTATTGCTCATTTTGTATTATAGGACTTCATACTGTACAAAATCTGAAATTTATTGAAAAAGTGCCTCAATCTTCTAAATTATTCAAATCATTTTTCGTTAAATTCAATTAACTTAATAGGGAAAAAATTGCTAGAACAAACATCTGTGTGTCAATAATGTGTCAGTAGCAATTTGCAGTGTATCATGTAAGATGAATTTCCCAAAAGTCTCTCATGATAAAAAAGAGTGCTCATTAAATTTTTCTAGTCAAGACAATATAATCCATACTTCCATATCCATATTAATATTGTAAATTTGAAAGTGTGTTTGTTTGTCCTTCTTTCACGTCAAAATGGAGTGACGTATTGGCGTGAATTTTGTGTGATGAGCACGAATGTTTATACTCCAGTCGTGGGTCATTTTTATAATATGCACGTATTTAAAGTTATATATATATATATATATATATATATATATATATGTGTGTGTGTGTGTGTGTGTGTGTAGTGTATCAACTATCTCTTATACATAACACAAGCCTCATAGCTTACCATGGAACTAGATGGTGTTATATGATATGTTTCTCTATCGGTTTGTAGGTTGAGAACCATTAGAATTCTTTTTAGCTAATTACGTTGTCAGGTGAGATTTTATTATATCACAAGATACGTAACTAATCGTAAATACAAGTAGTAACAGTTTTAACTGATGTCAGAAAAAATATTACGGCACGAGGCTGTTTTTATAGGTCTTCGGGGTGTAGTTTAAGGCCTAAGGGAGTGAAGGGTCGCTAATCCATAAGTGTTTTTCTAAAACTACAGGCATTTCTTTTATAAAAGACCCGCTATAAAACGAACTGAAGAGGGTTCAATGGAATTTGTCAAAATTAAAGTTTGCAACATTGTGCATGCGTAAACATCAATATAAAACATATTGAAAAACAAGGTTAAAAGGTAAAAAAAGATATTTTGTAAAAGAAAATCAAATATTTGGGATACTGTCAATATTTTTTTGTATATTTTGACTGCGTCTTTTTTCTATCTAATACATTTATTATATTTATCTAAACTTATAATAAATCTGTAGAGAGGTCAATTCTGTACATGAAATATATTTCCAAAATAACTATCAGGGGGTGATTAGGGATCGATACTGATGCCAAAAATGCAATCAGTAAAAATTTTGTCTGTCTGTCTGTCTGTATAACCGTTATAGAAACAAAAACTACTCGACGGATTTTAACGAAACTTGGTACAATTATTTTTCATACTCCTGAGCTGGTTAAAATATACTTTTCATCACGCTACAATCAATAGGAGCAGAGCAGTGAAGGGAAATGTTGGGAAAACGGGAGAAGTTACTCCATTTTTTAAGCTTCCGTCACGTGTGGAACCTTAATGGTTAAAGCTACACAGAAATCATGTATGAAGGAAATGTTCTCCTTAAAATTATATAAAAAATATCCCACGACATCATATGTCTATCTTTTATGGTTGACTCACAATAACACGTGTAACTCCCGATAGCTTAGCAGTTCGAAGCTTTCTGATTTATATTTGTCTACTCTTACGTTTATAACACTCAGTCATCCCTAATTAAAAAAGTTAACATTATAAACTATTCCATAAAAAAGAATCATAGAAATCGGTATAGAAACACCAAAGTTATACATGAAATACGCTAATAATAAGCCATCACGAGTCAGGGAACAAATCCAGATTTTTTTCAATTTTTTTGTTTCTTTGTCTGTTTGTACGGGCTAATCTCCGAATCTATTGGATTGATTTAAATGAAATTTTACATGGTGGTACCTTATATCCCCGGACAACGTCTTAGATATTTTTTATCCCGGAAAATTAAATGGTTTCCGTGGGATAGTTAAAAAACTATTATAACTTATACAACTTATGCACCTAATTTAGTAAATTTTAACATTCTGAAACCTTATATTGCCGGTCAAACAACAGGTTACTTTTCATCCGGGAAAAATAAACGGTTCCCGTGGGAACTAATAGATTTCTATTAGTGTTTTTCTAGAGGCGAACCCGAGCGAAGCGAGGGTGAGCCGCTAGTAAGTAAATATATTTTAACAAACCAAATAGTCTTAAAATTTGATGAGATAACAATTTGTCATGACTGGTAAGAGATACTTGTACAAGACTACGTCTGTACCTTCGTGCGCTCCAATGCAAGGGATATAACACTATTAGCTTTTTAACTTGACCGTGCTACTGAGTTTTTTCTCATTTACTATACTTGGCCCGACCCGGGTCTCGAACTTTTTCTGGAACTGCTGATTTTTTCATGAGACTATATTATAAAATAGCTACGCTTCCATTTGTTTTCTTTAATTTTTTAAAGTATAACTTTTAAGTTATAAAAGAATAATACAATAAAAGGGTAAAGTTTAATATCTACAAAAAGTTTTTAAGAATTTTAGAAATGTATAAAATATGCCTGATAAAACCTTTGCGATAAACTAAAACAAATTAATAATTATGGACATATTTTTATAGTAAAAATTATGAATTATGTTGTGGTGATTAACATTCCCTTCCTTTTTTCGTTCCGTCACTATTTGCCGTTGAACAATTGCTCGAATGGAACCAATACAATTTCACTGTCTGACTGTACGTCGTACGCCACAGCAATTTTACTCGAAGACTATTGGAGCTACATCCGTAAAATTTAATTGGTAAGTGTCTCATGTAAACTACTAGATTCTGTTCGAAATTTGTAGTTAAATAACAAGATTAGGCACTAAGATAATATAGGGATCCTCAATACAATAAAAAACTCAGGCTGATTTTCTTAAGGATAATTTTAAAGTCGTTATAAGTTCTAGAACAATGAGAATTTATGGAGATGTTATTGTTAATTAACCGTAAATATTAATAATAAATTCTTTACTGTACACCAAGAAATAAAATATTAAAAAGATATAATATTATAATGTTCAAGATGTGGCCTTATTGCTAAAACAGCGTCCTCTTCCACCCAACTTTTAGGTGTCGGAAAGAGCAAACTGTAAGATCCTTCTTAAAGGTGCGAATAATAACAGAGTTATATCAATAAATATATAGTAAAAAAGTAGAACATACTAATCTATCTATACATATAATAAAATTCGGAGTCAAATCTGTACATTAGGGTAAAACCCGGATAGTCGCCTCAGTGGGATACATGCTCCAGTTTTCAATACGCTATATTAGAGTTTTCCCTGATGTTAGTGCTCTTCTGTAATTTGAAACGCCTCTTCCACAGATCTTAGGATGATGCCACTAGATGTATTCGGACTTGGTAAACGTGTTTTGTCCGTGTGAGCGAAAATCTTCCGCGGCAGGACGTTAACGAGCGTTGAAATTATATTCGTGTGTATTTTCTACTGAATAATTTTTTTACAGTTGTCGATTCAGTCAAGCTTTCGCTTCTACGCATGTACTGAAGCTTAAGTTACACTACCTATTACCTTAAACTGTCGAATAACATTTATTTATTTTTCGAAATATATGGGCAAGTATCCGTACCGAAAAGGATAGTCGCGCCACATAATTTTGCGGATAGTCGCCCTAAGGACAATTAGTGTTGTAGGTAGGCGAAATGCCTCGCAAATATTAGCAAGAGCTTAGCATGTCTAACTAAACAATCTACAGAAGTTTTAAATTTCAACGAAAAAGTTGACCAAAAACAGGATAAAGAAGAAGAAACAAACATTACAAAAAGAACTAGAATGGAGACAACGAAATAAAAAGATTTTAAGACAGTAGAAAATAAATCAGCTGATAACGAGATAATAATTATGAAGAAAAGAGGTCGAAACGAAAGTATAAGATAAAAAAATATGACGATTTCTCTCGCAGTGAAACAGAATTTGAAAACATAGATTTACTTAAACTGAGCGGAGAAAGAGCTTTTAGGATGACAAATAACAAACTTATAGTTCCGAGAGTGAAAATGAAAAAAAAACATTATATATACAAAAATAGCCAAAGAAAAGGCTACTATAGAAGAACAAATTAAGAAGTAAGAAATTAAAGATGATAAGAGAGACTGAAAAGACAGTAAAATTAATACAAAAATAGAAAAAGCGAATGATAAAGTTTTAGTTGATGATTATTGTAAATGTTTTTAAAATTACAATAGGTAATACTAAATCCCAATCATACTGGATTGTATTACCAGGAAACTTGTTCATCATTCAAAGAATATTGTGTGAGATGTGGAAATTTAAAAGTCATGACTTTGTAATTGATGATGATTTTTAAACTTTTTTTGGTGATATATAATGATAACCTACCCACTAATTTTAATATTTGTATCAAATTTAATTACCATATTGTTTAAAGTTAATTATAATTTATACGTAAATTTTGGAGATTTTATTTGTATTTTAAAAGTTGTATTGATTTCGATTAGGAAATAACTACTACTTAATTAATTGATGTTAATAATTAATAATGTTTGATTAAATTTACATAAATTTGTTTTAATCCAAAAAAAAGTTGCAACAATTTCATGATGAGTCTTCTATCCCCGCATAAGGCAAGTATCCCCCAAAGCATTCTTAACATAAGGCAACTACCCGCCACAGAGGGCAACTATCCCCTTTTGTAGAGGTCAAATAAAACAGGATTTACTGAAAAACAATATTGATTGTGTTTAAAAAAATATCTCACAATGAAAGATTAAAGACCAATGTTTTATTATACACGGGGCATATTGTAAGTAGATACTTATTTTTTATGTAATTGGAGATTTACAAAAAGTGGGGCAACTATCCGGCTTTTACCTAAATATTTTTTGGAAAATCTTATTTAAATCACGTTAATGTTACACAACATTACCGTGTTTTCCGTCAGTATTATCGATGCAGAGGCCAAATCTATAGTATTTAGAATTTTTGTCCGTCTGTATGTCAGTCGGGGAACGCATCACGAGAAAACCACTGGACAGGTTTTAATGAAATTTAGTATAATGATAGGTGGTTATCCGGGTAAACATATATACTTTTTACTGCAGGAAAATATCTCATCTCTGAGAAATCTATACTAACCTTTTTAAAACGTACTAAGGGACGAACCCGACCGGAGCGAGAGTGAGTGGCTAGTACATAAATATAATAGTTTTAAGTAAGCCTACACCTAATCGTTCATGTTATTGCCTTAAATATTATTTAGGAGCTTCTGTCAAGAGCAGCCTATGTCTTGTAGATTTCAAGATTGATAGTTTGAGTTCATACATCATGTGAACGACGTATATATTTGTTGTTAATAAATCAGGTGTATGTCACATTTTGATTAATAACCTATAGTAGTTACTTCATAACCTGCAAAAAAAATCTTTAAAAAAAATATAAGCCGACTCCCAGGCACTAAAATGTAAAAAATAACTAAGCGGAGGTTTTCATTTAGAATAGATACCTAATCAGATATTTTCGAAGTCGGTGCCAGCCAATGCAAAGCAAATCAAATATATTTCGATACGTAAAACATACATATATTTACCTATTAGATGTTCATATCTTAAAATATTGTCGGCTGGCATATATATATATATATACTAGCAAAACGAACCCGCGGCTTCGCTCACGCTAAAACTATACAAAATTTCTAAAAAGGTAGTTTCATACAAACTCATCCTCTATTTTATCCTCGTATGAATTTCAAAAAATGCTAAAACACGTCTTTATCTAATTTCATAGAAGACCATTTAAATATATATAAAATGTAGCTAGATATATATAACTAGATATACGAGTATGTAGATATATAAACTTTCCAGCCTTCATTATAGATACCTACTATTTATTGATAGTACGAAAGGTAAAAATTATCTGGTTGAGTTTATCAACAGCTCCAAAGGCCACAGAAGCTTTTGTTGAGCTTAAAATAGCTGAGCATAATTTTACTTAATTGAGTTGACTCAAAGTTAACAGTGAAGCTATCCCTTTTACGGTATACCTCTATTCTGCTATTAGGTATGCTTTCTACATTTATCTATACTAATATTTTAAAGTGTTTGTTTGTTTGCTTGAACGCGCTAATCTCAGGAACTACTAATCCGGTTTAAAAATTCTTTTTGCATAAGATAGAGTGTTTATATTTCATATAATATACGTATAGTCTATCTATTCCATACTAAACGTTAAGAAGTACCTAAGGATGAACCCGAATCGCTAGTATTACATAAATGTCTGCCTGCGGGAATAAAAAGTACCGTTTGCGTAATGCGTTAAAACAAAAATATTTTTTTTTTTATAAGTTCATTAATTCTTATAATATTTCATTATAAGAGTATCATTCATTTTGAATTTCGCACAAAATTGTTGAAGAATGCATATTTACATTCTTACCTATATTGATAAGGTTAGTGTCATTTAGAATATAAAGAGTAAAAATAATAATATAATAATTGAAACACTCGTTCTTTGTAAAAAATAATACAGAAGACGATAATAATATTTTATTATAATTGTTATCTTTTTGATGTATTGAATAATAAAGAAGTCATACAAAATCCGAGAATCACCTAAAAATATCTTCTGAATAATATATGACGGGAATACTTTAATGAAATTTTTGTCCTCGCAAAGGGATTTAGTAAGGCATTATTATATTCACATTTTATATCTATGTAAGTATTATTAAAAGGTTTCTTGATGACACAAAAAATAACGTTTTTTGACCTTCTTGACTTAATGACATGGCTCATTACGGTTATATCCCGCTTTTAAATGTCCCGATTTTTGATTTGATTTTTACATTATGCCATAAATTCCTTTTGTTTATACATAGATATATTATAAATTCAGATAAATGTTTAGTTTACAAAATTATTTAATTTTTTATTTAATTATTTAATAAATTATATTTGTTTTTTTTTACTATTTTTCTAAACAAATTGTAATATAAAATTCTTTCAAAATTCGTAGTCAAAAATCTAATTATTGTTACTAGACCTTTATATATTTATAAAATGTACCCACATTAAGAAATTTCATTATAATATTCAGTGATTAAAATAACATTCAATGATCAGACAGACCTTTAAATAACGGAAATAGATCGCACGTTATATAGGAATGGCTACTTATTTACTCAGGAAACATCCCATTTCTGGCAACATTTAATATTTTTTTAATTCAATCAAACGTTCTACGTTCATTTGTAATATTTTTTAGAAGCAGCACCACCTTTTGACACATTTTATTACTAACATGTTACTTTGGTATTACTCCAGATCATAGTTTATCTGTGTACTTCATTCAAATTCGTTCAGTTATTTAATTTGTAAGAGTAATAACTGTATTTTATGCACCGAGCTACCAAAGCTATAAAATAGGTATTCATACATAATTATTAATTATAAGGTAGTGGTAGCCCAGTGGTAACGCGCTTTCTTGGGAAACACTAGTCTTAACGGTGAAGAAAAAAATCGTGAGGAAACCTGCATGTCTGAGAGAACCTAGCAGGTTTTTAAAAAGACATGTGAAGTCCGGTAACCCGCACTTGACCAGCGTGGTAGACTATAGCCTGATCCGGCTCATATTGAAGGGAGGCCCGTGCCCAGCAGTGGGACTTTAAAAAGGGCTAAATATATAATTATATATCGTCTTTATAAAGTTAATTGTTCATGACGTATCCAACCGAGTGGTACGGACAGCCTTTGTTATTTATCTTCCACGAAATCGTGTGTACACACACGCTCGGATCCTTGGAAATTATTTTTTAATATATTAGAAAGTTTAAATATTTCAGAGTTTAAATATTTTAATAAATATACCCTTTATAACATCATTGCCAAATTATGCCTAATACTATTTAGATACTAGACTGTTTGCTCGTTTATCCATGTCAAGCAGCAATGGGCCTGTAAATAATTTGATTGAACAACTTCTAAAAAAGAGAAAGCATGTATTTCTTTTTTTAATCCTACGCATGTGTACATTATAAATAAATAAAATAAATATTTTGGGACATTTAAACACCGTACCATCCAGTTCCATAGTAAGCTATGAGGCTTGTGGTACGGATACCAGATAGTTGATACACTACACAAATATAACTTTAAATACATACATATTATAAATGTAAACACTCATGACTGGAGTGCAAGCATTCGTGCTCATCACACAAATGAATGCCCCCAGCAGGACTCGAACCCGTGACCGCTGGCACAGCATTTAGGGTACACAGTAGTGGCACAGCACTACAAACTGAGTCGTCAATTCACAATGTCTTCTCCAATTATTATTATACATCTAATAATATATGGTAATAATTGGAGAATAATTTAATAATAATATCTTACTGCTGCAGTTCGTCATCTGTTATCCATAAAAATATACGATTATTCTAATATTATATCATACAGTTGTTTGTTGATTGTAGCAAAATGATAAGAAAAAATTATATTTACTTAAATTATTTAATTCGGCAGGAATATCTTTTATTTGATACTCCTATTGTTAGAATAGGAAAATATTTTTTTGCTAAGTGTCTTCATCTACAATAAAAGCTGTTTTAAAATATCAAAGGTTATCACTTCCAACATTAAGACGAATTGAAAGACCATTCCTATATGTTTAAGTTATTTAGTTAAAATCAAAAAAATATTATGTTTATACAAGTAAAGCCCTCCTGGCCAATTTCGGCCATGACCAATTTCTACTGACGATGATTTTGACAAGCTTACATAGAAAGAAGATATTATAGTACACAAGATTGCGCGCAAACGAAAGTAAACTTTATTTTTGTCACTTTCAAGCCCGATGGGACGACACGATCAGGTATCATTTGCAGAACCGACGCATTTACGTAATCCCAGAGGCATAGGGGTAATCCACCGCTTAGGTACTTCCCAACTCCGGGCTGTTAGCAACAATTTCTTGGTAGAAAAAATCAATAACTGAACTTGACCCAGGAGTCGAACTGGGACCTCTGGATCAGGAGTCATTTATGACGAATGTCATATCCATATTATATAATGCTCAAAACAAATTACCCTCCTTCGGCAGTGGGATAAATATATTTATAACAGTTTTGTTTGCTTCACTTAAACAATACAATAACTTGATACTATCGAGCTGACCTTGGCCAAAACTAGTTTCATATAAGAAATTTACTTAATGTTAGGAGGTAATGTTCCACTTATTTTCATCACATTCCCGTTGGAATGTTTTTCTAGAAATAAAGGTTAGCATAACGTTAGTATTAACTTAAGCCTAAAAATAATACATCTAACATTTCACATAGTAACGTTCCAAATTCAATACATCTGACTTTTATGGAATAAAGCTTCTCTGAGTTAGTTACGAATAACAAATTCTTTAAAATCTTGGATTTAATGTATATTACAAAAAACGATATAGGATCTTTTTAAGGTAAAAAATGTCATTCTAAAAGTTTCCTTAAACGATCAGTAGCAACAAACAACGAAATAAAAGCGGCGTCTGTAGCATAACAAGTAGTAATTGGCACAATTTTTATTAGGTGACAGTCGCCGACTTTTTGTTTCTGGATCGAACTTTAAGTGTATTGGGAGCGTCACTGTTTTATTATTTAAATTCTAAACTACTACTTACTTAGTTAAAGGTATATGTTACTTAGATAATTTTAAAGTTAGAATTTAGCTATAGTAATGTTCAATGTTCTATATTATAATTTCTATCATTATCTAAATTATAATTTATACCAATATTATAAAGAAGCATAGTTTGTTTGTTTATTTGTTCGGATTAGAAAAATTCTTTTTGCATTAGATAGCTCATTTATTGAGGAAGGCTATAGGCCATATATCATCATGTTACTACTCTAGGGAACGGAGCAGTAATCATAAATGTAATAACAGTAGATAAAGTAATTAAAAATTCCTGACTGTGTAAGAATTTATATCAAATATTACTATTGAATATGTATATTGAGACATTTAAGTTAGCCAGAAGAAAACATACATACATACACTCATAACCTTTATAAAAACAAACATTAAAACCATATTTACGGTGTTTTTTTCGGTGTAAATCGCTACATTTCAAAGTCAAATGCTTAAAATAGTTTCAATTAAAAATAGCTCGGAGCTGACAAACTTATTAGTACTACTTTGAAGTAGAAGGAAACTTAAAGTAACATGTGATAGAAATAGACTAAAGCTCGAACTTTACTTGAAAGTTATAAATATGGTAGGTTCTTAGCTTTAATATCCACCCAGTACCTAATATACCTAAGCATATATTTAAGACAGTGGTAGCCCAGTGGTGACGCGCTCGTTTGGGAAACCGAGTGAAGCGAGTTCAAATCCCGGGTTTTTCCACTTCCTTTTCTTTCCACTTGTCTTAACGGTAAAGGAATACATCGTGAGAAAACCTGCATGTCTGAGAGAACTTAGCAAGGTTTCAAAAGATATTTGAAGTCCGCCAACCCGCACTTGGCTTGGTGGACTATGGCCTGATTCCCCTCGTACTGAAGAGAGGCCCGTGCCCAACTGGGCTGAATACGTACCTACTATAAATAAATATGTGATGATTTTAGATTTGTGACCTATTCCCGTTAATATCATAAATGCCAAAGCATGTCAAAAATCAAACGTTAAAACAGTAAATGGAGTGAAAAATGGTTATGTGGAAAAATATATTTTACTTTCAGGTAAAACTTAAAAATGAATTGTTATTATTATATAAAGTACTTATTATTAAAAAAAGTGAACTGACTAATGTCACTAAAACTAAACATTTGCATAGAAGCATTATGGACAAAGATTAATGAAGTCATACATATAAAATCTTTATATACGAAGTAGGGTTTTCATCCCGGGAGTCTCGGTCTCGAAAATTTCGAGAATCTCGACGATTTTTTTTCCCGGGACTCGTAAATATAACGAGACTGAAAGCCTTAATACGAAGGTACATAGAAACTACTATATCAATCATCTTTTTTAACGTTTACATTAACCCAACCAACTTGCATTTATCTTGTCGTTGTGGGGGGCTCATTGGCTTCCAGCAATCTAGCCGGGGACTAAGGTAAGAAACACACGGGGAGGCGGCCTACCTCAGTGGGTGGTGTGACATGCGGTTTGCTCCTGGTACTTCCATAGCAGAGTGGACCGTTGGTGCAAGCAATCCCATAGCTATTGTGGTCTGCTTTAGCAGACCTACCATCGGGGTGTCGTAGTTGAGTGCGAAAGTGATCCTACGATGTCCCATTTAGACGGGAGAGGTTCTGTTAAGTTTTAGTGGATAGTACTGGCTTTTCTAGCCAGTGAGTCTCACATAACCACCTGTATGTATACAATGTAAATGCATTTTCCAACATTAAAAAAAGGATCATAGTCTATCTGTGTACTTTTTATCCCAATTCGTCTAGCCATTTCAGCGTAAAGAAACAACTTGTGAAGTAACATACATACAGATACACACATACAAACTTTCGCGTTTATACCAGAAATTTATTTATTAGATATATTAATTTGATCTTTAACCCCTTTGTCTTTCATATACTGATAACACTGTATGCATATTTATGATCCTCTCTATGTAGAGAAGAGCACGTTAAGCCGTCGCTATAGTGTCACCATAGAACTCAGGTTAGAATTTAGGTCACTTAGTTTGACCTTAGCCTGTTTTAAAATTAATTTATATCATAAATAGATATTAACAAAGGTTATGTTGCGACTTTATTAAGCTTTTAAAAGGGAATTATGAGGCCTTTTAAAGCAAGATTTATACTATACCTCATTTTTTTATTTGTTCAATCGAATGATATTTAACAATGTTTTTGATGTGAAACAATTGATGCGGCGGATTTAACCGGCTGTCGGCGTGACAACGCGTCGCCACGCGCTTTCACTTCACAACTCTCTTCACACCCCAGTCGGCGATTCTCTCCTCCCTTTTACTCGCTGCGTTGAGCTCGTATTTTAATTTTGAATTTTATTATTATTGGTATTAAATTAAGTTGTATTTTTTAAGTAAATACTTATATATTATGTCATATTTACTGCCTTTAAAAACTCATCATCAACATCATCAATAATCCATATTTTCTATACAAAATAATTTCGATGTTTCACATCGCCAGGGGTCCCACAACGGCTTTAATAGATTTTTTTTATATTAGCGACTTATTAAATAAAAAGTAACCACTATAATCTTAATGCTAGATTTTATAGATTCTACGCTTCACTCTTTTTACACTAAATGACTTGGCACAGTCTTAATTCAATTTAATTTCATATATGTAGGTTTTAAACTATATTTAATATATTATTTATAGTAATTGTTCTTAATTAATTTAGATGAGTTTTTTATACATTTAAAGGAACTTATTTTGAACTCCTTATCCAAATGATCTTTGGACATTAGCTTTATTAACGAATCGATGTGTCTGGCTTACTTTCAAAAGCTTTTATCTTTTAAATCATAAGAAGCAGCTGTTTAAATAATTAGAGCCCCATACTAGAAACGTATTTTTAACCTGAACTTTTTGTTGATAAAATATTTACTCCATACGGGATTCGAACACTCTCAATACTCAAGCATAATATATACTGCATGACAAACCCAACTGAGTTCTGAGCAGTCTCAATGAAAGAATATTTATTATTAAAGCACAGAAAAAAGCTTTCTAACATCAAACATCAATATTACAGAATACAAAGTCGAAGTAAAGATTGAAAAATGCTTCAAAGGTAAATCCGACTGTACGAACGCTATCTATATCGCAACTCGACACTTGGTAATGGCTCTTGATGCCGATACCAACTGACATCTAATACCGTTTGAAAATACTATGTCGATCAAAATAAAATTAAATAAGAGCTTTACACTAGGCTAAGATTACAAAGAGGTAAAGTTTGTAAGTTTGTACGTAGGTTTGTATCTCTGAAACTACTAATTTGATTCTGTTTTTTTTTAACTAATAACAAACTACATTACCGCATTATAGGTTACTTTTAATCCGATATATTTTTTATTCCAATATTATTTCTACCCGATAGTGGTGAAGCTTAAAGGAGGGTTATGTATTTGACCTGTATGTATGTATGTAGGTGAGAACGACGAAACAGGTTTTTAAGAGGCCATTACAAAAATATATACAACTTAAATTTTTATAAATAATTTAGGATAAAATACTGTTAAATAAAATTAAAAATGTCTAACTGACCAAAACTAAAAAGCTGCGAATAACAATATAATGTATCCGACTGCATAATACTATGTTTCTTAACTTGTTCTCATCTTTTGATTCGCTTTTTACGTAGTCGAGTTTTTTTGTTTTGGACTGGGAAGCTAGGGACGAACCCGAGCGAAGCGAGGGTGAGTCACTTAACTAACGCAAGACTACAACATTAAAATTTCTTTGAACTGCCACAAAATTTATCAGTCTATGGTTTATCTACAACTTTTGAACAATTTAACTGTTTTCAATTAAATTAAATGCTCTTCAATTCAACTGGCTTAGCTTCCAAGTATTACGATATTTACCTCGAGGAAATATTATACTTCAATAACTTTACTCGCCACCATCTCATTCACCCCCCGCAAAAACAGTAAACATCTAAATAAGCACTATTATGGCTTAATCTATACATATAGTTAAAATGTAACGGATTGCTGTCTGTATATGGAAGATATATGAAAAAAAAATATTATTGGGGCCTTTAACAACGCAAATAGCACCCAAAACAATGATTGTTAGAATTTTTGTCTGTTTATCTGTTTGTCTATTTGTCTATGCGTTTGTGCACGCTAATCTCAAAAACGGCTTATCCGATTTAGATGTAGTTTTCACTAATATATTGTGGTAAGCTTCACTTAACATTTAGTGTTTGTTTCATGTCAATCGTTTCATAAAAGTTTCATAAAAGTTATGACAATTTAAAGAATCACGTCGAACATTTGTTAAACTATCTATATCTATCTATTCATGTCACGCCAGAACGGCTAAACGGATCTGGATGAAATCTGGCACAGAGATACCTCAGGAGATATATTATAGTCTGTAATAACATATAAGCTACTTTTTATCCTGGAAAAATGTAAGGTTCCCGTGGGATAGGTATGTTTTTGTTTCCCTACCCCTACCCTAACCCTAACCATATATAGTTTTCAAAAGACATGCGAAGTCCGCCAACTCACACTTGGCCAGCGTCGTGGATTATGGCCTGATCCCCTTGTAATAAAGGGAGGCCTGTCCCAGTAATGAGACTTAAAAAAAACTGAATACGAATAATAAAGCTGTCAACAGCTACCAAACAAAAAAAGAAAATCGGTTGGCTTTGCCTATTTATAATACTTTCTTAGATTTACGCGAATATTTGACATTTTAAATAAAACTATCTTTTCGGATTTTTTTCGCGGAATTATTTTGATTTTTGGTCTATGTCTAAACCTTTGTGACATCTAACACCTTATCTCTCCTGTGACCATGATTGCTGTAAAACATTCGAAACGTCGGGAACCAAAAATAAAATAAATCTGCGAAAAAATCCGAAAAGATAGTTTTATTTAAAATTTGCCTATTTATATTATATATAGTATATTTGGAAACAAACTTAGTTGGCTACTGTATTATCCTATCAACCTGACCGTTGCCGCGAAAATAAATTCTCACATTTATGATATTAGGTTAAATGAAAATAAAACATCAATGATTTTATTTCTTTCAACATAAACTATTTTTAAAATAGATTTCTTTAAACGTATACAAACAAAAGAATTACGAAACATCCTTCGCGACTGCGATTTTATTGATTCATGTCACATTTATAGACACTAAATGTGGGTCAGATTAAAATTGCAAAATAAAATATATTGTCAATAAAAAAAGTAAAGACATATATAACTGAGTAATTGTAGTATACTAGGTCATTTTCTGCATACCATTTTAGTTACTGACTTGTTGGGCTAGTGTCTAACATGTATCCCCCCCCCAACGTGCGTTCACCTTGTCGTGGTGGGGGGGCTCAGTAGTGCCCGGCAATTCAGCCGGGCGCGAAGCCAAGTAACGCACAGGGAGGTGGCCTGCTTCGGTGGGCGGTGTACCATGCGGGTTGCTCCTGGTACTTCTCTGATAGCAGAGTGGACTTTGGAGCAACCCCATGGTCGTTGTGGTCTGCCTCAGCAGACCTGCCGTCGGGGCGTCGTAGTTGAATGCGTAAGCGATCCTGCGACGCCCCATTAAGACGGGGGAAGGCTTTGTTGGGTTTTAGTGGGTAGTACTGGCTTTGCCGGTGAGTCCCACACCTCGTGCGTAAATGCATTTCCCAACGTTAAAAAAAAAAGTGTCTAACATGTATAGCTGCGAATCCAGAACTTTGACGAAACATTTGGCTCAGTTTGTAGCGACCCTACATGCTGTGCCAGTGATCGCGGGTTTGAGCCCGCTGGGGGCATTCATTTATGTGATGAGCACGAATGTTTGTACTCTAGTCATGGGTGTTTGTCCTTAATACAGGCCTCGTAGCTTACCATGGATACTAGATGGTGCTGTGTTAATGTCACAAAAAAAAAGAAGTCCTGGTTTTGAGTCCTGCGTCGGGCCAGATATCGATTTTTATTGTCAAATCCTAAGTAACAGCCCAGAGTTGGGAAGGCAATGAAACACTAAGGCTGTCGGTACTTCGCCTGACCTCTCACCAGTCGCGTCGATTTGTCGTCTCATCGCAGTTTGAGAGTGAAAGTATTAGAGTCTACATACTTGTGCACTTTAATGTCTTTTGTATGCAGTCGCCAGACTTAGTGAGATTGCCAAAAAACCTCCATATATCTGAGAGAACCTAGCGAGTTCTTGAAAGACATGAATAGTGTTCTAGCACGCACTTGGCCAGCGTGGTGGACTATGGCCAGATCCCCTCGTGCTAAGAAGTCGCTGAGCTAAGAAGGGTTGAATACTTTTTTTCGTAATTCAACTTGCATTTTGTAGATCCTCATGAATATTGTGAACCGATTGAGAGTGATACATTTCTTTTTGTAATATACAAAATATAAAAAAATAGCCTCCATTCCTTTTTTTTTTGTCTGTCGGATACCATCATCATAAATAGTAATAGTGCGGGTTGTCTTAATTCTTTATAAGTAATACAACCCGCACCCATTATAACCTGTTCTTAAAAAAGAGTTATGTCAATCAATTCACAATGTGTGGTAATGTTGCTTAACAAACACAAAAATAATACAAACACACACAACACAACATTAATGGTCAAATAGCAAAAATTTAAGTGCTGTTGCGATAACAAAGTGACTGACATTTTGATTTGGTTATTTTCCCAAACGGGCTTATACACGTAATCCAATTGGAGATCTCAGTTGAAGTATCCAATCCTACCTACCGACGGAAAACGAGAATTTAACAGGCAGCAATAGTTTCGATTTGCTGTAAATATTGATGCAGAATAGTAACTAGATATCTAACTCTTAAATTTAGTTATTTCTACTGTAGGTAATCCCAACTTTTGCCCGTGGATTTATCTGGGCGTATTTTATAAAGTAGACACTTACTCGTACTTCAAATTATAAATCAAAATGAATTCAATTCATTGACAAAAATTTATTAATATATTTAGTTACTTTTTATTATCACGCAAGTCTTTTTTATCACACTATATGTCTCATGTATATAAAAGACTATTGTTTATAAAGAACAGAAATTATAAAAATAGATCGGAAGTAAATGTCACAACCCTAAAAAAGAATTGGCAACTTTCGCCAACTTTTCAGCAAGAAATTTGTTATTTTTAACTTTAATTACATATACATTTAATGACATATACATTTTTAAGAGCAATCCTGAAAGCCATAACGATATTACTAAGTTCTGTTGCCTTCCATGTAATCATTTATTGAGCAACTACATTGGAATACTGCGTGATACTTTTGTCTAATTACGCCCAAGACAGCCTCATATAAGAATTGATCTAGAGTCTCGAGATATTCGTTTTAATAGAAACTGCTAGTCAAACACATGTCATGCTACAGAATATATTTCAATTCAATACTCATATACTTATATCATTTAGATAGGCTTCATCTAAAATATTGTAAAGACTTGTAAATTAAAAAAACAGGTGTAAATCAAAATTTCTTCAACAGTCAACTTCGATTTTTATTTACAATGTTTTCTTGTACTATGGAAGAAAGAATTCCTCTAATAAGAATACAGGTATGTTTTAGGCATTATATAATTTTAAACAAGTTTCAACTTTTTTATTTATTTATAGTGGATCTACTTTTGATTTCACTAAAGCTAAAAGAAATGGCTTATGTATATCTTTCATAATAATTTATGTGTATGATCTAGTAAATATGTTCCTTATTTTATAAGACAACGATAAAATGAATCTGAGCTATTCCTTTAAATCAGACTATTGCATATATAAACTTTCATTTAAATCCGTACAAAGTTAGTTACAGCAAACTGATACACACCCAAATTGATGGAGAGATTTTTTAAACGTTTTTCTATTACATCTAAAACATTAACTAAAAATAATTTTAGCGTTTACAAAAAAATATTCAACATCTGATTCCATTACAATGTTATTATTATTACCTCTACTGATATATCCATCTAAAAGTCTCCCAATATTATAAGAGTTCCAAGAAGTATCACATATATATCATATCAAAAAATACGATAGACCAATTAGAGTACCAAATATATTGTTCCAGGCTGAAGAAGGCACAACTCGGACACCAGATGGTGAAGACAATGATGGTAGCGAAATCAATGCGGGGTCCTCAAGAGCTCTTTCGGCAGCGACATCTAGAGAAGACGATGATGATTCAAGCAACAATGCCAGCAACGAAAGCAAAAGTCCCGGTCAAAGGTAATTATCATATTTTAATAAATTTAGTTAAAGTATAGCACCTTGTTTTTTATGATAAGATCCACCATATTTATTATATATTTTTTTTTGTTTAAAGTATGTTAACATAATATATTTTAATATTAGAACTAAATATTGAAAGACGTATACATCAAGCAAATGTACGACTTGCAGCAAATGTATAGAATCACCTACATTGTACAGCAATATATTAGTTAAAGTAATATTTAAAGGTATTGTTTTGAGAATGGATCATTCAGTTAGTATATAATAAAATTGTAAAAATGTATTTCATTAGGATCAACACACATTTCGGATCGCATATGAATGAGCTACCCTCATCTGCCTATATGTACTCGACATATTAAAAACTTTCAAAGTTAGCTATTTTCTGCTCATAAAAATATTATGGGCTGATTATTATAAGTTAGCATAAAAAATAAGGAGAATAAATTATTTTTTTTATTTTATTTTTTTATTTAGAAAAAATAACTTTAACTGTTTGAAGAATTATTGTTAAGTTACATTTGTTTTTTAGCATTGCAAAAAGGGTAGTTACGCCACTGTCCGTATGGTATCACAAATATCTTGATGATAATCTCAGGGCCGATTTAAGTTATTATTTTTATTTAAAAGTCCTTACCAGACAAATAGTGTCATATAAATAATATGGAAATATTATTTTAAGATGGTAAGGTTTCAAACTCCATAAATAATAGACGTAAATCAAGTATGACCTAAAGTATTTGGCATTGGCTGTTGTTAACTTGGAAAATAACTGAAAGATTATATTTGCTTTTACAAAGTAGAAATATTGCTGAGTGAAAACTAGTTCATATTAAACGGCTGATCTTCCAAATCTAAGTGTCTAACCATAGTATATTATTTAATCATATAAAGTAACTAGCGACTCACACTCTCTCCGTTCCGGGTCGTCCCTAGTTACATTTTAACGTTTAGCTCAGAGATAATATATTTTCCCGCAATAAAAAGTATCCTATTTGTTGACCCAGATAACCAGTTATAATCATACCAAATTTCGTCAAAATCTGTCCAGTGGTTTTTTCGTGATGCGGTCATAGATAAACAGACAGACAAAAATTCTAAAAACTATAGATTCAGCATCTGGATTGATTTTCCAAATGATATGATGATGATGGATGGATTTTCCAACAAATATTTAATGTACAGAGTCGGCTTAGGTAGAATTTTATTATATGTATAGAAGAATGTTTTCAGAAAATCTAAAGTCACATCACCTCATCCTTAAACAACATTCTATCTGAACATTCTACAAAGAAAATCTTAAAGCCACGTTATAAATGGCTACCACTTAAAAACTCGCGAGCAACGAGCGCTTGGATTTGTCTAGCTCAAGCGTCTCATGACAAAATGCTGTCTTTGTTGATCTCTAAGGCTAGCTTCTGTAGACTTAATAACGTTAAATTATTTCAACTTTATTTGGATGTATATTTAGTGTATAAGATTCAATTTTAATAAGAGGTTAGTTTAGAATAAAAAATATATTTGTATACAAAAATTTAGGACCAATGCTACTTGCACTATTGAAAACCTGACGCCACAATTCTTTGCTGAATTGATGCGCCTCCGATCTTACGGTCTCAAAATCTGACAAAACGCCAATAGCCTTCATGTAGGCTACTACACCTGCGTCTTTTGAGATTTTCAGCTCGCATGGCTGCCGCTCCCGCAGTGACACTGAATAAGCGAATCGTATAATATTTATATTGTTTCTGAAATGTACTCTTACTATAAATAAAATTATTATCTATATACATATAATAAAATTGTAACCAAGCCGATTCCGTACATTAAATATTTTTTTTGTAAATCTTATTGAAATTGACATTATTATCGATACAGAGACCGTATCTATAGTTTTTAGATTTTTTATGTCTTTCTGTCTGTCTGTCTATGACCGCATTACTTAAAACCCACTGGAGGGATTTTGATGGAATTTGGTATAATGATAGCTGCGTATCCGGGTATATATAGGAGATAATTTTTACAGCTAGAAAATGATTTGAGAAATCTATACGAACCGATAAAATGCTGCCAGGGACGAACCCGAGCGGAGCGAAGGTGATTCGCCAGTATACTTACATAGATTAATTATATTTTCATAAATGATTACACTTATAAAGACTTCGAAAGATTAACTGAACTTCTCTAAGGTTTCAGGTTTCATTAATTAACAGACGACGACGGTCTAGTTCACAATGGAGATTTATCTTAGTATCCTTTACCGCAATGCTTTGGCATAATAATTACGTTTAAATGAGTTGTATTCAGTTTTAATACGATTTACTCCTACCATTGCTAGCTTATGGTATTTAACCTTATATTCCGTTTACTATGGAAAAATAACATAGTGATCGTGTATGTACTTTATCACTTAGTAGAGGATTCGAATTTAGAATTTACCTCTCTCTCTCTTTCTTTCTGTGTAAAAATGTGTAAACAAAAGGTTTATATCACATATAAAACCTATTACAAATAAAAAAAGGTACTGTGTTTGCCGTTCATGTATTTTTTTTTATAAGATGCTCATCGTATCATATCTTAAAAGTACCTTAATCGAGTTTAAGTATTCAAAACAAAGCAAATCTTGATATAGAATTTACAAACACATGCCGAAATTTTATATTATATATTATGTATTATCTAATAGACAGTGATCTCAGTGTAGGTTTTTCCAATACTAAAACTCTGTGGTATTATCGTGGTAATAATATTAATGTTATATAGTAAACTTGCAATCTGCCCGCCCTCAGGCCTTGACGACTTAAATTAGAGATATAAGGAACAGTGACAGGATATAAAATTCATTAAAATTGATATAACTCAAAATTTAATAGGTTAAGTTTGTCATAGTGTTCGTTAAGTAGAAACTTAAAAGTCATTTAGAACTGACGAAAGACCAAGAAGAAAAAAAAAGAGCTTTTAAAATCAAACTCATAAGGGATTTTTATGTTTATAGGTAAGGGTAAGTCGCTCCCCTATAAATATACCTATAATTTATGAACTTACAAACTTATTTTTCTTACTAGCACTTTGGGCATTAGTCTCTTCCGTGACCATTATTGCTGTAAAGCATTCGAAACGTCGGGAACAACATCAAAATAAATCCGCAAAAAAATCCTAAAAGATACTTTCACTTAAAATGTCAAATATTCGCGTAAATCTAAGAAAGTATTATTTCTCAAAACGTATAAATACTTCAAATTTGAAATCCTGCAAGTTGTATACAAAATAGTATGAACGCAGACAGAGCCGCGAGCGAATACTAATACAAATAATGAAAAAATACCTCTAAAAAGTATTACTATTTGTGGTAGACAGAGGATGTCCCTACATTTATTTAATGCCGAAAACAAAGCTAAAAAGAAACACAGAGGCTATTCAATTCCAAGAATTGGATAGGTAGTTCCTTCTTACCCTTTCTGAAATAAAGTTGTGTACGTAAAGTTAGGCAATATCTTATTATCGAGTTCTCTTTTGGATTTGTGTTATCGGTAACATACTAAATCGATTTTATTTAATTAAAATTATTTGAGATTCATTCTAATACTAGCAACTAACCGCATCGTCCGGAAGCTTCCTTAGATGTCTAACAGTAGCCTAAGTAGTATTTCTATAGTCTATCTATTTTCTAAATTTTATCCAAATCTGTTCATCCATTTCAGGGCGAAGTAATAAACATACAAACACACGAATTTTCATATTTATAATAGTAGTCGGTTTTTCACCCAAATGCGCTGATAAGCAGCTGTAAATTTAATCCAATTGCTTATATTTCGTTAGTCAAAGGTTTTCGAGGAAATCATATCATCATCATGCTTACTTTATTTTTATAGATACTTTACTTTATAGACAATAAGTATAATATAATTTTAATTTCGTACATATTTATGGTACAGTACGTACCTTTCAGAGTTTACTTTGTTTTAACATAAACACTAAAAAATATATATTGGTCGATCAATATTCAAGTACAAATATTATTACCAGTTTATTACTGTTGTTCCCTTTTTAAATACAATAAAAAAATCTAATAACTCGACCACAACACTATCTTAGTCTTAATTTTTTTTATTTTCTTTCTCGACACTAAACCAATTATTTCCTAAAGACACTTTGACATACGTATATATTTTATAATACATACCTATATTATATATATTATTATGATATAGTTTCATCGAATCTGATAGATGATAAGAAACGCATTCAAATACTGATTATTCATTTATTTTAAAAACTTACAACCCACCATCGCTTAGCTTCAGCTTGAAAAATTTATAAAAAAACATTATTTTTTTACTTTCTATGCATGAATTATATATAGAAATCTTTGTGAGGAAATTGTCTAACTGATAGTAAAAATGTATCAAAATTCATCGCGTAGTTTACAAGAATCAAGCAAACATACAAACACACGCAAGTAGTGAGTTTATTTTTAGGGTTCCGTACCTCAAAAGGTATAAAGGAACCCTTATAAGATCACTCTCTTGTCCATCTGTCTGCCCGTGTGTCACCACCGATTTTCTCAGGAATGGGTAGACCTAGCAAGTTTAAAACTATACCAGATACTGAAGTCTATAGTCGCTATTAAGTGTATAAAAATCGAGGTCCTGAGTCAACACGATAAAAAGATATAGGCTAGATTTTCGCGAAAATTTGTAAGTACTTAATTTTGAACTTTTTTTTTATTTTTCGGAATTTTCCCTTTACTTGTGCTGTAAAACGTTGCTTTTGACCAAAATTGACAATTCCAGGTCAACCGGAAGTACCCTACAGGTTTTGGGTCGAAAACCTATATGTTAGTTCCCGTTGACCTAGAATCACGGAATTTGGCAAAAAGCAAAGTCTTACAGCACAAACAAAGGAAAAAATCCGAAAAATAAAAAAGTTGCTAATTAAAGATAAGCAAATTTCCTAAAATTTGTACGGAACCCTCGGTAGGCGAGTCCGAGTCGCACTTGTCCGTAATTTTTATCTATGAAGACATGTTCATATAAATAGGTATTGTAAATGGATGTGTTCCTTATTAAGTAAACAAATCAGTTGAAATGACCAAAACGTAGTGTATATATTTGTCTGTCGAACAAAATAAAAGTAACAAATGATTAGGACCACGTACATTGTCTTTGACCTACATACTTCAGTTGAGCAGAAAAAATACATTTGTTGGGTTTCTCTACTTATGCTCGACTTATTTATCGGCTTTACTGCATAACACTATAAAACTGTTGTTTTATAATTTTTTACACTTTAGAATAATTGGGGCGGTGAATATTGTATTATTAATATTGTGTATTGATTGAATTTAACTTCTACAAAATTGAGTGAATGAATTTTGTAGAAGTTATATTTGATAATTTGAACAGATAAAGTCTAGCGTTAGAATTGTTGCTTAATAATGATTACAGAGAATTAATATACTTTTGTGCTAAAAAATAAGTGAATATTTTCTTTTTGTTTAATTCAAGTATTAAATAACTTCATCCTAACCGATTTCGGCCACTGCGGCCAGTCTCACAGAGACATGCACAACTACACTCTTTATTCCTTTCACTCTCAATCTCCGGTGGGACGACAATTCAACCGGACCGGTAAGGAATAAGATGCAGTATCGAAGTCTTAACGTGCTCTGCAGCCGTAAATACCACAGAACACCGAAGACATTAATGGACAGAAAGACGCCGCCATAAATTAAATCAGCAGGAAATTATCTAAAGGTCCTGATTTTCAGAAATAAATATAGAAAATCGGACTGGCGAAAGCATAGACGCACAAAAACTAATTAATGTAGATTATAATAATTATTATTACATTTTAATGTATTTTGTACTATCGAAGGTAGGTACATTAAGTGTAGCAAAACCGTGAACTCTCAGGAAAATTCCAGATGAACGCCTCGGCTCTGATCGGCTTAGCTCCATAATGCATAGCGACGCAATGAATATTTCCATCGACTCTAAAAGTTGCTTATCTAATTGAATAATTCTTAGTGAATAAAATATAAAGTAAGTTAACAACTAGTAATAATGATGTTAATAGTGCCTTATTACATTAAATGAGCAATCTTTTTATATAAATTTATTTCATGTATCTCGGAAATGGCTCTAACGATTTGGATCAGTATTTGGATAAGGCTTTGATTTTTAGGGAACAAAAACACGATTTTACAAAACGACAAGCTCAGTCGCCCAGGTACATGATATTTATTGGCAACAAGATCGTGTTGGAATTATTGGTTTAGAGGTAGTTCTTGACACCAAATGCGCGTCTGTCTGTACGTCTGTCAAATTCCATTTGATTCAAATCAAATGGACGAAATAAATTGACACGATGACGAACGTGTAGTGTAATTAAATGAATTTTGATGTTAGCGATATCGATAGCGATATCGAGTCACTGTCAGGAATATTTTTTACAGTATTTTTTATAATTTTAAAATGCATAGATTAAACAAAAACTAAACAAAATAAGATTTCCTTCTACCTTGTCTCCGCGACTCTAAATTTAAAATTTCGAAAGGTAGAGATTGTTGAGTTTCACTCATAGTTCACTGATAGTTTTAGTTTAGTTTTAGTTTTTGATAGTCATTTCTAATACTTTGAGAAATTAATACAAATTGTAAAATTGATTGGTCTGTTTGAATGCTGAGTATCATTTCTAGAATTATTTAGTAGCTTCAAAATTTTTTTAAATACTAACTTTTAAATCTGAAAATTTCATCACCAATTGTAAACTACATTGTATTCAGCCCTTTTTTGACGCCCCACTACTGGGTACGGGCCTTCCATCATCATACGATAGGGATCAGGCCATAGTCCATCACGCTGACACGCTGCCACCATAAGACAAGTGGTAATCATGTTGGAAATGATTCGCGCATGAAAATATCATAGTTGCAAGACTCGGGATTTGAACCCGCTTCACTCGGATTCCCAAGCGAGCACGTTACTGGGCTACCACTGCCTTGTAAGTTACATTATCTTATTACTAATGTAGTATGTATCTATTTATTAATATTATAATACTTATGAAAAAAATATAATAATCAATTCAATACAATTCTGAGATGACTCATTTCGGACTCAATTGCAAGCTTTACTGAAACAGGCACGAAGGCTTCTAGGAATGATGAAATAGTATCATTTCAAATACTAATCCTGAATGGACGGAATTAGATGCTCTACAGTATGGAATTAGGATTACCAATACCTGACTTATACCTGAATTATGCGGTGTCACAAAGGTTTTAATGGAGAATGTTACCATGGATTAGACTCGTATTTCTTATATATAAGTTTTATTTCACTCAGCACATTATTCATATTTCAATATGAATATGGGTATATCAATACCCTCTAATATCCGCTAAGAACCATTTGATATTGATATTATATGCACTATGAATAGACCATGTCGTAGGTATAATGTAGCTTACTAATAGTGAAACAATTAACAGATTCAAAGCGACTTATATTTTTTCATTTACTTCAAAGAAAGTAAGAACGGTGCCCTTCATTTGGAATCGCTAATCTTATTATTTTTATAGTATCTACAGCGCAAAGCTATAAAAATATATTGGTAAACACCACCACACAACTTCTATATATCTAGCATATTTACTCAATATTTTAATTTTTTTGAGCGAGACCCTAATTCTTAAATTGTGTTTGTCTTATAAGTATCGTATATAATTTCAAATATATTTAGTAAAAATTTGTTAAGTGACTTCCAAAAACGAGGAGGTTCTTCTGTTCTTCAATTCGTCGGAATCTTTTTTTTTATGTATGTTGACCGATTACTCGAATACAGTCTACAATATTTTAAGATATGAATATCTAATAGGTAAATATGTATTTTACGTATCAAATTTTATTTGCATAGGCCGGCACCGACTTCGAGAATATCTGATTACGTATCTATTCTAAATGAAAACCTCCGTTTAGTTATTTTTTACATTTTAGTGCCTAGAAGTCGGTTTTTATTTTTTTTTAAGTTTTTATTTTGGCATTAAAACAGACACTTCAATTTTATTTATCTGTAATCTGTATAGATATGTTTATAAATAATTGTTTACTAATTTACATGCTATGCTTATAATAAATAAATTAAAACTACACCAAATTATAGTCAAAAGAATTTATTTTTCTCCTCTTGACTCAAGAATAATATTCTTATCGAAATTTTTGCCCATCTCCTACTACCTGATATTGGCAAAGTGATACGTGCTCATCTGGCAATCCTTAAAGCTATAAAACTAACAGTTGAATTAAAGACATAACGCAGCAGATGTCGCCGAACTCTTAGATGTACGACTTTTCCAATTTAGTCGACTATTTTTTCCTATGTATTATTTCCTTAAAAGAAACGTACAAATAGAAAAACATATATTTGTTAGGTTCCCGTTTAATAAAGAAAGTCTCAAATTGAAAGTTCTTTAAGAGTAGAATGTGGGTGAGAGGTGGTAAATTTAGTACCTACATACTTCAGAAAGCTCTTATAATGATTGACTGACAGAGTAAGCCTAGTCTACGCCAAAAATACTAATAGCATGAATTTGCAAATGAGTTTCTTATATATTTAAGGAAGGTGTTTAGTTTCTATAAATAATGAATAAGGCTTTGAAGGCTTTGGTAAACCGAGTCGTAACAAGGTTCTTTTTTCTAACAATGAACTGGCGTTGTTTTTTTTGTCTTGTTATTATAACGTTGCTAAACAATTTTTTTAAGTATTTGTTCGTTCATTTATGTGGTATAATAATATCCCACAAGAATTAACTGATGTCTGGGATAATTAAATTATGACGCTCTCCGGCCCATAAACTCATACTTACTTCACGTTACTCTCTTAAATATCGACAAAGGATAACCTAAAAAATATACATTTTCTTATAATCTATACATACCTATATAATAAAATTCTGAGTTGAATCTGTACATCAAATATTTTTTGTAAAGTCCCGAGGTTTTTGTAGAGGCCGAATCTGTGGTTTATAGAATTCTGTCTGTCTGTCGGTCTGTCTGAGAACGCATCACAAGAAAACCACTGACAGATTTTAATGAAATTTCGTATGATGATAGCTGGTTATCTAGGGTAACAAATAGGATACTTTTTACTGTGAGAAAATATCTCATCTCTGAGAAAAAATACAAAACTGCAATGTAAGAGTTAATATGAAAACCCTAAGAATTTGTAGTGTATAATAAAATTCTGAGTCGATTCTGTACATCAAATATTTTTTTAATCAAGCCACGTGTACTACGCGTGTGACAGATTTGGATGATACTTAGAAAAAGAATAGCCTATGTCATGGAAAACACAACGATGAATACGTACATACATATTATATTATTGGATTACTATTACATATGCGAAAAATTGGTAATATATGTTTTTGTGGATGTATATGTAGGTACGATAAACTGACCGCTGAACAGATTTGGATGAAATTTTGTACACAGATAGACTACGACTTGGAGAAACATAAAGGCTATTATAGTAATAGTAGTGGTGGTAGCCCAGTATAGGCAGTGGTAGCCCATTGTTAACGCGCTTGCTTGGGAAACCGAGTGAAGCGGGTTCAAATGCCAGCTCTTGCACCTCTGATATTTTAATGTGCGAATCATTTCCAACATGACTTGTCTTACCGTGAAGGAAAACATCGTGAGGAAACCTGCATATCTGAGAGAACCTAGAAAGTTTTCAAAAGACATGCGAAGTCCGCCAACCCGCACTTGGCCAGCGTGGTGGACTATAACCTAATCCCTCTTATATTGAAGAGAGGCCCGTGCCCAGCAGTGGGACTTTAAAAAGGGGTAAATACAATAAGCTATTATATTATAAGGCACCTAGGGACACACCCGAGCCTTTGCTCGTGGTTAAGTGAAAAACCGAGGCTAAGTCGCTATATACTTAAAGACAAGTTGATATTTTTTTTTTCTATCGAGTCGCACCCAGCAGTGACGCACCCGACCGAAACGTAAGTAAGGGTAAATCAATATAATTATAGATATAGAAATAGTTTTAGATTTTCAATGACTTTATTAAATTAAAAGACGTCTAGCCATTGCATCGGTAAAGGTTATCGGTTCACTTTATTCTAGGAATAAGGCCGTCTACATATATCTCGTATTTATAGTGCACCTTGTTTTATTTAAGTCGAAAATTATATTCGATTAATTATGAAATACGCCAGAATTATTTAACTGATTTCAATATAGGGACATTCGTGGGTATTTATTAATTCTTTTTTTTTATGAATATGTCAGTTACCTCGAAATTGGAACTTAAGACATTTTAGTCTGGAATAATATTTACATCAAATTCATGTTTTCAAATCCATGTTTTATTTAAAAAGTCATTAATAAACATCATATACAAGAGAAAAATGTGATAAAAGTAAAATGTCTATGTATTTTATGACCATAATTCATATTAAGCGACGCGGTGATCCTCGCGAATCCTCTACATGCCAGTGGAAGTCTCTTTAAAATGGGTTAAACCGATTATCCAGGATAAAATATAATCTCTTCCTGTTTTATTACCTGTACAGATACAGATAAAATAAAACATCTCCACTGTCTAATCATATTTTTGACCAAACAAAGTAATAAAACTTAATTGAATTTATAACAAATTGGATATCTCATGACCTATATCTCTAACGTTAACTATAACGGGATGAAATCGATACATAACATTTGAATATGGACTATAAATAATGTACATATGATTGTAATTTACCACATTATGCACATACTGATCATATTCTAATGAAAATTAGCATTTTGTGAACTATAATTCGCATATAGGGTATACACTATAAGATATACAGTATATAGTATAAGTTGTTAGTTTTTGAGATAAATTAAAAGTTAGTATTTTAAATAAAAATATCTTTTCGGATTTTGTCGCGGATTTATTTAGATTTTTGTTTACCGACGTTGAAAAAATATATTATAAAATAGTGTCGTGGAACACCAGATAGGAACGAAGTTCCTTATTACGTAAATATTAAGTTCAAATTCCAGTCCAGGCAAAATGAAAATAATTATTCGGGTATAATTGTGTGTGTTCAGGGATAGCTTCGTCGTTTATGAACCGATTCTGATTGATGATTTGATTTTTGTTAGAAAGAAAATATCGATTCGAAGTCGGTGCCTGCCAATACAAATCAAAGCACACCGACTTCGACAATATCTGATTAGGTATCTATTCTAAATGAAAACCGTTTAGTTATTCTTTTACTTTTCAGTTCCTGGAAGTCGGTTTTTATTTTATTTTGTTATTTTTCAACCGACTTCAAAAAGGAGGAGGTTCTCAATTCGACTGTATTTTTTTTATGATTGTTACCTCAGAACTCCGTCATTTATTAACTGATTTGGACAATTTTTGTGTTGTTTGAAAGTGTATACTTTAACTTGTAGATTGGTCCTATTTAAATTAAAAAAAAATACCACCCCTAAGGGTGGAAAAATAGCTAATGATGAATTTAACCTACTTCTAATTGTCATATTGACTTGAAACTTTGCAAGTGTTTCTATTTCCGTTGATAGTACAGTGGTTCGGTATTGTTGACCTGATCTGATGGTAAGGCCAGAAGGTGGATAGGTGGAACTCTTCAACGGCTAATAGTATATACTTTGAGTTTGGGCTAATTTTGTTTGATTGTTAGAATTCTTACTTTGCTACTACTGTCTACACAAAAAATTGAAAAATAAAAACTTTTTAACAAAAAAATAATATGAAACTATATAATATATAAAGTGTTTGGAATTCCAACTATACAAAATAATGTCATATCTCTATATCTATCTAGATACTATAGATCAGGAGTTCCCAACAAGGGGCGTAGAGAGAGCTTATTTTTAAAACTTAAAATTAATAAAAATCGTTTAAATAATGTGTTTTATTATAATAACAAAATAAAGGGACGCACGAAAATATTTATTATAATCCAGGTCCAAAAGAAAAAAGGTTGGGATACTCTGCTATAGATAGATGTACCTACTTGTGTGATACTTTTTCAAACCTATAAATATTATAAACGTAATAATATCCTCCTGGCAGGTTTCGGCTACAGTGGTAAACCTCTCTAAGACTAGCCCTCAACGAAGGTGAAATTATCTTTGAAGAGCGCTAGTATGTGCGTGTCTTACTAAGAATTTTTTGACAGAGAAACTCAATAACTAAGCTTGACCCGATCCGATCCTCGAATCCACGTCCTTCAGATCTACAGACGTAAATACATGCCAGCCACGAGACCACCAAAGCATTTAAAAATAACTAAGTAATTTAAACGTAGTTATACGAGAATATTAGAGAACAAGTGAATTTTAAATTGCACTTCTTTATTGGCCAATTTGGGAGGCGGAAATAGAGTATAATGTTACTTAAAAAGCTAACGACGTATTTGATAGCTCAACCATAAAATTTTCTACGGCACTTAACACAGTTGTAGAGTAGTTTTTGAAGAGGCCATTGAAAAGAAAATCAATTGGTTACATGAATCGACTTGTGTGCGATTGGTTAGGTAGTTTGATTTTTTGTAACGAAATAGTATTCAGTTTACGCATCAAATAACATCTATACTATAATAAAACTGTAGAGGTCGAAAATTTGTACATAGAAAAAAAATGCTAAAAACCGAGTCAGGGGATGTAAGAAAACAAATAGAACAAATCCAGATTTTTTTCAATTTTTTTGTTTCTCTGTCTGTTTGTCTGTTTGTACGGGCTAATCACCGAATCTATTGGACCAATTTGAATGAAATTTTGCATAGTGGTACCTTATATCCCCGGGCAACATCTTGGATACTTTTCATTCTGGAAAATTAATAAGTTCCTGTGGGATAGTTAAAAAACTATAGTAACTTATACAGCTTAGTACTCAACAACTTATGCACCTAATTTAGTAAAATTTGGCATGCTGATACTTTATATTGCCGATCAAATAACAGGTTACTTTTCATCCCGGAAAATGAACAGTTCCCGTGGGATAGATCTATTTGTGTTTTTCTAAAGGCGAACCCGAGCGAAGTGAGGGTGTTCCGCTAGTTTAATATATATATGGATATTTGCCTAATTTTTTCGTCAATCGAAATACAATAAAATAACTAATAAAAAGATGTTCCACTTTCGCTTTTAAGCATTCGAAACGTCGGAAATTAAAAACCAAATTAAATCCAGGAAAAAGTTAAAGCTATTTTTAAGATGCCCAAGTAGTGTCTAGATAATAGCAATAAATGGAGTATTTTTTTCTATTAATTCTATAATAGAAGAAACAAGGTATAATAAAAGAATCAAGAAAAGAGGTAAAGTTTGTGAGGTTGTAGGAGATCATCTCTGGATCTACTGAACCGATTTTGGTGAAACTTGGTAAGAAGATAATTTGAGACCCTGGACAGGACATAGGATACATTTTATCCTGGAAATCCCTTAAGGGGATGAAAATGGGCATGAAATTTGTATGGGGAACCAACCCAGGGCGACCGATGACCGGGCGAAGCGAGGTTGAGTCGCTAGTAAAATATAAAGTCACTAACTTCAGCTATTTGTAGTGTTTATTCTTAAATATGTATAAAATAAAAATAATTATTCCACTCTTAAAATGCTCCTGAAATTTATACTCGCAAAGTATACCCATACTATTCATAAAAAGATTATAAAATCGATTTAGAATTCTTAAAAAATACTCTAAAACTCAAATTAGATACTTACGAGTATATCCTACTAGCGACTCACCCACTCTCCTCGTGTTCATCTCTACTTACATTTTAACGTTTAGTATAAATGTCTCAGAGGTCAGATATTTTCCCGCAGTAAAAAGTATGCTATATGTAGACCCGGATAACCAACTATCATCATACTAAATTTCATCAAAATCGGTCCAGCGGTTTTCTCGTGATGGGGTCACAGACAGACAGACAGACAAAAATTCTAAAAACTATAGATTCGGCCTCTGAATCGGTAATAATGACTTTATCAATAAGAATATTTGATATACAGGTTCGACGCAGTTATAATTTTATTATATGTACCTACAGATATTTTGATATGCCACATGAATAAAGCAGCTGGCGAAATGCGAAAATGTGACCTTCTTATATTCTCATAGCATGAAAGTAACGTGGAGAGTAGTAGGATCCTGGACATATTTCATGTAATGAAATATTGAATCCCCAAAATGCTCCTGGAATATATCCGCGTACAATATCCACCCTATTCAAAAAAAGACCACGAAAATCGATTGGCAAAAATATACACAAAAAACACACTCGAATGAGATATTTCCATCTTTTTGCAATCAGTCGATAATATGAGCTTGTCATCAATTATAAAAAGGTCCGGGCTCCGAAATTTTATTTCCTAAGTAAATTCAAACCAAAGATGTAATTAAGACTAATGACAGGAAAAAGTTTAAATGAGAGTCTAATGATCACTGAAACCCTCACTTTTGTAATTAAAAGGTTTAAAATGCCCTTAAATGTAGCTGTATATTTTTGAACGTTTTACGATAAACTTTATTAATATATGTATATGCATAGTGGTCTAGTGGCTAGCATGTATGGCTGCAGATTAGGAGGTACTCGGTTCGAGTCCAAGGTCGAGCGAAGTTTAATTACTGAGTTTTTTTATTTAAGATATTCTCAGAGTGGCCCGGAGTTGGGAAGTTGGCGGTATTGAAGCCTCGAGTCTCGGAGAGCACATGTCACGTCGGTCCTACTCCTTAATTCTCACCGGTCATGTCGAAGTATCGTCCCGTTGGAATTAGCTTAGAGAGTAAAAGGAATAGAAAGTGCAATTGTGTCTGCGTGAACTCTTGTGCTCTATAATATTTGTTACGCTAGTCTCAATGTGATGGCCACCGTGGCCGTAATCGGTTAAGAGGACATTACATATATACATATATATCCTAGTTCACCCAGTACCAAAGAAGGGTAGTCATACTGATCTCTGCAACTATCGACCAATCGCCATTACCTCCATACTTTGTAAAGTTATGGAAAGGGTGCTTAACAGTAAGCTGATGTCATACCTTGAAGCTAATGATCTCCTTAGTGACCATCAATATGGCTTCCGCCGGGGACGGTCTACAGGGGACCTTCTTGTGTATGTCACACAGTACTGGGGTGAGGCCATCGAAAACCGTGGTGAAGCTCTAGCAGTTGCACTCGATATCTCGAAGGCATTTGATAGGGATTGGTACGCAAGTCTTGTCGCGAATACCGTAGGGTAATCGCGAAATAAATGTTTAATCATTCAAATTATTATAATTTGTCATTAACGTGACGGTAGTACGAAAAGAGTTCGATAGGATAGATTGAGATTTGACTCAGACGCGGTCGAGACGCGAGCGAGGCAGATCAGGAGTAGCACAGTGTGTTCTCAAGTAAGTGGATTTATTTTACCAGTTTGTGAATATTCAATGTTATTGCGTGTGAGCAGATTGCTTGATCAGAAATCAGATTCAGAGTATTCGATTCAGTATAGACATGTGTTAACATGTTATCAGATAAATCAGACCAGTGATGTGAGATCAGTTAAATCAGTTTATTAAATCAGAACAGTTATCAGCTTAGCGAGGCTCGGGGTGACTATAGGGGAGGTTGGAGGCCACTAGCGAGGGACCAGACCCTCGTACATTAAATCAGTATATGTTCATTACCAGCAATCAGTAAATCATATGTTTAACAGTTACATACATATAATTATTATGATATGTGTTGTATCTACGTCTCATGTTATATTCGTCTAATACCAATGAACAGGGTATTTGGCGACATGGTGGAGGTGCTGGGATCTGACATTTATTATTATTTAAAAAATATATTCTAAAGTGATAATAGTAAATCAATAGAATATTATATTTTAACTTTTATTCTCAAAAATTCAAACGTCGGTTGATAATTATAAATAGTATCGCGTGATGGTTATAAGTAAAGCAGTTTACCCGCATAATATCGAATGAATATCGTTTTCTGTTACGAGTACCTACATGTTCATAAATTTTTTATAAATAACATTTAATTTAAAATGAAAGAAGAAATTAGAATGAGGTATATATATTATGTACCTATATATAAAGCATAATCAATAATTGTTAGTTGAACGTTGAAAGTTTTAATTCTAAAGAATTTGAAATGATAAATAGTTAATTTCAAAAGCAGTTGTGATTCTACAGAGATTAAATGTTTTAAAATTATATAATCTCGATATTAAAAAGGTAATTAGTATAAGAAATATTTAGTTAATATGTATTATACTGTTATTTAACAGTACCTATTTTTATCAACGATTTTATTTTATATTGTAATATTCATGATTTTTTTTGATTACATAAATTAAACAGTACTTGTAGTAAAAAAGTCAGTGTTTCTCAAAGTTTACACTATTGAACAAAAAAAAGTCGAACAAAACTGTAAATAAAATAAAACATGATAAATGAAATATAAAATTATTCATATAATTTAATTTATAATAAATATGAAAACTGGCTAATAGTTAACTACGCTAGGATTTTGTGAGCTATTTATTTAGTATTATTTTGTGTCTTGTTACAGTTTCCAATATAATATGATTATTGATACTGAATTTTAAATACTGTATTCATAATGGAAGAAGTCATTCGAACCCGACTTAGAATTATTCATGAATCTCTTCTTACATATATAGATTCAGCTCAATGTGCGTATACACGAGTAATGGACAGTGATTTTAATTTAAATGAATTACAGTTAATTGAATCTAAATTAAAGGGAGCAGTTGATAGATTTGTTATAGAAATACATAATTATTGTAAATCAGTTAATGAATCCAACTTAGAAGAAATTAGTCAATACACAGCGACACAAATTAAGGCTCAAGATTTGATAGCAGAAATAAATGTTTGTCTAAACAATAGGTATAGAACAAAAGTACCACAGTCCGATGATAATCAAAATATAGTCAGTAAGTTACCGCGGATGGAACTAGCAAAATTCGATGGTAATGTACTTAAGTGGTATCAATTTTGGGATCAATTTTCATCAAACGTTGATAATAGGAATATAAGTGATGTTGATAAGTTATTATATTTACAATCGGCTCTAGAAGGTGACGCTAAACAGGCAATTGAAGGATTAGATACAACTAATAAAAATTATCAAATAGCGGTTAAAACATTAAAAGAACGATATGGAAAACCAAGCGTTATTATTGATGCTCATTATGTTGCATTATATAGAATTAAATCAGCAAGTAAAGCAGTAAAAGAGTGTAGACAGGTATTAAATGAGATTGAAAGGCATCTAAGGGTTCTTAGCTCTTTGGGCGAAGATGTTAATCATAACCATCTTCGAGTAATGATTATAGAGAAATTTCCAGAAGATCTTATTTATGAGTTACGGTTAAAAATGACTGACGAAAATGAATCTATTGATGTTATAAGAAAGTATTTAGAGTATATAATATCGGCAAGAGAAACGTCCAACAGATTAAAAAGAGAAATAGAAAGTTCATGCATAGAAGGTAGTAACAGTGAAAACAGGCTAAACGCAGAGCAATTTACATTAGGTTCATTACATGTAAGGACTGAAGACAATAGAAGTAATAAAAATCGTTTTATGACTATGAATAGGGAAAGACCTAGGGTAGGACATAAATTTAATGATAAATTTAAATTATTCTCACGAAAACGAACCCGTGATCTAGTTAATCAAACCGATGAGCCACCTAAAAAGAAGTTCATAAAAAGATGTGTATTCTGTAAACAAGATCATTTTAATGACGAGTGTACTAATTTTAAAACTGTACAAGATAGAAAATCATATTTAGGCAATCGTTGTTATAATTGCTTTGGTGAAGGACATAAATCTAAGAATTGCTTTTCTAAATGAAAGTGTAGTCATTGTAATAAATTTGGGCTCCATAATCGTGCTTTATGTCCCAATAAATCAGCCCCGCTAATGAAATCATCGCAAACTGATAGTCTGCATATTAGTTCTGCAGTAACAACCACTTTACTTCAGACTTGCCTTGTTAATGTTAGTGATTTGAGTGACAAGCCTAAAGAGAAAACTTGTAGATTATTACTTGATTCTGGTAGCCAACGTTCATATATAACATCATCAATTGCAAATCATTTAAACCTGCCCACTATAGAAAATGTAGATTTGTCTATTTTTACATTTGGTACGAAATCTCCACAATATATAAAAAGTCGTGTAGTTAATTTTATAATTAAGACGCGAATCGGTGTAAAGCGATCTATATACGCGAATGTAGTACCTCATATTACTAATTCCGTACAAGCGCCAGTATTTAATAATTCAGTGAAATTATTACAAGACAGTAGATTAAACAAACTCATTTTAGCAGATGATGGTTCTTATGGAGATAAAATAGACATTTTAATAGGTAATGATTATTATCATACATTTATATCGAATGAAAAGTTATGTATTTCTGATAATCTTTTCTTAGTAAGTTCAGATTTTGGGTGGGTATGGTCAGGTAGATTAAACGAAACAAATACGGTAGATCAATTATCAGTTTTAACCTATTTTCAATCAACAGGAATTTATGATAGTAAATTACATAAACCGGATCTTCCATTAAAGACAGACGATGTTAAAAGGTTATGGGATCTAGAATCGATAGGAATAGTAGATTCTCCAAAATGTTCTCATGATGAGGAAGCGATTAAACAATTTAATAAAACTATTCAGTACAAAGGCAATAGATATTACGTTAAATGGCCTTGGGCCGAATATCCTCCTAATTTACCTAATAATTTAGGCTTAGCTTATGGTCGTCTAAGTAATTTATTGAAACGTTTAGATAATTTAACTATAAAGTCATATGATAAAGTCATTCAAGAACAATTACAGAATGGTGTAATAGAGATAGTCAAAAACGCTTCCTTTTCACTGAGTCATCCTGTGCACTATCTACCACATCATTGTGTTTATAATCGAGATAAACCCAATAAGCTTCGTATTGTATATGATGCGTCAGCCAAAACAGTAGGAAATCAAAGTTTAAACGAATGCTTATATAAAGGCCCCTTAATGCTAGAAGATCTTACTGCGCTATTGATTAAATTTAGAGAACATGCGATTGGCATTATAGCAGACGTTGAAAAAGCATTTTTACAATTAGGTCTTCAAGAACCAGATAAAGACGTGACGCGCTTTCTTTGGCTGAAAAATATCAATGATTCAGTTAACAAAGAAAATATATTAACTTTAAGATTCTGTCGAGTACCTTTTGGAGTTATATCTAGTCCATTTCTCCTCAATGCTACAATAAAATACCATTTAATGAAATCTAATAACTCAATTTTAAACCAGATAGCCGACGATATTTATGTAGATAATATTATAACTGGTGCTAAAACGGTTTTAGAGGCACAAAACTTATACAACACGTCCAAATTAGCCTTTAATGATTTGTCTATGAACTTAAGGGAGTGGAATTCAAATTCAAAAGATTTTCTTTCACGTATACCTGATAAATTTTGTACAGATATTGAGGAAGTTAAAGTTTTAGGTTTAATATGGAATACGAGGGATGATAAATTATTATTGAAATATGATATTAGTCAAACAGATTTAGATTCAGTTTACACAAAACGAAGTATTTTAAAAATAATTGCTTCGGTTTATGATCCTTGTGGTTATGCTGTTCCAATAGTGCTTCCAGCTAAATTATTTTTCCAGAAGTTATGGAAACAAAAGATTTTATGGGATACTAAGATTAATAGTGATTTACTTAATGAGTGGAAGCAAATAATATCGAAGTTTAGTTATCTTAAAAATATTAGCATTGACAGATATTTCTTAAAAAGTATAGGTAAGGAGCAAGTTAATTTACAGATTCCAAAACTAGAATTGCTTGGAGCACTTATTGGAAATAGACTATTACAGTACGTAAATAAAAATTTAAGGTTAAGTATAAAGGCGCAGGTTTTGTGGACCGATAGTCAAATAGTTTTAGGTTGGTACCATTCTAGTAAGCTTCTTTTGCCTTTTGTGTCGCGGAGGATTAATGAAATCAAGCAAAATAAAACTTTAATTCTTAGGTATATACCTGGTCAATACAATCCAGCAGACATAGGTACGAGATCTGACCGGATAGATCATTATGATAGGTGGCTCAAAGGTCCAGACTTTTTACTAGATAACTCTGAAAATTGGTTTTCTATGTTTAATAATTGTGTATATCAAGTGGAAACGCAAATCTCTTCTGTCGGGGAGGGTCTCTCGAATGAGAATACAAATAATAAAAGCACTTTAGTTGAGAATGAAAGTAATATAAATAATTTAGATATGATAAGTACAACCGAATTAGATAAAGAACCAATTAGCGATAGTGACAGTGATTTAGAAATTATTTTGAAAGTACAAGCTCAATATTTTCCAGAAGAAACGAAAGGTATTGTATCTAATTTTGCAAGATCACTTGGCCTATATAAAGATGTCAATGGGATATTGAGATGTAAAGGTAGATTTAAACATACTGATTGGACTCATTGTCATAAAGAACCTATATTACTTCCAAAAAATTCAGAATTTACACATAAAATAATAGCTGATTTACACGAGAAAAACTATCATGTTGGAGTATCTCATACATTGGCTTTACTTAGAAAAACATTCTGGGTTCCTCATGGTAGATCAACCGTACAAAAGATTCTTAGAAAATGCCGAAATTGCTTAAAATACGGAGGTGGTCCATTTAAATTGCCAGCGATGCCCGATTTGCCATCAGAAAGAGTTAAGTTTAATTTACCTTTTACATTTACGGGAATGGATTATTTTGGGCCGCTTTATGTAATAAATGACAGTAAGGAGAAATGTTGGGTGTGTTTATTTACATGTTTGACGATCAGAGCAATACATATGGAAATTGTTAGAGATTTATCAGCAGAAGAATGTCTATTAGCAATCAGAAGATTTGTTGCAGTACGAGGTTTACCCAAACTTATTATTTCCGATAACGCCACACAGTTCAAACTTACAGCAGAGGTATTGTCGTCTGATTATTGTATCTTGAATAAGATACGTTGGAAATTTATACCTGAATTAGCTCCTTGGTTTGGGGGCTTTTATGAACGTTTAATAGGCTTAGTAAAGCATTGTCTTAAAAGAACGGTGGACAAACATTCGCTTAACTTTAATCAGTTGTGTACAGTTATAAAAGAAATTGAAGCGATCATTAATACTAGGCCCTTGACACCAGTAGGAGCTGAACTAGAGCATGTCTTAACGCCATCAGATTTTTTACGAATCGGAGGAACAACTACGACCGAGATATCGGATCGTGACCTTCTAGAGCCATCTTCAGTTACTAAATATAACCTAATCGATAGTTGGAAACGTGGTCAGATTATTATTCAAGAGTTTGTGAAAATGTTTAGTAATCAATATTTATGTAGTCTTCGTGAACGAAGAAACAGACATAGACAAGCAAGAGTTGTAGTTGACAGGATACCGAGGGTCGGTGAAATAGTTCAGATAAAAGCAGAAGGTAGTAGAGTGAACTGGAAAGTTGGCAAGATAAAAGAGCTTATTAAGGGTTCGGATGGACATATCGGAGTTGCAAAAATTTATACGATGACAGGAGAAACGTTGACTCGATCAATAAGTCATCTATATCCTCTTGAAGTTGAAGATAACATGAATACAGTATCAGTTCCTGAAAGGGAATCAATACAGGCAAATCAGTTAGAACAACCTGGAATAAGTAAAATAGCAACCAGTGAAATTAAAAATTCAGCGCCCAGTAATTCCAAACGACCAAGCAGAGTGTCAGCTATGAAAGCCAGGGATAGAGTTAAAAAATGGACTTCTCAACTTATGTTAATTTTATTTGATAAATTATAATTTATTCAGATATTTTAAATCAGATGATTGTTGTTTCTGTTAAGATTTGTAATCAGTTTATGAAAATTAAAGACTAGTTGTAATCAGTTAAATCAGAGCAATTTTATTTTCCTTTTGGCGGGGAGTGTCGCGAATACCGTAGGGTAATCGCGAAATAAATGTTTAATCATTCAAATTATTATAATTTGTCATTAACGTGACGGTAGTACGAAAAGAGTTCGATAGGATAGATTGAGATTTGACTCAGACGCGGTCGAGACGCGAGCGAGGCAGATCAGGAGTAGCACAGTGTGTTCTCAAGTAAGTGGATTTATTTTACCAGTTTGTGAATATTCAATGTTATTGCGTGTGAGCAGATTGCTTGATCAGAAATCAGATTCAGAGTATTCGATTCAGTATAGACATGTGTTAACATGTTATCAGATAAATCAGACCAGTGATGTGAGATCAGTTAAATCAGTTTATTAAATCAGAACAGTTATCAGCTTAGCGAGGCTCGGGGTGACTATAGGGGAGGTTGGAGGCCACTAGCGAGGGACCAGACCCTCGTACATTAAATCAGTATATGTTCATTACCAGCAATCAGTAAATCATATGTTTAACAGTTACATACATATAATTATTATGATATGTGTTGTATCTACGTCTCATGTTATATTCGTCTAATACCAATGAACAGGGTATTTGGCGACAAGTCTACTGAGCAAGCTTCCTGCTTACGGCATCCCCTCCGACTTTTGCGACTGGGTATCAGACTTCCTAACCGAACGGTCAATCAGAATCGTCGATGACGGCTGCTCCTCCGATCTAATGGTTATTGATGCCGGAGTTCCACAGGGTTCTGTTCTCTCTGCGACTCTTTTCCTGCTACACATCAATGGCCTACTTTCACCACGTATTGTTGCATATGCAGGTGACAGCATAGTCATAGAGAGCTATGTGCCCGGTGCAAGGGACGAAGGGGTAATAATAAGTACTTTGAGAGAGGCCATGTTGGAGCGTACAAATGCGACCTTAAGTCTTGTCTCACAATGGGGTGATGACAATCTGGTCGATTTCAACGCCGCCAAAACGCAAGTCTGTCTATTTTCCGCAAAAAGGAGTCCGTTCAGCCTGACTCCTACTTTTCGTGGTACACCTGTAGAGATTTCCGACAGTCTAGAGCTTCTCGGCATAAGGTTGAGTGCAAATCTTAACTTTGGCGACAATATCGAGTCGAAGGCACAGACTGCGGCCAAGAAACTGGGCATCCTTAACAAGGTTAAGCGATACTTCACGCCTGGACAGCTTCTCACATTATATAAAGCTCAAGTCTGATCATGCATGGAGTATTGCAGTCACCTTTGGGATGGCTCTGCAAAATACCAACTTGCCGCTCTTGACTCGGTGGAACGCAGAGCTAAAAAGCTAATCGGCAACGAAAAGCTTGTGAAAACTAAGCTTCACAGCTTAGCACACCGTCGCCAAGTTACTTGTCTATCGGTTTTCTACAGACTGTACTTCGGGGAGTGTGCCCACGAGCTCCACAGTCTCATACCGCCATCGCCATTCATCTATCGGAACACCAGACGTACTGCAGGATACCATCCTTTCTTGGTTGACTTCCGACCACTCGCACTAAGCGCTATTCATCATCTTTTATAATGCGCACAGCCAAGATGTGGAATGCCCTGCCTGCGTCTGTTTTTTCGAGTGCGTATAACCTGAATCTATTTAAGGTGCGTGTTAACATTACAAGAACTGATAACAGAATTGTCTTAATTTTTAATATTTAGACTTTGTTTAGAAAATTAAACTATGGTACATTGTACGTACGTATGATTTCTCCTCGGAATGAGATATTGCTGAAATCTTAACCATCGTCCAAAATAAGAAAAAACAAATTGAAAATGTAAAAGAAAACACTTTTAACTCTTTCACATCTTTCTGTCTGTACGCACATTCATTACAGCCCGTTACTGAGTAATAAAAACGTTATAAAACGCAATAATTTTTTAAACCACAATACTAGTGATCTGTAAATAGCCAAGGTCGTGCTAGATTTTAGACCAAACTTGGACAAACATTTTTCTCATATGGGAATAATACTCACTTCCAGTACTGTAGGGTAAGTAACACGAAATCAAAATAAATCTATACATATAATAAAATTCTAACTGAGCCGAATCATTAAATATTTTTTTGGAAAATCTCATTGAAATAGTCATTATTACCAATACAGAAGCCGAATCTATACTATTTAGAATTTTTGTCTGTCAGTCTGTCTGTCGGGGAACGTATCACAAGAAAACCACTGGACAAATTTTGATGAAGTTTAATGATAGCTGGTTATCCGGGTCAACAAATAGGATATTTTTACTGCGGGAAAATACCTCATCTCTGAGAAATCTATACCTATACAGTATAGATATATAACAAAAAAAAATGTTGATATACACATTAAACATGATTATAATAATAATTGGTAAACAACTTGACCGACGTAACTAATGATAAAAACATTTCCATATAACTATTCCGTTTTATTATTTAATTATACATTGTCTATACAATAAAATAGAATATTTGTAAGAATTTTAGTAACTTATTACGTTAATTTGTAACAAATAATATAAATATACAAGGTTTAATTAAATAGGTCAGAATAAACTACAAATAAAGCAGATCGTTTTCTCAATATAGGTTGTTGAACAAGTTGTCACCATTCACGAGTAATGGGGCCCCTGAGGAGATGTAAGTGCCCAAGGAAATGGCATCAATGGCTTTGGAAACGCTTACATAGAGAGCACGTTTACATCGATTACTTACGCGATTGGTATCATTGGTATGGCTCTCAAGTTGGAGTCCATTAAATCTTCACAAACTTAACTGCTTTGTATTGTCAAATTTTTGATTATCTACACATTTTTGATAGCTATAATTAAGAATAGAGCGAAATGAAAAAGTGGGAGAACATCACAAATATATATATATATTTATATTTATATATATATATATATATGTATGTCACACCAAGAATGACTTTATTTCCCTCTTGTCTTCTTAGATCTTGAAAGGCATACCAATGTAAATAAAAAAATATGTAATAATTCACAAGAGTCAATGTGCATAACGCATAGAAATTGTTAATAGGCACAATTGCATAGTTGGATAGACGACACTGCTACCATTCCGATATTGTACAGTTCCAAGCAAACGAACCTTGCATGTTATTTTTTTTTTGTTCCGTGAAGTCTCATTATGTAAAGGTTGGGTTTCACATTCGTTTTTTCGAGTAAATTTTCATGTCACGTTCGCTATTGAGTTGGGTCTTCTATATCGATAGCATAATATTAAGTCATTACATCATGAACGTTCTTTTTTAGGATAAATTTTATTCAATGTAAAATATGTATAAAATAAAGAGATTTTAATCGTGCTGTTTTTATATAAACGTATGTAACATACTATCTTCTATGCAAGCACCCATAGTCGAAAGATATTATCGGAAATTGTTTTAAATTCTAGCAAAAACAAATTACTCAAGAAAACGAAGTGTGAAAAGGAGGTAAATAAATCAACCCAACACTACACAATACACATATTGCGTGTAACACAAGCATCCCTTTATAGGCGACCGATCATTGCATCGAGCTCGTCAAGCTCTCACAAATCCATGCAGGACACTGCGATACCAGCATCTGGCTCTGACAAACGAGGCCATAAATGGAGACACGTCCAAGCTGTCATGGCCTACTACCAGGCACTAAGGAAAATTAAAAGGTGTGCAGGCGAGGACGACGGTAACGCCGCATCGTTGTCAATTTTTAACGTTATTTATATTAACCTTTTGTTTGTTTCCAACTAATGTGATGTTCGTCTCTCTGTCGTGTCTAGGATTTCGAGAATGGTACTTTCTGGTCGATGTGTTCTTATCGTAACTATGTGCCTTTTCTAGTTTCACTTTGAACAATTCTACTTTTCTTATACTATTTCTTGGGAAATTGAATCTATCATATTTAATATTTGTTATTGTTTCATGCATCCTGACCGTTTACATTTTTAATAGATTTATAAGTATTAGTGGAGTTAACTAGATTGAGTTAGTTATTTAGTTTTAGTTCAAATAGGATTACTAATATTACTGTACAGACTCAAAGTGAGAATTTTGTTTTTATTGCAAGGCCGCATGTCAATTAAGGTAGTATTTGTTTATTGTTTGCACGTAAAGTGAATTATCTATCCGTAACAAAAACAACAACACTTTTATGTATTTATGCCGACAGCTTTACATCGTGGTATTCTGCTGAAAAAATATCTTGCAAATTTACTGAGAAATTTCTATTTGTATTATATTGTATGACATTCACCAAATATTTTTGTGTATTTCCCACTAATCTTTGTCTATTTCCATATGATATGATGGAATAACATATTTTCTTTTATCAAATATGTGCTATTGTGAAATCTTTATGCTGAAATCTAGAGGAAAATATTTTGTGGACGTTGAACGTTAAATTAACTGAAACTTTTTGCACTGATCTATACTCACTAATCACAGTCTTTAAGCACTGTAATTTAAATATATCAGAAAAAATTATTTAACCTGCCTAAACTTTTGAACTTCATAATTTAATATCTCTTAGAAGCTATTTTTAAAGCAGATCCTTACCCTTCTCAAAATGACGATAAAACTGATTTACTAAGTATTTTCTTTAATAATTTATAAAGTTTCTATGTTTTTAATGTTTTATTGTGAATAATGCAGAACAAAGTCGAATCAGAGATGGATGAAGTTGCGGACAACAGTGCAGCTGAGTTCGGCCATCCAAAAGAAGCCGCCTTTGAAGAGAGAAGATTCATTTTTGAAAAGATTCTCAACGCGGCAGATACCAGAAACTCAGGAAACAGTGAGGATCTATAAAAATATTGACCACATTTTCTCATTTACGCAAAAGATTGCTTTTAAAGTTTTTTTACGATAAAGTTTGCTTTTCATTATAGATGGTAACCTGGTTTAGGTATAAGCATGTTTGTTTTAGTTGTTTTAATAATTCAAATAATTTTTTATTAAAATACATTTTTTAAAACAACTTATAAATGTAATAGGGTTTGATTTAATTTTAAGTTTTTTTATTTTATTTTAAGTATTTATTCGTATTTTTCTCAGCAAATCCTCTCATTTGATATCCATATCATGGGGATGCATAAAAAAATACAGTCCGCCATGCTGGATTTAGAATGACATCACTTTTTTAACCATGCATTGTCATCTAAACTAAACGTGAATCCAAAATTTTTGCTAAATCGGTTGAGAATAACTGCTTTGAAATTCAGTTGCCATATTTGACCCGAACATACATACAAACATAGAAAGCTTAACAAAAGCTTATAAAAATACTGGAAGCATATATTTTATGACCGTAAGATCGTGGATTTTGTGGATGGATAAACCATTTTCATTTTCATTTCAGTCTTTCTGTTAATGCTCATCTAAATCTTAAAATTAGTAAAAAGTTGAGATTTTAACGTGTTATTTTATTAAATAAAAAATATTATAACCTATATTACTTAACTATAGTAATTTACTTAAGCTATAATACAAAAAGTGGAATTTTCTCGTGCCAATTTTAGAATAAAAGCACTTTAAATGCTAATGAAAAGATAATAATAATAGACAAAATTAAAAAATAATAAATGGTATTTTTTATTCAGGTAGAAGACACAGGGTCAGAGGGCGCGACTGGAGAGCACAGAGTAGCCAGACAGAGGCGGCGAAAAGTTCGAGTGCCACGAACAGTTGTGAATCCCGACGAAAACTTTTATTTCTACTGGCTCTGGCTAATCACCCTCTGTGTCTTGTATAATCTATGGACCCTCATTGTGAGACAAAGCTTCCCTGAGCTACAGGTAAGACAGTTTGTTATAACGTAAAATGTTAAGCATTTTTATATTCTTTTAATTTATTACCTGTTTTATCCTTAGGTATTAAAAGAATTAAGTTCTTGAGTTGCTCTGACCCCGATTTTGATCTAACGCCTAATCTTAATACTGTAGTATATTTTTAAATAATTACATAATATAATATATTACTCAAACTGTTGAAATAAAATTAAACTTCGTTATTTTATTTGAATTTATGGATTACTAGGATTATTAAATATAAATCAAATGTTATCACCAATCGCTAATAAAAATAGACTATTCTTATCTACAAACTAACTAGCCCAGTCGAGTTGTCGAAAATATGTGCCTAACAGCAACCAAATAAAAATTGCGACCAAATTCGAGCGTTGCGTTAGCCACCATCTTGATTTTGAGGAGAATCGTTTTTCATCTATATCTCGGCTATTTTCAATTTTTCGAGAAAAATCATAAAATCAAGAGTTATTCAATTGTCTATATTTCATTTGCTGCTCATTTTTGCGTGCAATCGATATTTTCCAAGTTAACGGGGAAAAACAGATGGAAATGTAATTATAGAATTATCTCATTTATTATTGACTTTAGAGTTTAAATGCACAGGAATAAAGTTGTGTGGAATTAAAATTCCTACAGTATTAATCTCTGAGTTTACACTTCAAATGTATGTGGGTAATAATGGGTGGTGAAATAAAATTTTGGCCTAGATTTTTTTCGGGGTTCAATCCTAATCCGACTGGGCTAAATGTGTAGTGCCACAAAGGAGAGCTAGCCCTTAAAAATCTATGACGTGAAAAAACAAGTTCTATTGAATTGCAATTGATTTTTTTGTTATCTTTCTAACACAGATTTCTGTACCAGAAATGCTAAATAATATCTCTCAAGAGATACAATAGTGAATGTAAATAGTAAGTTCAATATTTTGCATTAAAGTTGTGACTCCTCATCGAGCTGTGGTTTTGGATCTTACTAACCGATTAAAATGTATATTTTTTAAGATGCCTTCTACAAAGCTCAACATTTTTTAATTAAATATATTATTTACTGTCTAAATATTTTGAATTTTTTTTACAATTTATATTCAAGTTTTAGTTTATATAAACTATTTAATTTAAAAGAAAACAAAGTAGATTCCCCATTTAGACATCGTCCTTCGTAGCAATGCAGGCGTGCAATGCAATAACGATGCACTCGACCGTACAACCAAGAGTCCTGAAAACTATGGTTGGTTGAACAGTCATATATCGTCGTCTCTTTATATGCCAAGTTTAAACCAATGCGTTGTCAGATCCGTCCGTTGTCAGAAATAAACTCAAAACATTTGGAAAATCGACTTAAATAAAATTAAAACGGTAAAATTATTTTTCAGATATATTACTACTACGAGCATTATCAGAAGTGAAGTTGGCTCGATCTAATTCTCTAATTCAGATTTTATGAAGACAATCACAAATTGTGTTAGATCGCGCGTGGATCGGTTATACAGACTTTTACTGAAACTTTTTTATTGGAGATAAGAATTCAATAATATGATCTTACAATAAATTTTGGTTTAACTGGTTTTGTAGATCTATAAAAAAATCAATTTTGAAACAGAGCAGTGGTCAAGTTTAATAGACTAAAATATACACGCGACGAAACAATAGACAATAACTAGTAAAGCGATAAGTTCAAATTAGTGTATGTTCATCCCAATATGTACCTTTGTTACTTCTTGTAGCCCTCATGGCTATGGCAGCCCTAATAAAATCACGTAGCACTACGTCAAGGAAACTAAAATTTTGATGGCCGTAATGACTAACCATAATAGCCCTTGATAATATTTGAACGAATAGATTTCAACAACGTAAAAGTTACTTATCAAGATCCAGTCAGCATTTCTAGGCAGTAGGCGAATTCAATTGCTACTTACATATCATATGATGTTAACGATTTTCAACGAAAACAAACTATTGGAATATTGGCTTTACAGAATGCGTGTAGCTTTTCACAGAATACCAACTGTCAGTCAAATGTTACGCTTGGACTGCCACGTCTGAAGCGTTCGAGCGCGTAGTTTAATCATAGGCAGCACTTAGCGGAAATACCATAAGTTTTTCTTTCCTATTGTTCCATAGATAAGGAACCGAATCTTTAATTTTAAATCGGAAAAAATCTAATTTATAGTTAAATAAAAACATACATATTAACAGGATAATGACATAAAATTAAGTAGGTGGAAAACCGCAATCCTTCGAAAAAATTTCAAAATACATAGACATAACTATATTCACGAAGAAAGTTTTTATCATATCTATTTTGTTACAACACGTCACCAACTAGATGAACCTACACCGTTCAACCGATCGCCATTAAAATTCGTAATCAGACTGGATAAAAGAAAAATTGAAACGTCATTCATTCACGCAGGTGTAACCATGAGCACAAGCTAGTATGTAATAAAAAATATATACTAATATAAATAAAAGATTCACAAAACTTAGACGCGATGCCTCTTACAATGGTTACGCTTATTTTGAAACCAATCCACCATCCCTTCTGTTAGTATAAATTCTAACCTTTGTGTCCACAATCCTCGCAGGCACAATGCCTATAAATCCCTAGGTAGGATATAAGAAATTTCAAGAAAGTAAGTAAAGTTAAAAAAAATAAAGACGAATTTGTACTATAATATTATAAAGAGGTAAAGTTTGTGAGTTTGTGAGGTTGTAGGGGATAATCTCTAGATCTACTGAACCGATTTAGATGATATTTGGTAAGAAGATAGTTTGAGACCCTGGAAAGGACATAGGATACTTTTTATCCCGGAAATCATCCCTTAAGGGGGTAAAATGGGGATGAAAGTTTGTATGGGGAATCAAGCTAGGGACGAACCCGAGCGAAGTGAGAGTGAGTTGCTAGTAGAATAAAAGCTAATGAGGTTTCATCTGGACCTTTTGAGAATGACTGTATCATCTATTTCATATATTCTTATCTTATAAATGTATTCTACTCGACCGATTATATGAAGAGTTTAGTACATTGTTCTTCCCTTAAATACCTTGTAAAAACAAAACGAACTTGCGTAATTTTAACCGACTTCGAAAAAAGAGGAGGTTCTCAATTCAGATTTTTTTTTAATTATGTTCGGGTATAACTCCGTCATTTATAAGCGTATTTGCAAAATTCTTTTTGTTTGTTCGAAAAAGGTTTATTTCTAAATGGTCCCATTTAAATTTGAAAAAAAAACATCCCTAAGTATAGAAAATAGGGTATGATTTATTTTTCACCTACTAAATTTTAAAAAAAGTCTTCTTATTTTGCTACTACTATATCTCCACAAAAAATAGAAAAATAAAAACTATATGATATGAGTCTGTTGCTAAAAAATATTTAAGCATATATTAATTTTTTTTAATAAATGTAATTGATATAAGGTTAGTTGAAGATAGTTGAAGAACATATGACCTAAATTCCACTTTGCCCTAGCTATTACTAAGCTGTTGCAAGTTCTGAAATCGATCGATAAGGCCGTGTCTGCATCAATTGTTGCCAGATAATAGGATCTCTAAAGTATACACCGTAATAATGGCGTTATAGACAAAGGCTAGATTATACATTCGACTTTATTACGTTATTAGTGTCTCCTTATAGTCTTCCTAAACGTTTTTCCAATAACTAGACAATTGAGATTTTAAATAAAACTATCTCTTCGGATTTTTTCGCGGATTAATTTTGGTTTTTGGTCCCCGACGTTTCAAATGCTTTACAGCAATCAAGGTCACAGAAGAGGAGGGAGGTTTAAGACGTTTCAAAGATACATATACATATATGTATAGTTGTAGGTAGGCACTGTCTGTAACAAATAATTATTATTAGACAATTGATACAAGTATTAGACAATTAAGATCATCCACTTTTTATAGGACTAGCTTTTGTCTGTACCTCTGTTCTAAAATAGACTTTAAAGTAAAAGTAAATTTAAATTTTTCTTTTATGTAGACTTATTTTTAGCCCCTTTAAATTACGAATTGTTGTCCAATTTTAATCTTACCTTGTAACTAATAATATGATAGGTTTTATACAAAAATGGTAGTTTACAAAATACTGTAAGATCAGAATCCCTGTCTGAAAACTGTGCAACGTTTAAATGTTTAACCCTTGCAGCAAGTCTTGCTACATGTATGTTTCCAACTAATAAATTTATATTCTTAAGTAAATATGTTTCCAACTTTTTAGTTTGTTTTTACGCAAACAGTGGTTTTTTTATTTAGTAAAAAGCAACTAAATTTTGTAAATCTCGGCTCATTATAACTAATTTTAATTTATCTATGTATGGGTCAAAGTGTTCAATTTGATATGGATCCATAGTTTATATTTTAGTCCGAAATTTTGATTTAACAGTACATTTGAGAGAAAAACATATTATATATTCTGGACCTGTAGGAGTAGTTAACGTATGGTGTACCACTTAAGAGCTGTTATTTACACGATGCCTGCAGATAATTGATAATGCTTCCTGGTGGAACCAACTAAACCACAGTAAAAGTGTTCCCGTCCATATATGACAAAATGTTGAGATTAAATTATAAATTCTAAGATGTTTGCATCAGTTTAAGATATGATAAAAATAAATAAAAATATTGAAGTTCCATTGCCAATCTTAAAAATTTCTTCATTAATTTCGAATGAGTCAGAAATAGGGAAGGTTGTATGAAGGTATGTTTTCCATTTTGATATAACTCATAGGGGCGAATAATATTAAAATGATCATTAGATGGCGCTGTACCGCATCAACTTTTACACCGTTCTACCGATCAACATGAAAATTAATAAACATTGATATTTTTTGAGTAAGGGGAATGTTTTCGCAGTAGACATACATTTAAGTGGCTATAATTTTTTTCAATGAAGGCAACATTATCAACTGAAAATTAAACTGCCTGTATCTGAAAGTATTACCATACTTCGAAGAGAACTAAAAAACGATTAGGTATGTCATTTCCCTAAGTTGGTTAGCTAGCAATTCGATGGTAATTATAGAATGTCAACGTATCTAATTTCTACACAATTTTAGTATTTTAATAACCACATTAATTATTGTAGAAAACAATACCTTTAATTATATAGTAATAAAAATAATTTCTATTTTTATTATTTTTATTTTATATTTTAATTTAATATCTTTCGAAAACTTGCTAGATTCTCTCAAGTAGGTTTCCTCATGATTCATGCATGAGAATTTCAGAGACGCGATACCCGGAATTTGAACTCGTTTTACTTGGTTTCCCAAGCAACCACATTACTACTGGGCCTTGCTGTATATCTAGCTTACCAAAATATTGGATTTCATCAGCCACACCCTCCCTTGGAAAATTCATTCTGCAGATTGATATATAATTACTATATTATGCTTAAAAATAAATGTTTGACCTAGCTTCCAATTACATGCAACATTTGCCAAAGCTCTGACCTCATCCACCTAGATATAAGTGGATGCTAAATTGATTGAAATGTTGGAATACGAGGGGTTATAATATACCTATATATGTAGTATAACGAATGATGCAATTAATTACAGCATCATAATTCAATTAGAAATCGGATATATTTATTACATTATTAAATTATAGCTTACCGTGTTAATTGATACATTTATCTTTCTCGTTTTACATTGCCAATATTATATATAACTAGCATTTTCCCGCGAAGTTTAAAATAACGGATTGCTATAGGAAATTCCAACCCATTTTCCCAAAGGAGATGATTTTCCAAAACTTCTCTATCGGATACCTACTAGGTATAAGGAATCAACGAAATTTCAAATTTGGAGTATTCATATTGTCTGAGATTTCGTGATTTAGAGTCATTTTTTCTCCATTTTTTTTATATGCAGGTTCTTCTTATAATCCTTCTTGAAATATCTGACTTTGTCATATAATATGGATCTAAACGGATTTTGTTCTACATATTCCCTTTAAAAATTGAACACTTGGCTTCTATTATACTGCAAACACACCTCAAACTTAAACTGTTCAAAAAAAAATGTGTACAAAAAAATATAAAATTGAGTCTGTTGTAATGTTATTACAAATATTTATATTATAAACCAACAAATTATACGAGACGAGTAGTACAAAATATATGTTATTTTTTTAAAGATAATTATAAATTACACTATATGTACCTACATCATTGCTTATTAAACCAAAAAATAACATCATTCGGTGCAATTTTATACTCAAAATCAAAAATAATAAAATTTAAAGTAAAAAAATATAGAGTCTAGAAAGCTACATTTTTATCAAGTTTGTTTCGAAGCATCTGTGGAAATAAACTTTTCCAATTTATCTGAAAAAACAGTAAGAATTACGAAATAAGTTTGAAATAAAAATTGTAGGTAAGGTATAAAAAACACTAAAATATACTCGTATTAAAAAATCTTTCCTTAAAGAAATTGAAAATTGTAAAATTACATTTTACAGTTAGTGTAGTTTTCTCAGAGATGAGATGTTTTCTCGCAGTATAAAGTATCATAAATGTTAACCCGAATAACCAGCTATCATCATACCAAATTCCGTCAAAATCCGTCCCGTAGTTTTCTCAATTCAATCAAGTGACAGTATTATTATTGTTGTTAGATTTTTATTTATATTTTAATTTCTGAACCAAACTACAAGTGTTATGCAATAATTACATCTCATTTTATCTATAATGTTATATTAATAAAATAAATGTAACCTCGATATTTAAAAGAGCAACTGTTGAGTTTCTCGCCGGTTCTTCTAAGCAGAACTGCTTTCCGAGCCGGTGGTAGCTTCCTCACGGACTGACTACACTGACGCTTTCATTAAACGATTCAAAAGTACTTGTAATAAGTCTAATTCAATAAATGTTATTTAATTCATTCATTCATTCACTCAATAACATAATCGTAATAAATCAGGCAATTATTAGATTTTTTTGAATTAGACCCCACGAAGTCTGACCTAGGTGCTTAGGTCATGGACCCTACCGCAGTATGGTAAATACACCTCTGCTCATAACATTACTATGATACGATTAAGAACAGGAGATGACTAGCCACAAGTTATTGGTTCCTAGATAGGAAGATATTTACGTATATCATAATGCTGTCATATGTGTAATGAGAGTTGGTCTGATTAAGATTGTCACAGCGCTAAGCTATATTAACCAAAGTTATATTGGTAACGAGCAGAACCCGCGATCAAACGACGAAAAAATAACTTTTTCGCAATACATACTTTTTATTTGCAAAAATTTTGATTGCGATGCACGCAATATATGTTTTGTCTATAAAGGTAGCAATAGTGTTGCTTAATATTTTAACTTTAAAAAATAGCAATCTAAATTAATATTTAGACTTCTTTTAAATCACATATAAAACAAATAATATTGCTTAAATAAATAATTAATATTTTTTAATATTTTAATGATTATACATAATATAATAGTAGCAACTAAATAATATTAGAAATTAATAAAGTTTAAAAAAAAAATGCAATATTTATAATAATAACAGCTAAAATGAAATAAATAATATTGCTATATTTAATTATTATAATTATAAAAAAAATTAAAATGTTTAGAAATAATAATCAACAAATATTGTAAGGTACTTTGAATTGTTGTAATCATTTTTGTAAAATAGTGGGCAGGTACTGTATGTAACAAGTGTATATCGCCTATGAGACGTCTATAACCTTAGTCTCTCCTGTGACCATGATTGCTATAAAGCATTTGAAACGTCGGCAACCAAAAATCAAAATAAATCCGCGAAATAATCCGAAAAGATAGTTTTATTTAAAAGGCCTTAAACCAATATAGCTATCTATAATTTTGCCTATCTTTGACTTTCACTCGATGTATATTTCCCAATAGAGTTGAAAAAATAAAGAGATCTCAATGAAATCGAATTAATTCCCTCAAGGATGTAAAAGCGATAATGACATCGTGTTAGCTGTGGGAAGAACATTTGTGTAATTAGTTCATTCAGAATATTACAAATGAAGTCTATATAATATATTGGGCAATCTTTTCTTAAAACAAAAGCAGCACGTTTATTAAGCAACATAATATTATGCTAATAGACCATTCTGCGGGCTTAGACCTGACAATGCTCTACAACTGCTTACGAAAAGAAATTTTAATAATTTGTATTGAAATGACATAAGGGTTCGAAGATTTTTCTTAAAAACTGGTACTAGCCATCTACTGCATTATTTTCTTAATAAGCACCACAACGTAACGTCCTGAGTAAAAGTATTCTATGAACGTGTTCTATGAAAGTGTCATATTCTAAATATTATCGGGGGGCACGGCAGTGCCCCCGCCAAGTCGAGCAAACAAGTCGAGCAAAAAAGGGCACGGCAGTACCATCCTTTTCTCGAAGGGATTCAGAGCATTTTCCACCCCCCCATAACTTCGTTATGGATAAAGCTAGAAGCTTGAATTTTGAGTGACTAAGAGAACATAATAAAACTAGGTACATTTCCAAATTACATTCAATTTGAACCAGTAGTTTATGAACTGTTGTAGATCAAAATTCGTTAATATCGTCACTCACTCACTCACCGATCATCAAAATTCTAAGGTACTTCTAGCAGACATAGAAGCTTCAAATTTTGAACACAATTAGTGTTTACTTTATAACCCAAGGAAAAATTCAAACATCACGCAATTTCAATCCTGTTTTCGAGATATACAACAAACTGCATCAGTAACTTTGTAATCCTATACAAATAGATATGCGATATATGGGATTACAAAGTTACTTTTGCAGTTCACACATATAATTGTCGTCACTTAAACTACCCAAATGGATAGCTAGGTGAATAGTGAATATACTGTAAGTATTAGTGACGACTAAAATGTAATTATAAATATTGTAAATAGTTTTATGGAAAAATATATTTAATATATAAATTAATACATATATATAAGATTATTTTATATTTAGCATTTAGTAAAAATATAGTATAAAATTGTACCCATTTATATAATATCATTTATCTTTAGCATTAATTTAAGAAAAAAAATTCGAAGAAAAAATTTGACAATGTCAATACAAAATTTATTGTGTAATCGAAATTTATTTTATAATATATCCAAAAATAACATTAATAATTGAATTAATAGTACAAAAAAAGTTTTAAAACACAACAAAATCGAAAGTGCATAATATTTAACACCATTCAGACAAAGAAAGACAATAGCATTCCCAAGGAGGGTTGACGTCAGGCAGGCGGCCGGTCGTAAAACTTTTGCCAAATCCTATCAGCAGTACACTGAAGATGTACTGCGTCGACCCCAAGTGATTTGGGAAATGGGCAGAGAGAAGAAGAAGAATACATATATATAAGATCTCAAATATAAAAAAAATATATATGTACAGCTAATCGAACACTCGGGTATTTTCGTATCGAGAATCGCTTTGTGTCATAGCATCTCAGGGCAATACCGTAGCGAGAGCCGCTTTCAGTGGCTACAAAACTCAAATATAAAAAAATATATGATTAATCGAGGACTCGGGTATTTTCGTAGCAAGAATCGCTGTGTCCTATCACCTCGAGGCAATACCGTTGCGAGAGCCGCTCTTAGTTGTGTATATAGATTTCAAATATAAAAAAAATATATGCGCAAAAACCAGCACCAGCAACAGCAGTCATGTGTAGCCTCCCGGGAGTCCCTGACTTCCTGGAGCTACACAAACCTACCTACGTTCAAATCGTTCTACGATAGAATCGAGGCCGTTTCATCAGCATTCACCTCACTAATCAATGGCTAGTTTATATAGGATCAAACCCAGATCTCTTATACTTATCGACCAAACCATAGAAGTAAGAGAATTCGTTGTACAATACAAACCAGCACGAACACTTCCAAAAAATATTCGTATCGTCATCGAGAATATTTTGTCTAGGATAAATATAGCTATTAAATAAATTGTCTAAACCCAAATTTAGCCATTTACTATGTATCTATACGTGGTCTATCTTTTGTATGCCTATCTATATTAGGTTTATTGCATAAAAATATTATATGAGGATATGAAATTCACAGCTTAGAATGCCTTACTCAGAGGTTCAGTCAAAACTATTACTATTCATACGCTAAAATTCTTTTAAATTAAATTTTTAAATATCTCCTATAGGTTATTACATAAAATTATATTACATAATTGATATACATAATAAATATTGTTGTGGTAGTACAGAGCCCTCGGAGCGTGAGTTCGACTTCTACTTGACAAATACAAATATGTATTTCTCAATATTTAGTTTAGTCGTGTTAAGAAGAGAATACACAAATAAATCATGTTTTATTTTATTAATTATTTATAAAGTAATATAATCGATGCTATAGCAATAAATGAATTAAGAACACTGAATTTATAAGTGCATAATTATATCAGTGGAACAAGAAAGCTTTTACTATGCACTGCAAGCCTCATCCAAGTATTTGTTTCTCAGGGTCCCGTTTCCCATCACTAATAATAACTATTTAATTTAAGTAGGTATTTTTTATTTAATGGTGTTGTTTTTATACTTTAAAATAATAGTTAACAATAAAATAGACTTAATTTAAATATTTTGACATAAATAAACATCATAGCCATGGATGACAAATAAAAATCATAGCTTTCCTTATTCTGTGTTGTTGATGCCAAATATAATTTCGTTGAAAAATCATAAAATATTTTAATTATATAATGTTCCTTTTACTATTAAAATTAAATATTATTTTCAACGATATCTTACTTTTAGTTTTTTTACTTCATTCATATGTTCTAATAAATTTTACCATAAATAAACGATTAATTTAATAGTAAATTAATTAGTTATACGATAGTTGCAATGTAAAAGGAGGTTAGGTTAGTGTTTAACCTGTATGTATGTTTGTATGTTCGATCCTATGTTCCCTCGTAATTACTAACCTAATCACGATTCGTCTATTTATTTATTAATGTTGATATTGCAACTATTGTATACATTAGAAAAATATAATTCAAATGTGAAAATATTATTTCAAGCGTTTTATGTAGCTGTATACATTTTTATGCATATACAAATGGGTACATAAATACAACGTGAAGCGTGTATAGTCTATTACCAACTAATATTCGATTACCTGTTATTTATAATGAATTTATTAAAATATATACCTAATTACGACAAAACTTGACGATTACTTAATTTTTGACGACACGTTTGGCTCAGTTTGTAGTGGCCCGGCCCTACTTTCTGTGCCGGCGGTCGCGGGTTCGAGTCCCGCTGGGGGCATTCATTTGTGTGATGACTAAAGTTTGTACTCCAGTCATGGGCGTTTATATTTATAATATGTATGTATTTAAAGTTATATATGTGTAGTGTATCAACTATCTAGTATCCATAACACAAGCCTCGTAGCTTACCATGGAACTAGATGGTTCTGTGTGTTACTGTCCCAACATATTTTGAAACAAAGCTCGTATATTTTCTTTTATAAAGTATGATGTTGATTTGAATTAGAAAACTTGTTAACATTTCATTGCTCGTAACTGTACACACCTAATAGAACATGGAATATAGAGGTCATTAAATATCAATCTCTTCGAAAATTACTTTTAAAATGGCCAATGGAATCAGTGATTGAAATGAGTTGGCAACCTCACTTTTCGATTAAACTGCATCAAAATTGACTGAACAAGCAATAATAATTAAGTATAACAGCCTTCGGGATTTACCTACGATGCCGCAGATAGACACATAAATCTACACGTTTTATTAAACTTACGTAAGTTCAATATCAGTATCGGGGTAAGTATTTAGGGTCAACAATGAAATTAAAATATTCATTAAATTAACTATACATATTTATACTTAATGCATAAGATAGTAGTAATGAAGCCCAGGAATCCGCAATTTCTGAATAAAATAGACTTAGATTTTTTATCATCCAGACTTGTCAAAATTTGTTATATCAAAGCCTCTGAAAAAAAGCCCACAGAGACAGGGAGTGGGCTTTTAAGAAGTCCTTAGCTGACACACAAGAAATAGTACAAGAAAAGGGAAAAAGAAGAAATATTTACAAAAAGAAATGAGATCCCATCAAAAACATACTGTAAAAATATTGCAAGTCTCGCAACGCATCTCTCTACCGCAAAAAGCTATGAGATATAATGTAAAACCAAGTCGGTTAATTTATTCATTACCTATCTATGGAAGCATCTATCCGACAACTTTGTCATAAATCGTTACCGAATTAGTTAAGTTACAACATTTTATAGTGACCGTATTAATATTAGATATATTTATTTCTTTAATTATACGGTGTTGATCGGGCATAGGGTACGGACGTCTTTAAGTGACTACAATAAGCCATTTGTACGATTATATTACGTAAATTCATACCCATACGGTTCAAATTAATTTTAGCATCCAATTAAATTTCTACTTCGACGATCGTGAAGCTCAGAAACTGGTTTCCGCAAAGTGTATATAAAGGTGCGGTCACATTGAACTAGCAGAGTGATAAGCGAAGAGATTGTTCTTTTAATTTTTTCAACATAATATGAGTGTACGTCGATCGCCCCCGAGTACTGTGTCTCAAAATAAAATGATATCAACAGGAGGCAGCAGTAGCTCTCAACCAGATTTATCTAAACTTGGTACGGCTGAACGCGACATAAAAAGCATATCCTTAAGAAAAAGAAAGACCCCGGAAAGTGACTTTACTTGCCAACTCAACGACTTTAAATATGAAATTCTAGATATACTTAAGGAATCTAGTAGAATGCAAACTGAAAATATAAACACAATAAGCGAGCACATCTCATCAATCAAAGAACAACTGAAAGATATAAAAATAACAACCGAACATTTAGTGAAAGAGAACCATAATCTTAAATCACAAATCCAGACACTTACCAATATTGTGGAAAAAAACGATGAAATTATAACATCTCTTCAAGGAGAAGTGCAACAACTTAAATCTAAAACCTCAGTATCAACATTGGATAATGCCTTACCTACCACATGTGATGAAATGATCATTGAAATCAACGAACGCACAGAGAGAAGTAAAAACATAATAATAGTGGGAATTCCGGAAATGCACTTTGATAACATGGAAGAGAAAAGAGAAAAGGATAGATACGAAGTCGATAAAATTGTAAAATCTATTTTTCCAGATTGTCCAAAACCAGAGAGAGTAATGCGACTTGGTAAATACGACATAAACAAAAGGCGTTCACTTAAAATTTGCTATTCTAGTCCGGAAATAGTGAAAAATATACTTCGAAATAAACATAAACTTAAAGAAGATAGTATCCGAATTTATTCTGACCAGACTCCATTTCAGCAAAAGATCATGATAAATTTAAAAAATGAGCTCATAAAACGCTCAGCTGAAGGAGAAAAAGATCTTATGATAAAATATGTAAAAGGGATCCCTAAAATTATTAAACAAAATTCAAAAAACTAAATAATACAGAAAATACAATATGCGACAAAGAGACTATAACATATGAAATAACTAATACATATACAAATATTACAGTAACCACCAAATCTATGAATTTTTTGTATGCTAATGTACGTAGCATTGTTAAAAAAGGTAAACTAGATGAAATAAGATGTATAATAGAAGCATTTCAAAGAATTATACACATCATAATATTGACTGAAACATGGATTAAAGATGAATGCGAAGCTCAAAGTCTAAGGTTACCAAACTACACACACTATTATAATTACAGGACAACGTCTAGAGGTGGTGGAGTATCAATATATGTACACAATAATTTGAAACACGATCTCTCAGACAATTGCATTGTTAATAATAACCACTTTCTCTGGATACATCTACAAAAATTATCCCTGGAAATTGGAGTAATATACAAGCAGCCAGCATCAAATGTAAACGATTTTCTTGAAACTTACGAGAACTTTTTAACTAAAAAAAAAAGGGCTATCATATTTGGAGATTTTAACATTAATTTACTTAGTAAAGAAATATCGGCAATTAATTACAAAATGATGCTTAAGGAAAATGGATTAAAAATATTAAATAGAATTAGTAAGGAGTACAGTACACGAGAAACAAATACTTCTGCAACCATACTCGATCATGTTTGTACAAATCTTCAAGAAAACACCTTTCACATGGCAATCGTTGATAGCGCTCTATCAGATCATAAGCAAATTTACGTCGAAATACAGAAGATCAAACCTGAACGACCAAAAAAAGTACAGTATGAGGCCATCGACTACAAGAAATTATATAATACTGTTAAGAATACCATTTCCACTAATAGTTACAATGAATATACATTGCTTGAGACTTTTGTTCTACAAGCTATCAGAAACAATAAAATAAAGAGGTATAAACAACAAAATCCTCCGAGAAGCGACTGGGTAAATAAAAATCTGATTACATTGATAGAAAACAAAAACATACTCTGGCGTACTTTGAAGCAAGCGCCCACTGATGAAGACCTGAAAGAAAACTTTTTGAAGCAGAAAAACATAGCCTTTAACGAAATACAGTTGTGTAAGAATCAATACTATCTAAAAGCTTTTAATAATTGTACAAAAAAACCTTTGAAAATGTGGCAGTTAATAAATAATCTAGCTACAAATAAAATAAAACAAAATTATATACCTCTAAAATTAAACACTCCATCAGGAACGATAACAAATACTAAAGAAATATGTGAACAATTTAATAGTTTCTTTTCAAGTGTAGGTGCTATACTGGCCAACAATATTCCATACAATTACCGCAATAATCTAGTATTTACAATGTCAGAAAAAGAACCGAAATATAATAAATTATCTAAATTTAGACTTACGGATATTAACGAAGTAAATAAAATAATAAATGGTTTAGATCCAAATACAAGCACTGGTATAGATGGTATAAATACAAAATCAATTAAATGCATTAAGGATTTAATTATTACAAATTTAGTTCAATGTATTAATACTTGTTTAGAAGAAGGACAATTTCCAAATTCATTGAAAGTAGCCAAAGTTTGTCCTATTTATAAAGCAGGTGATAAAACGGACCCGGGAAATTACAGACCAATATCTGTTCTGCCGATTTTTTCAAAAATATTTGAAAAAATAATACATACACGTCTTAGTGAGTATCTGGAAATGACTAACTTTCTATTTGACAAGCAATACGGTTTTCGATCCAAATCTAATACTCTTACTGCAACAATTGACTTAGTAACTAATATAAAACTCAATATTGATAAAAAAAAGATAACACTAGGCATATTTATAGATTTAAAAAAAGCGTTTGATACAGTAAGCCATGAAATATTACTTAAAAAATTAGAAAATCTTGGTTTAACAGGCATTGCCTATAAAATGTTTCAATCATATCTTCATAATAGGTACCAAATTGTTAAAATTAACGGAATTGAAAGTTCTCCTAAAATATTATCGCATGGAGTTCCTCAAGGTTCAATCCTAGGGCCACTATTATTCTTAATATATATCAATAATATACATGAAATTGGCCTTACGGGTGATATTACCCTATATGCAGACGACACTAGTTTATTTTACTCCGGTCATTCAATATCTTCAATAATAGAACAAGCGCAACGCGATTTAGATATCTTACATATTTGGCTACAAAGTAATTTACTCACTATAAATACATCTAAAACAAAATATATCATATTCACTGCAAAAAACAAAAAAATTGGTAATTATAAACCTTTGTCGATTAATGGTGAAATTATCAATAGAGCAAAAACCGAAAAGTACCTCGGACTAATACTTGATAACCACCTTACGTGGAAACCACACATAGACAAGATATGTAAGAAGATTAGATCCCTATCGGGCATGCTCCGTGGTATAGTTAAGTGCATTCCAAAAAATGTACGTTATATAATCTACAATTCTTTGGTTAAATCACATCTAAACTATCTCATAGAAGTTTGGGGGACAGCGGCTAAAACAAATTTACATCGATTACAAATAGCTCAAAACAAGCTTATCAAAACACTATTCCACTATAATTATCTAACATCGACCAAAAAGATTTACAATGAAACCAATATTATGAATGTCACTCAGCTCTATAAATTTAACACCTGTGTACTCATTTGGAAAATCTTAGCAAGAGACGTTAATTCACAAATTACACTTACAAAAAACAATAAGTTTCAAAAACGAGTAACGAGACAAGCAAACAATATATTCTTAAGAACGCCTAGAACTACTTATGGTAAAAAAAATATAGTGTATGAAGGTGCCAAATTATACAATGAATTGCCTGAATGTATCAAGATATCAAAAACTTTTACAATTTTTAAAAAATGTTTAAAAAATCACATTTTAACTGAAATAAATAAAAATAAATAACAACACTTTAATAAATAAATTATAATTAAAAAGTAATATCTTAATATCAAAAAACCTAAATAAAATCAAGCTATTCAACGAAACAAAGTACATATAACAAATTCTGAGATAATAAAGAAATAAATCCAATATTATAATAATAGGTATAACGAAAATAACTATATGCAATCTAAAAACAAAACTAAAAACTACAAAAAAAAAAACTAAAACATAATTTTTTTTGTTGAAATTTTAAATTAATATAATCATTTCCTCCATGTGTACTGTGGAACTAGCCTTATCTTACTTATTGTCGAAACACTTAATAGTACCCTCTTAATTTTTAATTTTTAATATATTGGTATGATGTGTTTAAGTCTATACTCGTAAAATTAAAGCAAAATATGTTTCTTATGCTATAAGTTTCTGTATAATGTGTATTTTGTTTCTGTATAATAACTCAATAGTGAATAAGTTATGAAGTGATTTGTCTGACAACACGATGTTTGTCATATAAGTGTGTAATTTCTCTGTAAGTGAATTTTTTAATTCTTTTGAGAAATAAATGTCTTAAACCATAATTAATAGAATGACTTGGCCATCGCACATGATAACAGAACCTACAAATAACAAAATTTACCTAATATTAACGTTCTGAGTGCATTATTTATGTATTGTTAGTGTATGCATCAATTTGACCCGCTAGTACTATGTTCCGTTCATTTCAGCCCAAACACGTCCACAGCTGGACATAGGCCTCCCCCAAAAATTTTCACGACAACCAGTCTTGTGCCATCCGCATCCAGTGGGCTCCAGTGACTTTGACCAAGTCGTCCGTCCACCTTGGTCATGTTATTTTTAATTAGGACTATTTAAAGTAGTCGACTCTTATGTGATTATGTTTCCGTGCAAGTCACTCTATTAATTAAAGAAATAAATATATCTAATATTAATACGGTCACTATAAAATGTTGTAACTTAACTAATTCGGTAACGATTTATGACAAAGTTGTCGGATAGATGCTTCCATAGATAGGTAATGAATAAATTAACCGACTTGGTTTTACATTATATCTCATAGCTTTTTGCGGTAGAGAGATGCGTTGCGAGACTTGCAATATTTTTACAGTATGTTTTTGATGGGATACTCATTTCTAGCGTGCCACAAATTTAGAAAAAAACCATTTCTGAAACCATCATGGAACCTATATAGATTTTAAAACCTTCAAGCCATAGAAGATAGTCAGAGAATCGTAGTATACAAGGAAAAACATAGTAACTCAATACTATAGCAATTTTGAATTTGGAATTTTCGTTTTTTTATATCTACATAGTTTATAGATATTTATAGATTCCTTACGACGATTTAAAAGATACAATAATTTAAAGATAGTAAAAACAGCCAGAGGATGTAAGTTTTTCATACGTGGTCCCTACTCATTGGTACCCAAAAAATGAATTATTTGGGTAATACGACCTTTTACTACCATAATGTAAATTTTAAGCGATATTTTTGGTGTCAAATATATTATAAAGCCACAGCTTTCTACTATAAAGATCAATAAAGGCATAATCAACAAAAGCATATGATAAGTGGGTCGGATCGGATCTTGATGTCAAAATTTTAACATGGGTTTAGATTATAATTTGCATTTATCGAGTAGTATCCAACATTATGAATATAATGAAATTGTCAACACCAAAGCTACATTTAGAATATTTTCTACATTATATAAGCTTATAATGTTTCAAAATATTGTATAAAATAATTATTGAAAGTTGTTATTTTTTAAGTGAAATGTCAAAAGATAAACCTGATGTTTGCTTTGAATGTATCCATAAAGGAGGAGTTCAAAAAAATATATCAGTACAATTCATATAAGGCGAAAATATCACATAAGAACATAAAAAAATTACACCGTATTTAGAGCTTTAACTATGGAATAGCTAATTTTAAAATGATTTAAAATAGATATATCTATATTAACAATAATTAATAGGTAGTGGTAGCCTTGTGATAAGGCGCACGCTTGGGAAACCGAGTGAAGCGGGTTCAAATCTCGGGTCTCGCACCTCTGATATTTTCATGAGCGAATCATTTTCAAGATAATTGCCATGCGGTGAAGGAAAGCATCACGATGAAATCGGTATGTCTGATTGAACCTAGCAAGTTTTCGAAATACATGTGAAGTCCGCCAACACGCACTTGCCCAGCGTGGTGGACTATGGCTTGATCCCCCTCGTATTTAAGGGAGACGCATGCCCAGTGGTACATTAACACAATATCTATAATTACACATTTTTGTAACGGAAACTTCTAAAAAATAAAGTAGAACCGGAAACTGAAAATCACGGTCTTTTTCCCCAAACACGTGTATTCTAATTTCTAGTAGCTATTATTTGTATGGCTTCTTCATAGCTTTCAGAGAACATAAAATATACCTATGTATTATGCTTCCGTCTGTCATAGCTTTTAACATTGATAAATGCTAAAAATATTAATTTTGCGACATCTTACATAAATAGGCTTGTTTAACAAAAGGACTATGTACCTACGTATAGTAAAAAATAAATAAAAGAAAAACACAATTTTGAACGAACAGACAAATATTAAGTGTGCTTTTAAAAAAGTATTCATAATTGTTATGGAAAGTATTAGATAGAACATTACTTTTCAACTACAATCTTTATTCTGCTTTAAATTTTCGGTTTTTATCAGTTGTTTGACACAATTTAACAGTTTCAAATCTATTAAAAAGAGTTCCATTTAGCAAATTGCACATCAAAGCGAGCCAAATGAGTTCTTATTCGAGAGGTTTACTAGCCGTTTAGAATTTTTCAGTTTCATTTTCATGAGATGTGCTTTAAAGTGCCATATTATTACAACTTTGTAGGTGAAGACCGAATTTTTAGAACAATTATTTTTTATTTAGTCCAGCCACTACACATGCCTCGTTTTATATAGAAAATCTTTGGAAATCTTGCAAGTTTTATTGATTTTAACGATGACTAGTTAACGGACTTAGATAAAATGTCATTCTGCATTCGTTAAAGAATCTAAAAAAAAGAATAAGCTATTTTAAAACCTTCGACCATCGTGGACCGATTTTCATCAAACATAGCTAAGAACCAGGGCTGCCAGTAGAGACAACTGCTGCCAGTAGAGCCAACTTATTTTATATCACCGGGTCACTGAAATTATACCAAATCAAATTTTATTATACAAACTAACAAAACTGTTGAGAAATAGGCTGTGGCGAATAAAAAATTTCAATAAAATTACGAAATAACGTAAAATGAAATATACATAAAATAAGCATATTTTACAATTTTCGTATCCAATTATACGATCTGGCAGCCCTGCTAAGAACACTCTCGACCTATTCACCTTTCAAACAAAAAAAAATTAAAATCGGTTCATCCGTTCGGTAGCTACGATGCCACAGATAGACACACACAACGTCAAACTTATAACGAAGGTCAAACTTATATTACGTCAAACTATAGGGCTTAAAAATAGTACGGGAATGACGTTTTATGATTCTATGACTTAACGACTTTTATCTTTTCTATGGATTTTTTATTTTTCTTCTTCTATAATTGTTGAATAACATCTCACCTAAGCCTTTTCTTTAATTTTAAACTATTTTCAAATTTACAAGAAAAGCCCTATTTTAATGTGTCCGTATATTCTCCATTTATGCATTTACAGATGTAGAATGTATATACTTTTTTGTTGTATAATAGATTTTAAAATTTTATAAAACTTTGCTAATATTGTATATAAAAAATCTCTTCTTCGAGTTTCGATCGAGAGCAGCCAAGTCTAGAAAAGATCATCAATTGAATACCTTAGCAATTATCATATTCTGTAAAAAATTGCTAAGGCTTTTGCGCTATAAATAACGCAGTACGCATAGTCTATATAGATGAATAAAATTGAATTGTTTGTTTATAATATCAAAATAACAGCTTTTTACTAAATGCATATTATGATTATATTCGAAACTTATTGTGTGTTGTTAGAAAAATACTATTTTAAAAATTTTCGTCTGTCTGTCTGTTCGTTCAGGCTAATCTCCAAAATGGCTGAACTAATTTTGACGGGTCTTTCACTGGCAGATAGCTGATGTTATAAGGAATAACTTAGACTAATATTATTCAAAAAAGATTTAGTGTTCCGCTGATACAAACTAAAACGTACCGAGGGTAAGTCAGTAGTAAAATAATAAAACCGTATTTTCATTTTTACAACCTACAGAAGCTTACATCGTTAAGTCTTAATAGGGAATGTTCGCAATAAACGGCGAGTCCCTACTAATTACTGAAGTAATAAATTCTTATAACAGATAACAACCTGTTCTTATAATTTATTATTAGATATTTTAAACGTACAGTCAAATTTAGACAAAAAATCTTTTGAACTACGAAAGAATTCACGTAGAGCTGAAAATTGTGAGAGTCATTTACGAGTATTTCATCATTTTGAATGACTTGTCAAAAGTCCTCATCGATTTCATTTGTGCAATTTTTTTATTCGACATCAAAACATGAGAGTTATTATAAAAATAGGATACTAGCAGAACCCGCGGCTTCGCTCGCTCTAAAATATGTAGTATCTCTAAAAAAGTAGTTTCATACTTTTCATCCCCAATTTTACTCCCTTATTTAATTTTATTGAAGAGCATCAATACCAAGTTTCAAATCATTCTGATCATAAATATTATATTGGATTGTATTATAATGTGTTTTCCCGTGGGAATTACAAAATCTCCCGCGGTAAAAAGTAGCCTATGTCACTTTCCAGCCCTCCAAATATCTCCAGAAAAAAAATCATGCCAATCCGTCACTTCGTTTCGAAGTAAAAGAAAGACAAACAAACAAACAAACAAATAAACAAAAACACTTTCACATTTATAATATTAGTATGGATGTAGCACCACTTATGTGTTTAATATTAAATGAATTGAATTAACAACTTTAGCCACAGAAAATATTAGGAAAAACAAACTTATAAATAAAGGCTTTTAAGTAACAACGTATTTTTATAGTCACCACAATTTATTTAATAATGTTGCAAAAATAAATATTTCGGAAAAATATGAGAAACTGAATCTCCCAATCATAGTTCATACGAGAGCAAAGTGTATGTATATATAAAGCAGAGAGGATTCTAGCTAGCAATATTTATTTAAGTTGATATCTACTATCATTAGCGCGAGCTGCAGTCAGTTTGTGCATCCACTGAGACTGACTGTGCTTTAGGAAGTCCCGCTGTAAATTCTTAAACTGCTTAAACCGCTGAATTGATTTTCATAAAATTTGGCAAGAACATAAATTGCATCCCGGGCGTAGATGAGATGTGTCCATTGACATAGACTACCTTTGATCCTCACAAAGAGTAGTAGAAAAATAAAAGTACACGTTATGGAGGTTACGTCCGAAGCATAAATTAACATGTAGAGCTACTTGTGTATTTAGTATGAAATTAATTAAATTTACATCTTTAGCCAATAAAAACATTTTCTTTATAAATCTTCTATACAATTATAATTAAATTCTGAGTTGAATCTGTAATTTTTTTTTTTGAAAATCTTATTGAAAAGGTCATTGTTATCGAAACAAATAACGTAAAACTGTACGGTGGTGTAGTGATTAGCATGTACGGCTGCACACTCGGAGGTCCTGGGTTCGAATCCCGGGTCGGGCCAAGTTTAGTTGTTAAGTCTTTCTGTATAGTAAGTCTCAGTAACCGCCCGGAGTTGGGAAGTTGGCGGTGTTTAACCCCCGTGCCTCGGAGAGCACGTAAAGCCGTCGATCCTGCGCCTTAACTCTCACTGCAGGTCGTGTCGAGCAGTCGTCTCACCGGAGTACACTTCGTGCTAGTCTGCGCGTACACTTGTGCACTATAATATCTCCTGCGCAGTTAGCTAGTCTCAATGAGATTGGCCGCCGTAGCCGGAATCGGCTAGGAGAACATCATCATTATCGAAACAGAGGCCGAATCTATAGTTTTTAGAATTTTTGTCTGTATGTCTGTCTGTCTAGGAACGATCACTAGAAAACCACTCGACAGATTTGATGAAATTTGGTATCATAATAGCTGGTTATCAGAGTCAACATATAGGATACATTTTACTGCGGGAAAATATCTCATCTCAACAGCCTGGAGTTGGGAAGTTGGGTTGAACTTCTGTCTCGGAAAGCACGTGTCGCGTCGGTCCTGCGCCTTAACTCTCATCGATCGTGTCGTGTAGTCATCCCACCGGAGTATGAGAGTGACAGGAATAGAGAGTGCACTTGTATCTGCGCGTACACTTGTGCACTATAATATCTCTTGCGCATCGGTCAGGAGGACATTATTATTTTATTTAACATCATGCTATGACTTTTACAATCGAAAAAGTTATACATAAATACGAGAGGACAATATGCGAGTGGAGGAGAGTGTAAATAAAGTTATTAAGTTAAAAATTTATTTGTTTGTTAACAGATAATGTGCCATTACTTCTGGGTGGCATGCGATGGTATTAGCGACATGGTGTTTGCACTAGACGTCGTTGTTCAGTTCAGAACTGGATATCTGGAACAAGGACTGATGGTATGTATACTAGTATTAAGTATAACTATGACACATTATTAAATATCTCTACAGAGAAAATATTTCACACAACCGCGCAGCAATAGGTACAGTATCACATGCCGGGGCGATGTGTGCGTAATAGCTCACCGACAGTTTACATTACGTACGCACCGCTAGTTGACAAAATCGGCTTTTTAACCGACTTCCAAAAAGGAGGTGGTTCTCAATTCGTTGGAATCTTTGTTCTTTTTTATGTATGTTCACCGATTATTCGAAGATGCCTGAACCGATTTGGATTTTTTTTTTATTTCGAAGGGTATACTTCCAAGGTAGTCCCATTAAATTTTATTCGGCTGGCGAGCGGTTTTTAAAAAAAATTAACAAATGCATTATTTTTTTAAATAAATTGCTTAATCGAATATATTATTAAAAAACTTTTAAATCTAACTATCTTTACGTCTGCACTAAAAATGGAAAAATAAAAACTTCAAAAAAAACCGACTTCCAGGCACTAAAATGTAAAAAATAACTAAACGGGGGCATTCATTTAGAATAGATACCTGATCAGATATTTTCGAAGTTTCTAACTCAGAGACTACATTATATATTTAGATTAACTTAATTCTTGTTTGAATATAATATATCTAAATATGACATTAAAATCTAAGAAGCTTTCAATCAAAACTACTTTAAGCTTGCAATATAATTTTGACTGTAACTTATTATAGATAAGACCCGACTGAGTTGAGATTCAATCTCCAAAATGCCTCCACTATTCGACGTGGCATTGATAAAGTAAACAATGCTAAGTAACTCTCAACTTGCACGTTCAAGAACTATCTAAACTAATTTAGTGATTGTAATTTAATATCGAATATATGCATATATATATATTATATATATATATATATATATATATATATATATATATATATATATATATATTCTTTATTGCATATTAACATAGTAACACAGATAATACAGAGAACAATATGGGCAAATGTGGACTTATCTCTAGAAGAGATCTCTTCCAGCCAACCTAAGGAAGTGAGAAATAGTGTTATATGACGGGACTAAAAGTGTGCAATTGATTTAAGATAAAATTATAAATAATTATACAATTAAATAAGATTAAAAAAACACATATAATGATAAATATACAATAACTTACATATTATACATACTATATACACATATACATACATATATATACATACATATATATACATATTAAAGTATAAATATAAACGTATGCATTTGGAATACATAAAAATAGTAAATCAGATGATAAAATTAAGGATAAATTTGTGACAGAAGGTACTGTTTTAAATTTTTTTTTAAAGAAGTTATAGAGGGGCTTTTTTGGATGTATTTAGGGAGTTTGTTTCAGAGTAATGAGGCATATACTGAGAAACAGTGCGAAAAAAAATGTGTCTTACTCTTTATTATATATTTTTATGATCTAAAATGGGATATTCACCGTACTTTTTACTTATTTTACACGTACGCCGATGCTTTGACGTTGTTGCAAATGCCATGCTATATAATACTACTCAGATCAGTAAGTGCTTCGAATAAGTGAAAATTTATAATATAAAAATAATTTAAAAAATTGGTAAATATCGCGTTTTACATTATAAAAATATTGTCAGTGACCATGAAAGCTAAAAATTTTATTTAGCAAATGCATACCTAAGTCACAATGTCTGACCATCATAATAGTAATGTTGGAAATACTATAAAGGATGTTATTCTAAAACATGATAACATAATTCGTTTTCGATTCAATTTTTCATGTAAATTTTGGCTGACCTCAATTATACAGAGCTGAAAAGCTGGCCAGCTGACTGATATACACCACACAAGTAGTCACTTGACTTTTATGATCTGGGCGAGATTTCCCCTGCATCACGTTATACAACATTTAAACCATTATACGTATATATAAAACCAGGCGCGGATCTAGAGTTAAATTTTAATTTTAAATTATAAAACGGGTGTTTTTTTGTAAATATATCAAAAACTTTGAGGTTATTGGAAAAAGTGTTCTCTATAAAACCGTAGATTTTTACTAGACCTACAACTTTTGTAAAGAACATTTTCCGATAGGATGTCACAATAAGCTGGAAATTAAAAAAAAACTATTTTTTAACGGTTTGAATTCCTCCATTTCTCGGGGGTAACTGGAAAACGCGGGCATTTTACGGATTTTTGTTCTTCTTCTTCTCCTGCTAACGTTTTAAAAACATAAAACTTCAGGTTTTAATTTTTTGTATAGAGCATCGCGATTGGACTCGAATCGAATTAAAAAAAATTAAATAAATAAACTTAATAAAACATCTTAATATTACATGATATTCATACGACAACTATTTTATGATTTTATCGCGTTTTCTTGGGTTGACATTACATTTTGTATATAGTATACATAAAGGACCCACAAATTTATGCAATCATTTGAAAAAAAAATATAGCAGATTTGAAAAAATATAGCAGACTAGCGATTTTATTTAACGTTTAGTGTAGATTTCTTAGAGATGAGATATTTTCCCGAAGTATAAAGTATCCTATACATTAATCCTATCCGGGTTAATGTATAGGATACTTTAAACTTCGGGACTAGCTATCATTATACCAAATTTTCATTAAAATCTGTCCAGTGGTTTTCTCATGATGCGTTCCCAGACAGACAGACATACAGATAAAAATTCTAAAACTATAGATTCGGCCTCTGTATCAATAATAATGACTTTCAATAAGATTTTTCAAATAAATGTACGTACAGATTAGACTCAGTTAAAATTTTATTATATGTATAGATAATTCGAATTAGGTTTGATAAAATCCGTATTAATATTATAAATGTGAAAGTTTGCGAGTATGCGTGTTTGTTACTCTTTCACGCCAGAACGGCTGAACAGATCTGGATGAAATTTGGCACAGAGATAGATTAGGCTACATTATTATTTTCATTATTAGTAGACATAGGCTACCATTTATACCGGAAAAATGTACGGTTCCCGTGGGATAGGTTCGTTTTTGTTTTCCTAAAGGCGAACCAGAGCGAAGCGAGGGTGAGCCGCTAGTCTTAATATATGTATATAATTCTTCTGTACGTGTGTTTGTCACCTAACTCCTCATAACGGCTTGACCGATTTGGATGAAATTTTGTGTGTATATTTCGATGGCTTCCTGGATGGTTTGAAAATACAATTGGATCAGGTAGGTGGCTCTACAGTCGGTGTATCATCAAATTATTATTACTTGTAACATAAAGCGAAATATTTTATTAAGAGTTTGAACGCGGGCGAAGCCGCAGGTTCTGCTAGTTAAATTATAAAAAGTTTTAAAAAATCATTTAATTTAGTATCTATTATTATGTCTAGAATTTAGATAAATAAAAATATACATTTATTAGTATTTAAAAGGAGATAAACAAGTGCATTAAGAGCATAAAATATTACCTGTAATTCTATATCATAAAGTCTGCAATTAACACGCGGCACGTTCCCACGTGAGATCGTTATTGAGACGACCGAGTCTTAACGTTCTCAGTTACTACTACGAGTACTAGAGTGTTGGATGTTGTTCTTACTTAATCGTTGTTATCGATTTTATTTCAATTCCTGTTAACTTTGAATCAATATAATCGATAATTTATGTCGAATTATCGAATTGATATTAATAAATTAATACATTTAAAACGATTACTATATATCCGAAATTGTAAACGTTTAAGATGCTACAAAAATTAATATATTAGGTTTTCATCATTTTAGTAATTGGGTATTTTCAAATATTTACCGGATTTAAATGAAAGTAAGACATTTTAAGCGTCTTCTATTGTATCTTTGATATTTTATATCATTTCCAACATGATTATTTGCTAATACGTTGAAGGAAATCATCATAAGGCAGTTCCCGTACGACGTTTTCTTAGCATATCTAAGGGACCAATTTTTTAAAGTACTTAGCCCGAAAATTTTAATCTACGCTAATATTATAAAGAGGCAGAGTTTGTTAACGTTTGTTGAACGTAATAATCTCTAGAAGAAAAAAAAATATTTTTTTGAATTAGATAGCCCCTTTATTGAGGAAGGCTATAAGCTATATATCATCCCGGAAAAATTTACGGTTCCCGTGGGATAGATTTGTTTTTGTCCAGAGACGAACTCGAAGCGAAGCGAGGGTGACTCGCTAGTATGATATATATATATATATATATATATATATATATATATATATATATATATATATATATACATAAAAAAACTTCTTTAAGAGTTATTAGATCTTTGAGTCGTATAGAAAACTATATGAGTTCATTTGTAAATCATGGAAGGCCTCTTCAAATTTATTTATAAGACATTTCTTATATCTCCCTACTACTCCTAGGGGCTTAGTAAAAGCATGAAGACACATGAATAGAAAATTTAAATAAAACCTTCTGAAATAGTACAAGTGTTTGCACTTAGAGCCAATTCTCTCATACTCCCATTTATTCAAGCTTTTAATGTTTAAACAAAACTGAATTTGCTATTTGGTTAGTAAATTAAATTTCTATTTAAAGTTTAATCTTTACATATCAGAAAACTGGAAATTTAACTTTCCCGTGGCCGGATTTTTTGATATACAATACCTTTGGTATTGTAATAGAAAATAAAATATCCTATATCTAGCTATATTGACTTTATTATAAAAAAGTAAATTTAGTTTATTTTATAATCTTTGGAAATAATTAAATAATATTTGTCGATTTCGTATGTGAGCGGAAATAAGCAAAAATCCTTTAATTTTAGGTTAGATAGCCATCATCACCATTGTAAATCCAAAAATTACCTAACACTTTAGATTTATTTATTACAGGTTGATTCTTGAAATTAAAATAACTATTTTTCATTTTAAACCAATAAAAAAAACAAATACTAAATGTTAAGTGAAAATTACCACAATACGTTTGAAAACCGTGATCAAATCGGTTAAGCCGTTTCTGAGTTTAGCGCGCACAAACGCACAGACAGACAAAAATTCTAAAAATCATTGTTTTTGGGTTCTATTGCGTTAATAAAGACCCCTAATAATAGTTTGTCTCAAATATTTTAAGGGGCTAATTTATCATAATACAACGTCTGCAAAAAACAACATAGTAACTGTACAGTATTCAGATAATTTAAAAAGAATTAATACGCCTTATGAACTACTATTGTAAATAAGAAAATTAATATGTAAGTTTATTACACTTTCACACTGAAACGGACAGATTTGTATCAAATTTAGTACAGAGATAGACAGTAATCTGGAGTAATATTTAAGCTACTGTTAGACACCTAAAATAAAATTGTATGTAAAATATATACTTTAATAAAATATATTTAAAGTCCAAATTCATGATAAAATATATACTGAGTGACAATGTTAATCTGCCGCGCTTGAGTAACTACAAAAATCCCCTCTTGGGCTCCCCTACCACAATGATGCCACTTTTATATTTAATCGCGTTAATATTACATAGTTGATAATTAATTTTATTTAAATGAAATAGCCCAAAATTTTGTAAAATTATTACATATGTATATTTTCTTCCCTAGGTATACGATTCCAAGAAACTAGCTAAGCACTACATCAGATCGAGTTCTTTCTTACTGGACATAACGGCGTTGATCCCATTAGATCTTCTGCAGCTTCGCATCGGCACTAACCCTATGATACGCTTCACGAGATTTTTTAAGGTAAGCTTCTACAATATACTAATGTAGTAAAAGATTTGATTTGTTCGATTTGCCCTTTATAATAAATACTTAGATCACTCAAATAGTGTTCATATTAAGATGGTCAAATCTCGCGTGAATTGTTCATACTTAGCAGTGCGAGAGAATCAGTAGTGACATTTTGTTTTTTTTATAAAATTAACTATAACTAATCAAACTCTAATCTTGTTTATTCATTAGTTATACATTTAATAAAATTAAGTTGATATTTACAAAATTTAGTCATAGTTTTGTTAAAAAATAATAAAAAATGTAAAAAAAATATTTTTTTTAAAAACTATATAATAATAATAATTTATTCACATAGCTTTTACAAAGTTACATAATATAAGTGATTAACAGATAGAGTAGCTCCGATATTTAACTAAGTTAAGTTAATTTAACTAAGTTAATATATGAGATTTTTAACAATGCTCTAAATGGTATTACAAAATCTGATAAAGCGAAAACTGTTTTCATGAAAGTAGTTACTTGATTTTATATTTTTAAACACTTCAAATTAAAATGACATGACAGAAAACAAAAGGTATTTTCAGTATGGAAGTGAAAAAAATGTGATATTTAAACGAGGCGTAGAGCATATTACTAAGTAACGATTATTGACATTTCTTTATAAGATTTTTGTCAAAAAACTAAAATATAGCCATTTACAAAAAGCATTTAAAAATAAGTGGATTCATTTTCAATTCGCCTTTTTGATAAAGGTAAGACTATTAAACTGATTTTGTTACTCGATAAATTATGTAGATTGCCTTAACTGTGCTATTTGCAGGCCAAAACATAATGTGTAATCCACAAATATTATTGAATATTAATATACATATTGCAAAATTAGTTAAGTAGCACTAGATAGAGTCGTTAGACCTTTAAAAGTTAAATTCAAAATTTTATTGGAGTTAAAGTTGTATTGATTTGTGATCAAATTAAAAAAAAACAGAAGGTTATTTTTTCTCCATTTTTCTGCGAGTTACGCAGTACCTTCTTCTTTTCGACGACACGTTTGGCTCAGTTTGTAGTGTACCGTACTTGCTATGCCAGCGGTTGCGGGTTCGAATCCCGCTGGGGGCATTCCTTTGTGTGATGAGCACGAATGTTTGTACTCCATGTACCAAGGTGTTTATATTCATAATATGTACATATTTAAAGTTATATATGTGTAGTGTATCAACTGTCTGGTATACATAACACAAGCTTCGTAGTTAGGCATGGAAATAGATGGTGCTGTGTTAATGTCCCAACATATTTTATAAATTTATTTATGGTTTTTCTTTAGAAAATAAGTTATATTTTAAGGAAACTATCAGTATAGAAATTTCATAAAAAAATCTGTCTGTTGAATGCTTTTGAAGTCGGCGTATTTAATTTTTCAAATGGGTATTTGGAATTTACAGAAAAGAAATAGTCCTAATGCGAATTCATGGTCAAAGCTATGTGAATGTCTAGCTAATAAAAAATAAGCGCACATTTACAATATTCATTTAGTTTTAAACGAATATTTTTTGATTTTGCAGTAAACTTGCATCTGATGTTTCGAGTTACTATTAGTTATTATTTACTCGATGTCGAGGAACACTGACAAGCGCCTGTCAGATACAGCGTTTGTGAGCATTATACTCGCGAACATTTCAAAATATACCCATTTTAAATACTAGAATCTCATTTACATTTCATAATAAATGCATTCTATAGAAATAAAAATGCAAATGTTTGTTTGTGTAAAACTGTTAATCTATGGAACTTCTTCATCTAATCCTTGGAAGATATACGCAAGGTTTATATGCTATCCATTTTGATATAGCGCGTCACAAAATTGCCACACATCCACAAAATTTATGGTTTAATACCATGAGAAAAATATTTTTGCGTTATCCATTTACGAGGGCAAAAGCTAGTACTTAATTAAAAATAATCAGTGACGTGTGAGTTTGATATCACATCGACAGCTCTGAAGTAGAAGACAAAGAATTATTATGGAATTACTATTACAAATGCGAAAGTTTATATATGTATGTGTTTACTGTGTACATATGTTTGTTACTCCTTTTCGCCGAAAGAGAAAGACCGCATTACCGCCTCCAAAATTTTATTAAGATCCTATTTATCTCAGGACCTACCTTAAAAAAAATTAAGCTAGCCAAGTCAAGGTTTAACCCTTTCCAATAATTTGATTGACATACATGTAAATTACGTTATTCAAACAAATATATTAGCTACTCTTTTTTAGAATCGGTTAGAAAATAATTTCAGTTGTAAGAAATACAAGAACCCTCCTATATACCATTAGTATAACTTACGTCTAACCACTTGTGTTGACACATTACCATTATATCATCATTATCCACGCCTAGTTCAATTTAGACTTGTTTTATCTCTCCATCCGTTCCAGTCCCTCGCGTCTGCTCATTTTCATAAAATTGTGCTATATTTTATTGACTTAAGGCTAATTTTGAGCCTTAATGTTTTTCTTCCTCATATTATTATATTTATCTTTTTTTTTTATTTTAAGTTGCCTAAACTAATATTAAGTAACTAAGTGATTTATGTCGTTGTTTTTTTGAACGCGCTTATCTCTAGACTCCCAGTTGGATTGTTTTTTACACTTGATAGTCTATTTATTTAGAACGGCTACGTTAAATCACACTACTATTCGAAACTACGATTGTAGAAAATACGTAAGCAAACGCAAGAAAGAGCTAGTGATATAATAAGACAACGTTGTTTCACATTTTGATCAGACCTTATGTAAGTTTTTATAACAGAATCATATCTAAAGGATATATTGTAGAACTTTGCAGCAAATCTCATCCGTTCGTTACACCGTTTTTGCTTGAAAAAAGGATACATCATCAAATATACTTTCGCATTTATAATATTAGTATAAAAAGATACAAATGGCAAGCAAAAGGCTTCGCTCTTACCGTACACTATTCTTTATAAATGATAAATACATAGACTACCTTACTTTTCAGCCCATCTTTGTACAAAAAATGTTGTTAATTCATTACTCCTATGCTGCAGTAAATTGCTTTAGTGAAACACAAGTTGTCAAAAGTGTGTCTCTCGATCATGAAAAATATATGGGAATATTTGGTTAAGCTCTATATAAAACAGAAACGATAATTTTTGAAACCAAAAAAATAATAGTAGGATGAAACCCATTGGAAAAGGAAGAAAATATAACAAAAATGAAAGGAAAAATATTTACTGATTGAAAATTAGGGTGCTTTTCGATTAAGTCAAAATAAGGTGAAAAAAATGAATATTTTAAATAAAAAAAATTATAGTGTATTTGGGACATAAAAAGGTTTTCACTTTATTTTTTTGTAAAAGATAAAAATAAAAAACCAAAAACTTGGTTATTTGAAAAAATTGTAAATACAAAAGTTGTAAATCCTTTTATTAATATAACTAAAAATATAAATATAACTTTACCATTTAACTTTTTCCATAGGAATTGTAGTTTTGCCGGGAATCGAGATAAACCGTTTTTTACCCTTAAAAACTCAGCTTCTTCCACTTCCGGACCTCAGATCGTCCGTAAATTATTTTTCCTTTCATTTTTGTTAAATTCTCCTCCCTTTCCAATGGGTTTCATCCTACTGTTATTTTTTCACTTTTTACCATTTTCAAAGGTTTCCGTCTGGTCTAATATATTTAATGTAATCACTATGATTCCATATTTATTTTATTATAACTATGTACATATTTTTATGAAGGCTTTATTTACTACAATGTTAATGTTATATGCCTCATACGAACTTGACGCTCCTAATTAAATTTAATTTTAAACTAAAACCTCGCTATAATTCAATTATTATAAGTTATTATTTATATTCTGACTTTATGATCTACTGTCTAGCAGATCCTAAGGTGCTAGGTTTGAGTCCCGAACCGGGCCAAGAATACCGACAGATTTTTTTCTGTGCGGAGAGTTCGTAAAGTACTGCCTGCCTCTCACCGGTTGTGTCAGACTGGGATTGAAACCTGATCTCTCACCGGTCGTTTCAGACTTTGAGAATGAAAGGATTACAGAGTGCACTTTTATGTAATTTAATATCTCAAGCTCTGATAGCTAGTTTCAGTGAAGTTGGAGAGCATAACTGAAATTCGGTCTTAGGCTTATAAAAAACTTTATGAATTTTGATGAAGAATTTAATATATTTATTTACAGGTGTACAGGGCAGTAAGCTGTTACTACATGGTGGAGTCAAGAACAGTTTATCCTAATTTTTGGAGAGTGATCAACTTGATTCATATCTTACTCATCCTTGCACATTGGTTTGGGTGCTTCTACTTCTTACTCTCTGAGTTTGAAGGTTTCCAGGTAATAATATAACAAATTTTATTTTAATTTCTTTCACGTTAAAGGTATGAACATTATATAAATAAAAATATAAAATGATGGGTCTACGGACGCTTTTTGGTAGACGTTTGCTATACACTCATTATAATTTATATTATAAAATATCTAGTTGATAGAGTTCAATTGAAAATTTTACGATAAAGTATATGTATTATTTATAAAATAAATAATGATAAAAACACTGGATGATCTTAGATAATTAAGTTAATAACAAATAAATATTTAAGAACTGAATAAATATTATTTTATTAATAATACTTTTTTAATTTTAATCGCGCTATGGTTTAGTTCAATAGAATAGTATATAGGCAAATTTATAAGATAATGAATTAAATTAAAGAAACGAACGTTTCAAAAACCAACGCTTTCTTAGATTATAAAAGCAAAACATTTTCACAATCAGCAGTACTAAGCATCGATAATACACCGGAATTAAATTCACGACCTCTGAAGTTGTAGGAAGTATCATCACTCAGAATCGAGTCTCTATATCCTCCTGAGGTTTTCCCTGAGCGCTATAATATAGGGGTCTTCAAGAGCCGTGTCTTCAGGTCCCTTAAAGGTTGGCAACGCATTCGCAACTCCTCGTGTGTTGCAGATGTCTATGAGCGGCGATAGCCACTTACCATCAGGTGGATCGTTTGCTCGTTTGCCCCTTTTTTCTATAAAAACACTGTCATGTACTCAGGACTAAAATATGCATAGGAAATTGTTCACAGTAATAAGATTGTTAGCAGGAAATTTCATGAAGAAAACGTCTAACTGATTGCATTACGATAGGGTTAATAGAATGTAGTCGCAGAATCATGTCGTTACTTTAACGTAAAAGACAAAACAAAATGCTAAAAACTTAACTTTAACCTAAATTGCAGTTAAAAAATTATCTAAGTATAATTAATTATAATGTAACAGAATATAAAAGTGAAAAATTTCAAATATCACTACATATTATAAAAGAAAGTCCCCCACCGCGTCTGCCTGTCTGTTTGAAAGCAATAAATTCAAAAACTACCGTTCTTCTTCGTAAAAAGCGAACTAAAAAGAAAAGAACAAGTTGACGAAGGAATATACTAACATAATATTATACAGTCGGAGCCATATACACACGTAGCTATTTTAAAACATATAAAGTTTAGTAATTACAAGGTAACATAGGATCGGACGTACATATATACAGGTAAACACATAACTCACCTTTGGGCTTCACCGCAGTCGGGTAAATAACTAATTGTATCCAAGAAAATTTTATTAATAACAAAACTCGTCAATATAAGCTACTAAACGAAAAAAAAAATATTTACAAACATTAGAAAAAGGTACTGAACTGTTTTTTCTTTTAGATATTATATTTTATGCCCAAAATTTTTGTTAAAAATACATTCATATCCATATCCATAAAATTCATTGGACTGTGAATATCTAAACACGAAAATTAAATACGTTATCCCAATTTCGATTCATAAATACATAAACAAACGATAATCAAGTATAAATTATACGAATAATGTAAAGCATTCTGTTATTTTAGCCAACATAGCGGAAAATCTAGTAAACATTGCCCTGCCCTGTCGGTTTTGGAAAAAATCACGTATCTATCTATTATTATATAATTTCTAAGAAAGAAGAAATCTATTGTTCACTGACACGCCGGCGTGTCCGCGGTCGTGGAGGGATTAATGTCTGATTACGAGGAAATTATGCATATCTTCAAAACTTGAAATACTACTACTTATAGAAAAAAAATGGGACAAGTACGAGTCTGAAACACGCGCCGAAGGGTCCGTAGCATAAAACATTAAAATAATACTTTCTTAGATTTACACCAATATCTGACATTAAAATAAGTTTATTATCACAATTTTTTGTGATGCAGCTACAAATTACAATTTTTGGATTTTTCATTTTACTTATGTTATAAGCCATTGCTTCTTGGCAAAATTCATGATTCTAGGTCAACAGGAAGTACCTTACAGGTTTTGATTTCCTTGCGACTGTTAAAATATGCGGCATAAACGGACGTATCTCTAAATTGCGTTGGCTTACAAATAAAAAGTTTTCACAACTCCAAGGGATTGTAGACTTGTATTATGTAAAGTGTATTTTGTACAGTATTTGACAATAATTTCAACATGATACCTCCACGCGTTCCTGAGAAAAAGAGTCTCGACAGACAGGCAGATAGACACGCAGACGGACGTCAACAAAGGTCCTATAAGAGTTATTTTTTTCTTTTGAAGCATGGAACCCTAAAAAAGAATAAATTTTGCATTTCTACATAAATCCTTTTATTTAAAAGCATATGAGAATTGAAAGCATTTTAAAATATCGTAGAATTGAAAAAAGCCAGGCAAAACTTAGTAAAATAAAAGAAAATAACAATAAATATTTCATTGCAGGGCGACTGGGCTTACCCACATCGTCCAGGAGAATACGCGACGTTAACTCGCAAGTACTTAGGTTCCCTTTACTGGTCCACGCTAACGCTGACTACCATCGGCGATCTTCCAACACCTGAAACTAATGCTGAGTGAGTATACGCATGTATATATTTATTGTTTTATGTATTGAATACGTATCTAATAACTGTAGAGCTTTTATTCTAAGATGCGAGATGAGATATTTACATATTTTTATGATTATGGGTACTTTTCTTACCAATAATACGGAAATATCGAAAATCAATTTTTTTTGGTAAATATATCGTTTAAAGTTAGTTAACATGAATTAAAAAATACCTTGTAATGGCTATGGGATTTAGGAACGTGGCATCGATCTCAATACAAAATAAAAAAAAAGGATAATTAATTTGAAAAAGAAACAATTTAAAAAGGGTTTCTGTTTAATATTAAATAAGATTTTAAAGTAGATTTCTAATTTTGCACGGACGTGTAATATATTTTACAACGACACAAGCCGCATGTGACATAGGTATAAACTTAGAGTGATTAATACGAACGCCGCAATACCACAGTATTGATGAGAATAGTTCAGCTTTGTTGAAATGGAGCGTGTAGTTTGGAATTTTAATACGTTTTAATAATACCTTGATAACTTTTGTTTATGGAAGTATAATAATTAATTAGATGGTATATAAAATATATATTATGTTAATAGTTGTTAAGGGGAAATGACCACCCAGTGAGGAATAATATTTACCATTCATAGGTATTTCGTATATTATGTATTTTATGCGAGTTTAACTCGCGTAAAGGTCGCCGATTCGAATCCCGCTTAGAACAAATGTTTGTGTTATATGCTTTCTATGACTGTTTATCGCGGTCTTGTTATGTTAGTGATCTGTTTATGTTTGATGTACCCAAGAGTAACGTAAAGGAGGTTTATGAGTATGTAATGTAACTATTAGATATTATGTTATTCAAGTTTTTCTAAAACGTAAAAAAAATAACACGCGAATAACATGTAACAAAGTCAGCTTTTATTTAAATTTGAAACAAATGTCATACAAAAACCAGCTGCTTTTATACAAATAAGTAAACAATTAATAAAATCTTTATTGGATCGTAATAAGATAATATTGATGCTATAAAACTTATTTACGATAATTACTTATTATATCGTAGCCATAAATGCCATCCCGTAAGATTTCGCCAAAGGAATTTGTTTCAAAAAATTATTCAGTTATTTAACCAATAACTTAACAGTTAAGATTTTGATACAACATTAATGTTGTTTCCAAATATTTTATTCCAAATATGTATGGTTCTGTAAATGAATAGAAAATATAACTACCTTATAAAATCACTCTATTATTCGTCGGGCGGTCGAAACACTTATTTTTTCTTCTGCAAAATTAAGTTAGGACGTACTTAGACCCAATTTACCTTTCAATAATTATATTTGTACAGAAACATCAGTGAGCAAATTGTGCTTCTCCGTGCTTAGTTTTCTATAAGCGATATAGAAAACTAATCACCCGATGGATATAGAATAGAAAACTATCCGAAATGTCAGAGAAATAATATAATGCTATCTTGTCTAAGCCCTTATGATAGAAAGAGCTTAATCGAAAATTGTGGCTTCTAAAGATTAACCAGAGTTATTTACCGATACAAGTAATTTAAATAATATCTTTCTATTTCCTTTTGATAAAATAGATAAATTGTTTTTTTCTTGATATCAAAGAAACTTATTGATGGATTTTAGATGAAACAGAATATTATTTCCTGTGCCAATAAAATGAATTTTTCGTCGATGAAGTGTCAACATGTAATCACATAAACCTTAAAGAGAGAATAAAACGTTTCATTCCATGATTATATTTTCTTATACTAGCGACTCACCCTTGTTCCGCTCGGGCTTGTCCCTAGTTAAATTTTAACGATTAGTATAGATTTCTCAGAGATGAGATATTTTCCCACAGTAAGAAGTATCCTATATGTTGATCCAGATAACCAGCTATCATCAAAATATCAAATTTCATCAAAATATGTCCAGTGGTTTTCTCGTGATGCGTTCCCAGATAGACAGGTCGACAAAATTCTAAAAACTATAGATTCGGCCTCTGAATCGATATATAACAATTACTGTTTCAATAAGATTTTCCAAAAAATATTTATGCACAGATCCGATTCAGAATTTAATTATATGTATAGATTAACATGTTTTTTCAATAAGTATTTCGATTGATATCAATTTACCTTGTTTTTTTTTAAATAAAAACGTCAAAGACCGTGAAAGCTTAATAACTTGTTTTGAAAATTTAACTCGCATTAAAAATTTGTTTGGAAATTTTATTAAAAAAAAAACAAATTTAGTAATATTATAATTAAAACGCTAGAAGGAAAGCTGGAAAGAACCGAACTAAATTCCGAACCAGCCATTGTAAATTCAATGCTGGCATACAGCCATATTTATGTTACATTGTACATTGGAATAAAAATGTAACTCTTATTGCACCAAAATAAATTTAACTTTAAATTAATGGGAAATTCATCATTTCGGTGTTTAAATTAATTTAACACCAAGTTACAATGTTGTTCTTAGCAGGTGTCGGTATAATTTTTGTGCAATATTTGTCATGATTTGTGCGGGTTTTGTATGTTTTGGACAACTAATATTATGGTCTAATGGTTTTTGTTGTTTGGAAAATTCAACTAAACGTATATATTAAAACGTTTACAATTTAAATGAAGGTTTTGAGTTAAAATTTAAAATTCTTTACTAACTTACCACTAAATGCTAAACTTAACATACTCGTTTTAACCTTGATCTTGAAATACAAGGTTCTTAAAAAAGTTCCCATTCGAATGACAGTGGAAAAGTAGATTTGAAAATCACTTTATCGTTCTAAACCAAATACCATGTAACGCAATAATTAATAGCTCATAGTATGGAAATCTCAACATAGGTAACTCTTAATTTACTAAGCCGTTTGACATAAAACTTAACTGTTCTTTAAACTCCAATTATTACATGAACCTATAATAAAAATTGCTATTAGAATCTGTTAAATTGTTCATAAAAAGTTACTTCAAACCGCCATACAAACAAAAAAGTTCAAATCTCTGAATTTAGCTAATATGACAGAGGTATCTCTGACATCTCCTTAGCACAATTTTTCTCAAAAGACATTGAATTCCATCAAACCTACGTTTATATATTGTATAGTAGGTATACTTTTTGTGTACCGCTCTGAAGTACGCTGCAAGTGGCTGCGCAGTGATCAATATTAAAATCAAAGTTTATATTCTCAAAGTACATCACTATGTTCACGTCTATTTGACAAGCCTAATTCAGAGCGACACAGATAAAATACGAATATTATACGAGTAGGTATATAGGATATGTATAGATAAGAAACCGCTTCCATATTAAATTATTAGTGTACTAAACGTAATAAGGATGTATTGCTTTATATAATTATTATTAACAATTCGTTATATGCATAGCACGCATGGAGGCCCCAAATTTTTGCCGCGACGGGGACTCAAATCCCGACTTCTGCAATTCAGATCTAACCGGGGGTATGTGATAACAATGAAATTGGTCAGATCATGGGATAAAAAAATTAGTACATAAAATATTTTATTTTTTATTTAATGCATATGTATAAACTTTAACATATAAAAAACGAGGAATTAAAAAATTATTTTCCTAATATATATTCCTCAATTTATGGTAATTTTAACTTTTTTACATACTAGCTTAATTTTTTTTTTTGCTTTTCTGTTGATGTATCTATGCTTTTGCCTTATAGAATTAACTGAATCGATTCACATGATATTTTCTCAGGGAAAATAACTCGTTTATCGAGTATTGAAAACGATATTATAATTTCTTAACAAAATTTACAATTCAAATTACAAAATGTTAGAACAAATTGTCTGAAACAACGTCAGCTGTTATATTTTAGTGAAATATTATGTTTCTACAGTTTATATTGTTGATATACGATAGTCTTCATGTAAGTTAACTGAATTGACACCAACTCGTTTTATGGTACTGTTATAATGTAACCCAATACACAATCAAGAATCACCTAAGTATATGACAACACGTTTGGATCAGTTTGGCCCTACTTGCTTTGCCAGCAGTCGCAGGGTCGAGTCCCGCTGTGGGCATTCATTTATGTTATGAACACGAATGTGTGTACTTCAGTCATGGGTGTTAATATTTATTATATGTATGTATTTAAAGTTATATAATATGTCTGTATAGTGTATGATGTTCTCCTGACCGATTCCGGCCACGGCGGCCAATCTCATTGAGACTAGCCGACTGCGCAGGAGATATTATAGAACTAGTGCTGTGTGTTAATGTCCCAACATATTTATTTACCCATTATGATACATAATGAACAGAGCTCAAGTTTAATTTTCAACTAACTAATAGGACTAAGTTAACTAAAATAATAAATGATGATATAACTGCACCTTTAGAAAGTTCTAGATCTCAATTAATGTTCAATTACGTAAGAAAGTTATAAACTAACGGACCCAACCGGGTGAAACGATGAATAGAAAGAGACTAGCTTTAAATGAGAATGAATTTACTTTTGGAAAAAGAGAGACCAAGTTGTAATTTAGTTCAATTCCTCGATGGGACAAACATTTTTCATATAGATTTCTTAGATCCGTGCCGAATAAGAGCGGTATTATAAAAGTATGAGAATATAACTTATAGTCCCGAAAATGGCAATAGTAAATTTTGTAATATTCTATATTTTTCTCACGCCTCGAGTCGTCTAACTGATCTATCCATTTCCCTCAGTATATTACTAGACACAATACACAGTTTATTACTGTGTATTTTCTACGTAGGATACATTGTTTTCCTCCTAATTGTAGGTAAATAGCCGTAAAGCCACTCAAATACAGCTCTCTGTAGTTTCCAAGCTCCCTTGCTTGTATACAATTTTGTTACAATAACATACCAGTAGTATCCGACTGTGACTTTGCCTAATAAATAGTAGAAGTACATTTTAAAGAAAAAAAAACAACTTCCAGGCACTAAAAAGTAAAAAATAACTAAACGGGGGGGGCGGGTTGGGTTTGTATAGAATAGATACCTACTCAGATATTTTCAGTCGATGCCAGCCGATACAAATTAAAGCACACCGACTTCCAAAATATATGATTATGATTGAAAGTCGGTTTTATTTAAGTTTTTATTTTTCCATTTTTAGTGTAGACGTAATAAGCAGGTAATTTGTAAGAAGTAAGTTTTTTAATAACATATTGGATTAAGCCTTAAGCCTAAGATTTAAAAATAATTTATTGTTGATTTTTTTAAACCCCCTTGTCAGATTTCGATAAAATTTAAATGCGACCACCTGGGAAGTATACTTTAAGTTACAAAAGTTGTGAATGAATGATGTCATCTATATATGTAATATGTACATATATATTAGAGTATTAAGATATTTTCGGTATTTATATATTAGAGTATTAAGATATTTTCGGTATTTAGTAATAAGATATTTTCGGTAGGATATTAGTAACCGACAGTTAAATAATAAATTGTAGTAAAAATGACCAGAAACGAAAGGGGCATAGTCAAGGTATGAACGTAGATAGCTAATATGGCGACGCACAAACGTAAATGCAAATAAAGTACCTACTCATTTGCAACATCTGTGACAAACGCTCAGAGCCTAAAGCCGACACAGTTTAATTTTAAATTGTCAGTACGGGATTGTTTTGAGAGAAAGAAGTCAGAACTCAGAAGATATGAAGAGAAAAAAGATCTGAAAATCTAGACTGAACCTACATTTTTTTTCAATCTTCAAAGATTTCAAAACTGCCTTTAAATAAAGTTTTTTTAAAGCTTCTTTCAAATTCAGCGAATCTAGAATATTAAGTGTAAGGATAATTTTAATAGTCTAAATGAGTAGTATTATCGGACCATTATTACAAATGTGAAATTTTGTGAGGATGTATTTGCGTGAAAGAGTACTTTCACGCAAAAACTACAGAATGGATTTTAATGAAACTTTACAATAATATAGCTCATACATCAGAATAACACATAGGCTATTTTTTACCTCGTAAAAATTTGGGGTTCCCGTGGGATAGATTAATTTTTATTATTCTAAAGGCGAACCCAGTGAAGCGAGGGTGAGCCGCTAGTAGGTATATTATATTTTTGAGCGATTTAAAAGAGAATGCCAATAGTAACATACTTTCTTTTTACGTAGTATACAATGGAAGGGTAAGTGGAATGTGAAGTAAAGAACTTGAAGAACCTTTGAAAGTTAAATATTTGTTAGGTATACTTTTAAATACGGTCAGCAATATGAGGGTTTCTGACAAGTGTATGTGAAGACAATAATGTAAATTGAAAAAGAGAGAAAGGTCTATCTGGATCATAGCAATTTGGTATTATTTTTTCTGGCTGTCGATATAATATAATAATACTAGCGACTCACCCTCGCTCCGTTCGGGCTCGCTCCTAATTACTAAAAAATGTGAGGTGGGGGTAGGAAGGTGAAAAATACTTTACGACCTATTCTCATACCTACCAAATATACAAAAAAAACATCACAATCAGTCGAGCCGTTTCGTAAGGGTGCTACCACAAACACAGTGACACGAGATTTTTATATAATAATAGGGTAAATATACGTTTAAATAACTACAAAATGGTATGTTACAAGAAATCATTTAAGAAGAAAAAGTACCGAAATTCAAGCCTAATAATTAGTTATACAAGAGAAATTATGGTTGTTAATTAAAAAAAATTCACTTTACTTTTGATCTTCCAAATTACGTTATGAAAAACATATTACAAAAAAGTTTGATGCTACGGAACCCACTTTCTTTTCCTAATCAAACTCAAGCGAAGCATATGCAAAGTAGAATAAGAAAGCGGCTATCAAAATACAAAACCGTAGTAGTGATAAAGAATCATTTAGCGCTTTCAGCTGCTTGCGCATTACATAAATCTATTAGAAACTACAAAATGCTGTCCATACATCGAGCGCTGAAAGAGCTGACTTGTTTTATTATTGTTTTATTTACCAAAGTAAACATGGTAAATGAAAAAATATTGCAAAAGTCGTTAAGCTACTCTTAAAAATATTTGCGAGTCTAGTAAATGTTATGCTTAAATCTTAAAAGAAGCTACTAATTATTGTACAAGTTGCATGCTTAGAGGATCATCGGATACTATTTTAACCAATTTCCAAAAAAGAGAAGGTTTTATATTCGCCTATATGTATGTTTTTTTTGCATGTTCATCAACAGTGTCCTTTGATTGTTTTGTTTGACGTAATGCCATAAATTGTAGTCAAATTTGATAAACATGGCAGTGGCTAAATACTAATCATATCTTATTTAAGTTTACAATAATAAAATCACATAATTATGATTTGTAAACTACATTCAAATCGGTTGAATAAAACCAAAAACTTGTGTTATTCAAGATGGTATTTAAAAAAAACTCATATTTATTCTAATATAGAAGTTCAAATTGACCTGGAATGATAATAACATTGCATTTCCCATCTATTTCACTCTCAAGAATTTTACAATGGCTCCTGAATCTGAATTCATAATTTAACATTTTTGTAGAGCTACCTACTTCATTTAAAATTAAAATTCCACAGTATAAATATTTTGAAGAGTGCAAGTTCACTCGTATAAACAACAGAACGTTTAAGGTTTTTTAAATCACTTGTTAATTTTTTCGGCTTTTAAACAGCAAATATTAAAGTTTTTGAATTTAACTATTATGGTACTATTGTGGCACAACTCCTTTATGCATATAAGACTAGCAGAACCCACGGCTTCGCTCGCGCTAAATCTACAAAAACTCTAAAAAGGTAGGTTTCATACAAACCCTATTTTTACTATCCCCCTATCTTATCCCCTTATGGATGAATTTCGAAAAATGTTAAATCACATATTTATTTAATTTTATTGAAGAGCATTAATACCCAGTTTCAAGTAATTCTGATAATAAATATTTTTTTTGGTTATATTATAACGTGTTTTCCCGTGGACTTGAGGAAAAGAGGGAGGAATAAGATTGATACATACATATGTATTATGTATACAGTATGTTTGTTTTTTATTTTGCAGCTTGATACCTCGGTATAACCAAATTTTGAAATTTCCAATCTCTCTGATGATAGTCTTATAGATATACGTAAGTTATACACACTCATATATACATATATAGTTAACGGTATATTCGGGGTATACAGAATAAACATCATTTTTTGCAAAAAAATTATTTATGGACTAGAAACACAAAGGCTCCTTTATTCTAGTACATCAAATCTTATTACTCTAGTCTGTATCACTAAGATCCTATTGCAAAAAGATACTTAGGAAGTCATCTCAGCAAAACGTGGTTATGTCACTAGTGTAGGAAACAAACATCTGACTGAAGTAAAAAAATATAATAAATTTTATATAGATTAGCTAAGATCTACAATACAATAAGATTTATTATCTGCTGAAGCGTTTTGAAATATTTTCCCTACATTTTCATACCAGACTCTACATTTTCATATCCCTACTACATTTATTCCAATCCCAATTTAGAATATAGGGAAATTGTGATCATATCGTAGTAAGTGGGTCGCAGTTCCGAATCAATTTAATGATAGAATATCCCAATGCTTTGTTGAATAGCTTATTTTTATCATTTGTAAATGAGAAGATGTATTCTATAATGCTAACATACTTTTTCTTCTATCTATCTATATATACTTTCATTATATTATTTTATGTTATACTAGATAATTTCTGGGGCACAGTCTGCCTTGTCTAGACAATTTAATACGGACCACTAAACATGATCCTTTTTTTGTAACATAATTCATGCCCCAAGTATACAAACGTCAATAAACAAATCACGTAAATTCACGATTTTTTAAGAAGTTTCTTTTTTTAAATATGGAAGCTTACAAATTAGAGTTTTAATTTCACAAAGCTCTCAAAAGCTCATAAATCACAAATACTGTTAGACTCCTTCATATTTTATTTGCGTATCATAAAGCAAATATCTATTAAATGTTTATTTTCTCACTAAATAGGATGTTCAAAGGAAGGGCTTACAAACGCTAAAGAAATTGTCTAATAATAGTAGCACAATGTCTTTGCCCTTGCCAAATAAAAATGTGACATTACAATTACTTGTCAATTACCTTCTACAAACATGAGACATTTTATAAGGCAGGTAAGAAGTTCAGAAGGCACGATATACTATGGAGAATTGTTATCCATGAAATCAAATATCGATTAAAAAAATATAATAGAAAATCTAAAAAGAGATTGTATAAGTAGATGCAATTAGAGGTGGATTCGCTATTTTTTCTCTAAATATTCAAAGGTTACCTTTTCAGATGTTTTTCTTGTTAATATATTACATAACGTCTGGCTTGAAATTGCCGGACTTATATATGAGAGTTATGGGATGCTCTGACACCCATAAAATATACGATGAAGGCCGTAAGTCCACTTCTGCTTTATAGGCTGGTCCATAAATTTCATAATGATTAAGCCACTAGTCATAAAATTTTGTTTGTACATTTTCGTAAATGTTAAGTGTTAATTTTTTTCAATCATACAGTATTTCGAAGGACTGGTAAAAAGTTACAACGTTTTATGTTTTATCGGTTCTGATTATTTTTTTTTTTGCTAGAGCTTCTTCATTTTGACTCAAAATCACTGCAGTTATAATCATTTTTTTTTTAAATATAATAAAATTGGCAAATCAATTATTTCTACCTGACTTTCAACTAACTCACTTTCCTATACAAAAGTAACTAAGAATTGAGGAACCTAGAAGAAATGATTTTTGTAAACTGAGCCTATACATGTTTAAGTATAGTTTATAATATTTATTCCAGTAAATAAAACCTTTCAAGTCCATTTGCAATTTCCAATCTAATTACTGAGACTCAGGTGTTAATTTACGTAGCTAAAGGCTATCGAAATATAAAGGAAATATATTACGTAAATAAAGACCTGGAATTTGAACCCGCTTCACTTGGTTTTCCAAGCGAGCGACTTGCCACTGGGCTACTTTTTTACGCCTTAATTGAATTTAGAAACTCGCAATGTGCTATAATTTTCCACATTCCAAATAAAATTTGTAATTATTAAAACAAATCAGAAGGTTAAACCCCAAGTGTTAATGAGTAAGTGACAATTCTTTATACAATGCAAAATTAATACAAATGCAACTTAAACCGAAGTAAATTAATATAATATCTATATGATTTAGGTCTAACGCCCAAGTTACGAGTAAGTATAGTACAAGAAACACTGTTTATGTGAGAAGAGTAATGGTATTGGCTTAAGAGTTAAGACTCGTATTACTTTGTTTAAATTGGATAAAATCTTGAAAAATGACAAGTAAATCCTTCAATTATACGAAGTGGCTTAGTAACAAAATTGATTTAATAATGGATAGAGCTTTTTAAAGTGCACAGACGAACATTAGATTTACCTTGGTATTGTAGTGCAGTAGTCAGTTACTGTGATTTTGTTTGAGAGTTCAAACCAGCGTAGATATTTGCTAATGATTAAAATTTTAGCTTCTTTTTCTGGATTGTTTCCGAAAAATATAAACCTTTCCAGTGGAGATTGTTGAGTATGATTTATACAGTTCTATTTAACAACCCACTGCTGGGCACGGGTCTCCCCTGAACACGAATCGGGAATCACTCCATAGTCCACCACGCTGGTGAAGTGCTAATCGAGGATTCTCTAACATGCAGGTTTCCTTGAATTATTTACTTTCCCTGTTTTTATTTAAAATATTTATGCTTAAGTTTTTTACTTCACGAAAAACTAAATCAACTCGAATATAACCTATTTTTGTTTGTCAAAGTTAGAAAGAAGATCCATCGTATTTACGTCAAAGTTTTATCTTTGGTGACCAAATAATCCCAAAAAGTATAATTAGCTCCAAGTCTCAACCGAAACAATAACCAATGTACCCAGGCTTAATACAAAATCCTGTAAATATAACATGAATTTTCATTAATTCTTTATTATGGAGAGCACGAGTAAATTAGTATCAAAACGCTTTCTACAATATGAGAACTCTAAGTAAAAGTGAACAAATTTAACACTACACTGAATTTCGTAATGAGCTCATCTCGTCTTCTCCCTTCCGTACCCACATATTAATAATATTATTCGATGTAAGATAAACTATTACATATACGAATCTATACTTCTAAAGAAAAATCAAGTGTATGTATGTCTGTGTTTATGGAAAAAAAAATTGTTTATCGCTACGTCTGTCTGCTGGATTGTAACAGGACCTTTACTGATGGACAGAAGATTTTTGTAAGTTATAGTAAAAAGGGCTACTCTTTATTTCGGAAAAAAAGGCTTCCCGCAGAATAAAAGATAGGAGAATAATACTTCAACAGATTTTAATTAGATTATAATTGACTGGTAAAGGACACAGAAGAAAAGAGTATAATCTGATAATTTATGATAATTTATCTTCAAAGTTAGTACATAGCTCTCATATTATGTAGAGATGAGATATAGAGACTTGGTTGGTAGATTTTGTTAAATAATACTGTAACGAACAATATATAAAATATAGGGAAAGTATCTGTCGAAATGTTATTAAAAATGCATGTCCAAAATTCATCAATCAGGACATCCATACTAATATAATAAATGGGAAAGTGTGTTTGTTTGTTTGTCCTTCTTTCACGTGAGTGTCACTTGTTTCACGGGAGTGATGGATTGGCGTTTGAACTTTTTACTGCGGGAGATTATCTAATTCCCACGGGAAAACACCTTATAATACAATCCAAAAAATATTTATGATGAGAATTACTTAAAACTTGTATTAATTTAATAACATTAATTAAATACGTGTTTTAGCATTTTTCGAAATTTATCCTATAAGGGGGTAAAATAGGGGATGAAAGTTTGTGTGAAACCTATCTTTTTAGAGTTTTTTTTGTAGTTTTAGCGCGAGCTAAGCCGTGGGTTCTGCTAGTTAAACTATAATTTAATGCCTTATTATTAAGGAAGGTTGAATGGAAATGGAAAATGACATTATGTTGATGAATTATACTTAAAGCTTGGTATTATTACTCATCGGCACAAGAAATAAATTATTTGGATATTTTCGGAATGCAGCCCCTTAACGGATAGGGAAATAAACCCTGAATAATATATAGTTTCGTTCAATAAACAATGCGTAGGCAGGCAAACCCAGTGCATGTTTCTTAATTATACTATAATAATATATCTATATATACTATTATAAAGAGGAAAGATTTATTTGTTTGTTTGCTTGTTTGCTTTTACCGAATAGGCGCCGAAACTATTGAACCGATTTAGATAAAAGGTAAGAAGATAGTTTGAGACCCTGGAAAAGACATAGGATAGTTTTTATTCCGGAAATCATCCCTAAAGGGGGTGAAAATAGGGATGAAACTTTGTATGGGGAAGCAACCTAGGGACGAATCCGAGCGAAGCGAGAGATAGTCGCTAGTTATCGATAAATTCTAAATCAAACAACTTGTAGCACTCGGTTTGTAACAAAAAAAAATACTTTTCAATAATTTATCTTAAATATTAATTTAACATAACCTGCTGTAATATACTTAGTTACTTTATCTTAATTTGTCACTTTATCTCAAAACATAATCAAGTTGGCAACCCTCGGCGCCTGTGAAAATATTTACTTTGGAAAATTATATTCTCTCATCAATAAGACATTGATTCGATAACAAGACCCAATCGAAGTCACTCTGAATCGTCGACTAGTTGTATTTTACTCGGTAAATAATATAAGGTCGACACTAACTAATATGGAAACTTCGTACACATACAATTTATTATATATTTGACTTTTTTAAATTATAACACGTAAAAAAAGTCTTAAAAGTATATTATCTATAATATATTCGTGAAAAAGAAATCGACAATACAAATGTTTTTCTTAAAACGACCTAAAAATCCCTTAAAAGTGGTTATTTCATAATAATGAATGTTATTAAGTAAAATTTTATTGAAATTAAATGAAAATAATCTTGGAAGAGCTATAAGTATTCAAAAACAAAGAATTAATTGAATAGTATCGCGTAATATACACAGATACAACCCAAATGCACCTCTTGTTGTTGGTCAAAAATAAACTCATTTTCGACCGACCTCTGGTTAGATAAACTCAATTAAGTCGGGCTTTCTCTATACATTCTCCCGCAGAAACCCATTACATTCAAACCAGGATGAAAAGTAAAAATCTTTTAGCCGTACGTTGAAAGCAATTATTTCAAAGTTGTTGTTTCGGAGGTGAAATGAATGCAAAGAAACAGAAAAAACAAAATAATTAGCTATGGTGTAATAAAATATTTCTAAAAATTTGAACCTTATAAGAGCAGTTATTTTGAAATCACAGACAGACATTTTGATTTATAAGTATAGATAGATTATCACTAATGTGGCTTACGTTGAGTTTACGCCATAATATTCATTTATATCTTACTAATATTATAAATGTGAAAGTTTTGATGCTTATATGTTTGGATGGATGTTTGTTACTCAATCACACCAGAACGGCTGAACGGATCTGGATAAAATTTAGCACAGAGAGAGATTATAGTCTGAAATAGTATATAGGTAATTTATTATCCCGGAAAAATATACGGTTCCCGTGGGATTGATTTGTTTTTGTTTTTCTAGAGGTGAACCCGAGCGAAGCGAGCTAATTAAATAGATATAGCTAATAAATTTGTACCCGAGCGCTGTCTATAGGTACATGGAAGATATTTGAGAAAAACCCAAAACAATTACTTTAAGAGAGTTTTTGTGTGTTTGTCTGTGTGTTTGTGCGCGATAATCTCAGAAGCGGCTTAAACAATTCGGCTGCGGTTTTTTCTCGTATACCTATAACACTAAATGTTAAGTGAAGCTTATCACTATAAGCTTCACTTAACATTTAGTGTTTGTTTTATTTCAATCAGTACATAAATAACAAAGGTATGTCAATTTAAAGAATCACCTAGGGACGAGCCCTAGCGAAGCGAGCGTGAGTCGCTAGTACATAATAAAGGTACACTTTTAGATAAGGTTAAAATAATAAAGTAAACCGTAAGGATTGTGATAACTATATCAGTAATAATATCATGCATACGAAAATTTATTTGCTTTCGCTTACGCTTGAACGAAGCGGATCGATGTGATCTGTTGCGTATAGATAGTTAATGGGCTAGAAAGTGAAATAAGCTTTTATCTCTGTAAGTTAAGTATTTCATGCAGGATATTCATATGTTACAAAAAGAAATAAATATTTGTAAAATCTTATTTTTAAAAGATTAGCTTTTAATTTTTACCTTAAAAATTATAATTTCACTCTTATTTATAGATTTTTTTATAAGGCACACATATGTATCACGTAACATAGAAACAAAATCATCAAACCGAATTAGGGACTCATCCTTTTTTTAAGGCGGTTAGAAAGTGATATCAACACGCCTGTATAAGAACGATAAAATGCTTTCAAAGGTTTTAGCGTCTTACCAGCCGCCAACAGACTGACAATACTGCTATTCACTAAAAAGTTTACTGACGTCTTAAATGTACTATCTATGTAAAGTGGTAAGTTTTATTATATGAGAATTCATTTCAATTCAATTATTTCGACTCTTAGACGTTCAATTTAAGCACAATTTATGTACTTTTACGAACTTATTTTGACTGGTGAAGACAAAGTGAATGTCTAGAATTTCTTTATTTAGCCTTCTCGCCTTCGATTCTTCCGGTACTTCGTGACCTTTTACAATAGACTAGTACCCACAGGAAACACTTCCTGTTCAATAATATAAAGTGGCATTTATCACTGAAAGCGTGAGAGAAGTACGAACCAACATACTTTCACTTTTATTCAATTAATGATAAGATTTATGTTACCAGTCACGTAATAATGTCATTTTGATCAATTTCGGCCACATCAGCCAATCTCAATGAGACTAGGCATCTGTGCAATAGATATTATAGTGCAACGCGTATGCGTGCAAACAAAAGTGCACTCCCTGTGGAGGAAAGATACTTACTACTTACTCTCTGTGATGTATGTGGTGAGAGATCAGGCGTGCTTTCCGAGGCACGAATGTAGGTGTAACACTGCCAACCTCCCAACTCTGATCTGAAAAGTTCTTGACAGAAGAACTCAATAACTTGACCCGATCCAAGACTCGAAGCCTCCGTCCTCCGGATCTACAGTTATACCACAACTATACAATGTACATCCTACGCATTAGACCAGCGAGGCAGTTACAGCCACGTACACAAACTAAATATGTTAGTTATATTTACGAAATCTACTATTGACTGCGAATATTTCAAGTTTACCAAACAATATTAGAAATTTAGAAAAATTATTAATGTTCATGAAACAGTTATTTATTTTACTTAAGATAGGAAAACTGAGAAACTTTTGAAATAAGTATCGATGAGAATATTTATTTACGTTTATTTTAATGGTAAATATAACTTGAGTCTGATTATGAGTGATCACTATGTGGATATGATCATGATTATTTATTATTTGCTAACTGAATTCATTCTAGAAGGTATTCCTCAAACAAATATTTTAAAATTATACTGTAAATAATAATAATCAAAATATGATGATATTATTCACTAACTAAACTAACCCACGTAATCAAACACGAAAAATCAATAAAAATAGTTGATTCTACTCTTTTTTTTTTAATTTTAAAGTTAAGTTAGTAATTACAATTAATAGGTATTACTACTTGAGCTCTGCATTATGCGCGATCACTGTGCGGATATGATCATGATAATTTATTATTTGTTAACTTAATTAATTCTCTCAGGCAAAATCATCAAAAATATCGGACAAGGCTTGATAAAATCTCGTGGTGTCATCAGGTGTGAATTTAAATACATTTCTAAAGCCCTCTTGAACCTACCCATCGACTCGTTGACTTTCAAGACCTACAGAATTCGTTTAAGAATTGAAAATCTGTTTACGAACTCGTATAAGATGATATAAAAGAGTAAAAGTGATTACTATCGATTAGGTTTTTCAATTACTCGATTTTAATATTGGCATACAATTTAATCAGTTTTAGTTTATTTTTTTAATATGTTATTATTTAAAACTAAAATTATTTAAAACTAAACTTTAAATATTAGTTATTAGTTTTTTAGTTATCTTTTAGTTATATTAGAAGAACTATGATCGTAACTTAATCAATCATAATTGCAAATATATAGAAAGATTCATAAAAATAATTTTAGCTATAACTTTAAAACATTTCAATAAACCATGATCTGACCAGTGTTAAAATATTTTATTAAAAAAGCTACAGTTTTCATAATGACTGTTTTGTCTCACACGTTCATAAATTCTTAAAAACTGTCAGTGCTTTTGTTGTTCTATTAGAAATTAGCAACATTCACGAGAATATAACAGATAAGGTAAGTTTTTAAAACCTTATTGTTCTTTTGCACAATACAGTTTAAGTTTTAAACGAAACGATTAATAGTGTTGGTTTCGAATTGCTGTAAAGAGTTAAATATTCAGATATAATAATAATACAAACAACAGAGGCACTACTGAACTATTTGTGAATACTATATCGAGGGAAAACAGCCATTTTGATGCATGATAAACTTAAAATGGTGGCGGCAGAAATTTGGAGGCTGTTCGCTTCACAGCGAAAAACTTTGGGTAAAATTTGATGTGAATGAAATGGTTTCTTTTGTTATGGAATTGTTTTTTTTATTTCTTCCTTTTTATTTTTCTCATCGATTGATAGTTTCGGGAAGTATTTGAAAGTTTTCGAACAGCCTTCATTGTTTGAAACCGCCATTTTGGTAAATATTCACGCTTATTTTTTGTTTACTTTTGACGTGTTTTACTGCAACTGTTCGAAAACTTTGCACAGTTATTTTATTTTTGATATTGTTATGTAAGCATATTTTTTTTAAATGTTTTTATTATGGTATTTGGCTTTTGTGTGTAGTTCGAGCTTATGTTGCGAGTTATTATATTTATATCATCTTATTCAGCTGTTGTTATTATTAGTAAAGAAATTGAGAATTGTTAAGTCACTCGTATTGTGTCGTCAAAAATCTTTTATCTATAATAGTTATTAATAAATTTATTTTATACAGATACGTCTTCACGATTGTCAGCTACTTGATCGGCGTGTTCATCTTTGCAACAATAGTGGGACAAGTTGGAAATGTCATCACTAATAGAAATGCCAATAGGCTTGAGTTTGAACGCCTACTAGACGGGGCGAAGACTTATATGAGGCATCATAAAGTAAGTAAGCATTTGATAAATGTAATACGTAGTATCTATATAATGTTAGGAGAACGATTTTGGCCATGAAAGCCTATCTCACTGCGACTAGCCAACTGCGCAGAAGATACTATAATACACACTGCACAAGTATGCGCGTACAGACTAGTACATTCTCACACTCCGGTGGGACGACAATTTTACATGACCGGTAAAAGTTTAGGCCATGTATGCGGTAGAAGCGACAGCTTTACATGCTCTCTATGGCACGGAAGATAAACACCACCACCTTCCCAACGCCAGTCAGTTTCTGAAAGAGAATTTTTGACAGATAAGATTAATTTACATACCCCAATTCGGGACTTCAGATCTGTTGCCGTTCATGCCAGATCACCAATTCATTTTCTTAACAAATACTGGTTTACTATGGTCAAACCTTGCTGATCAAATTCTAAAATGAATTTCATGTGTGATTAGGAACATAAAATTCATGAGAACGAGTTGTTACCATACTATTTTAACATTTAGCTTTAGGAAAAAATCTTGAAAGTTACTTAGACTATGTTGAAATGTAAAGTAGGCACGTTTTGTATTTTTCCCGGCCCTTACAGTAGAAATGTGTGCACTTGACCTAATTTGCTCGTAAATTACTCTGTAACTTTTGGGACAACAATTAGTGAAAATATAAAAGTTATATTTATATTTCTAAAAGATATTACTATTTTGATGATTTAGAATACAATAATACCTTACGGAAGCCACTTGATGTATCGGAATTTATAGTACTTTGTCACTTTCTATCTCATAAGCTATCTTCATGCAAAAACAAAAAAAAACTGACTTAAAAACACTAAAAAGTAAAAAATAACTGATTGGTAGTTTTCATTTGCCATCTAAATAAATACTAAATATGATATATAAATATGATAGGGTATGAACTTTAATTGTAGTTCATCTTTACTAATATTATAAAGAGGTAAAGTTTGTGAGTTTGTGAGATTGTCAATTTGTGAGTTTGTGACGTTATAGGGGGTAATCTCTGGATCTACTGAACCGATTTAGATGAAATTTGGTAAAAAGAAACTGTGACTCTGGGAAGGACATATCCTTATATCTCGGAAATCATCCCTTAAAAGGGTGAAAATGGGGATGAAAGTTTGTATTGGGAACCAAGCTAGGGACAAACCCGAGCAAAGCGAGGGTGACTCGATAGTAAATTATATTATTATATATCAATTTCTGAGTAAGTTTTGCTTTGATTTGTATCTATTTTGTTGTATTATGTAGTCTTAGATTATTAATATGTCTAAATAATCTATGTATGTAGTATTAAAATATATTTTAAATATTACAATCCCTTGAGAATATAGGATAAACTCAATTTTCCGATACCCAAGAAATATATTATACAAGATTTTGCTATAGAATTTGTTTAAAAAATTTCTTCTTACCTACATTTTATAATCAAACGTAAAGTACTTACCTATAATAAAACATGTTGCAATATCCTTCATATTTTATCATAAAATAATAAACAAAAGGCACTTAAAAGCTTCGTAAGGATGCTTCATTTTGTAATTTTTTAAAAGTCCATCAACTGTATGGATATCGTTGCAAATAATGTAATTGGAAACATTGTTATATGCAACAGTCAATTTTATTATTTTATTATTACAATTATGTATTCTGAAATTATCAATAAGTATATTTTCAACCGACTTCAAAAAGGAGGAGGTTCTCAATTCGACTGTATGTCTTTTTTTTTATGTTTGTTACCTCAGAACTTCGTCATTTATTAACCGATTTGGACAATTTTTGTTTTGTTTGAAAGGTTATACTTCCAGATTGGTCCCATTCAAATTTCAAAAAAAAAATACCACCCCTAAGGGCGGAAAAATAGCTAATAATGAATTTGACCTACTTCTAATTGTCATATTTACTTGAAACTTTGCAAGTGTTTCTATTTCCGTTGATAGTACAGTGGTTCGGTATTGTTGACCTGATCTGATGGTAAGGCCAGAAGGTGGATAGGTGGAACTCTTCACCGACTAATAGTAGATACTTTGAGTTTGGGCTTATTTTGTTTGGTTTGACAAGCCTAACACTTTAGAATCCTTACTTTGCTACTACTGTCTACACTAAAAAGGGAAAAACAAAAACTTTTTAACAAAAAAATAAAAACCGACTTCAAACAAAAGCACTAAAAAGTGAAAAATAACTAATTGGTAGTTTTCGTTTACTATACATACCTAATCAAATATTTTCGAAGTCGGTGTACTTTGGCTAAGTAATTAAAGCCTACCTATTAAATACATACCTAATCAAATATTTTCGAAATCGGTGCCAGCCCATACAAAGCAAAGCACACCGACTTCGAAAATATTTGATTAGGTATGTATAGTAAACGAAAACTACCAATTAGTTATTTTTCACTTTTTAGTGCTTTTGTTTGAAGTCGGTTTTTATTTTTTTGTTATTTTTGATCAATTGAGTGAGAATTTGTATAATATGTGTATTGTTAGTGCTTTGAAGGATGACATTCAAATATTTTATTTATCTTTACTAATTAAGAGATTATACCCACGAGTATTTACATCTGAAAACCTAAACTAATAAGGGTTTGAATTGGTACGCACGTATCCTACAGCGCAATGTTTATTGACCTGACTACAATTATTGAAAAATCGTATCCTAATGTAATATATATAAATAGGCAAAGACAAAAAAGTTTAGTATATTTTTCTCCTCGGTTTGTCAACCAATTTTCTTTTTTTTTAATATTAGTAACTATTGACGAGCTTTACTGTTATCAATAAAAAAACTATAATGATTATGGTCGAATTTCGACCACTGGGCGAAGAACAATATTAATAATTTTGGAAGTCTGAAGCAATGTGACAATTTGTTACTTTAATTTATACTAGCGGCTCACCGTTTCGCTCGGGTTCGTCGCTAGGTACGTTTTAAATAGATATAAATATTAAATAGTTATTAGCCAGCGTTAGCCATATAAATTTTATTTTTTTCGATAATTTTTCTGTTTTAATACTTATTAACCTATTCCGGACTAAGAAAAATCCAAAAAAATCAAATATTATAAAAATTGGTCCAGCCGTTCTTGAGTTATAAATGGTGTAACTAACACGAATTCGTTTTATATATAGATATATATATTACTCTTACCGTACAGGTCCCAGGAGGTATGAAGCGTCGCGTATTACGTTGGTACGATTATTCGTGGTCGAGGGGAAGGATCCAAGGAGGTGGAGACATTAACACAGCCTTAGGACTGTTACCGGATAAGCTGAAGACTGAACTGGCTTTGCATGTAAATTTAAGTGTTTTGAAAAAGGTAATTATTATTATAATATCCATTTACTTACTTTTTAATTTTGTTAACTGATCCCACATTGGGCGCCATAACTTCATTTATTAATAAATATAGCGTAAGGTTTACTAATTTTAGGTGACCATCTTCCAAGAGTGTCAACCAGAGTTTCTCCATGATTTGGTATTAAAAATGAAAGCCTATATTTTTACCCCCGGCGATTCTATATGTAGAAAAGGTATTTTATATTAATATTATTATTATTTATATTAAAGTATTTATTGAAATTATATTTATAATAACTTTTATTTACTTTTTATTCGTACAACATATTTTTGATTTACAAATATTTACATACGTTTAAATTATATTTAAGGTGAAGTGGCACGAGAAATGTTTATTATAGCAGACGGTATTTTAGAAGTAATATCAGAAACAGGGCGAGTTCTGACAATAATGAAAGCTGGAGATTTTTTCGGTGAAATTGGGATTCTAAATCTTGATGGGCTAAACAAGTAAGTTATTTTAATTCGAAGAAGATATAAAGCAAACGAAAATAACAAATCGTTTTACATGAAGTCTTAAGATCTTTGATTAATTTACCAACAGTTCAATTAATATTTTAAGTTTTTTTATTTTTATGGGATCTATCATTTCGTCAATAAACATGATATCACCGACACAACTGATATAAACACACCGAAATATTTAAACATAAAATACTTAATGGTTATTGTGATCCTCAGCGTATGTTATTTTTATGTGAGATTTAGATCGGTGTAAAATTTGGAATAGCTTTAGATTAGATGTTGAAATATATGACGGCGATAAAGTTTTTCATCAAAACTCTTACGATAAAATTTCTTTTACGTATATGTTTTCTTTTCAATAACCTCTTTAATGAAGAAACTTAATATTTCATATCAGTGTCGCTAAGTGTTTTCAATTTTCTTTATTTGAAATAGCTTCATTTGGTGCTATCTTCTCTTTAATTGAAAATTTCCAGACTCGCTCTATGAGTACAATTGCGTGAGCTTATTCTATTTATTTGTATAAAATGCACTCTTTTTTGCACAGCATATTTTTAAATATAATCTCAATAATAAAAATTTAAATTACAGTGAAATATTAAACAGTTTAATCATTAATCATGAATTTATCAACATTATCGATTATTTTATTAGTTTACACTATATTTTTTGTATACAAACTAACTTTTTTATACTTATTATAACAAAATAACTTTTTTTCGTGAATAATGATTGTTTTTAGTTAGTCTAGCAGTAATAATATTATAATTCTCCTTTAAAGAAAATATATTAAATAGTAAAAATACTCTAATAGAGATTTTATTTTATTGCCAGACGTACAGCAGACGTAAGATCTGTAGGTTACTCAGAGCTTTTCTCTCTCTCGCGAGAAGATGTTTTAGCGGCTATGAAAGATTACCCTGAAGCTCAAGATATATTACAAACTCTCGGCAGAAAACGATTGCAGGAAGCAAAAAATATGTCTAGAAAATACGCTAAAAGTAAGTAAAATAATATGATTCTACTATTGCAAGAGTAATCTCGGTTTTAAAGCCGAGTACAAAAATAGTTTAACATATTCAAATGTAATGCCATTTTTTCAAAGTTCTATTACTGCTTTTAACGAATTCATATTTAGGGAATGATAGAAAAAAATATGACTTTCTATAACAAAGATTATTTAAATTGGCCTTATGTTTGTAATATAAATATAGTACATACTAGTCATTGTAATTTCTCAGATGAAATAAGCCCGGATAAAGCTGGAGATGATAGTGCATCTAAGAGGATAGTACATAAACTTCGAACAGATGTTAAGGTTAGTTGTCTATCGTATGGTAAAATCAAAAAATGTTAATGGTTAAACATAGGTTTTCTAACGCCGTAAACCCCATTGGTCATAGAAGAAAAAAATGTTAGCTTTTTTGTTTAGCAGATAAGAAATAAAGCAGTAGATTCACATCATTGTTGTTCTCTGTTGACCATTCAAGGCAACAGCGCTTATATATAATAAAATAAAGGAAAACAATTTAATATAAGATTTAGATGTTCTAATTATTTTTATATAGGGTATAAGAAACGCAATCAGAAGTAGATCACGAACAGGAAGACGCTCTGGAGAATCCCTTGAACTACAAGCATTATCCAGCAGTGAGCCTAAACTCCGTCGTATGCCACGCGTTGAGAGCGATGACTCTCAAGCCCATAACCAAGATGTACGTGCCAGTTTGATTTGTATACAACTAAAACATTCAAAGCTAATACAAAATTTTTTAGCAAAATAATATTTCACTAATTTTTAAATCATATATTTTTGCAGGATAATGAGGAGACTACTTCTGGTAGCAAAGATGGTGAGAAAAGTGTTTCGCCAATCGGAGCAGGTTTACCCCTCCTATCTCGTTTAAAACTACTGAAAGAAAAACAGGTACATAAAGGTTTATTTACTGTCATTATTTAAAATTTCATAATATTTTAGGTAATTATACAAATTATAAGAAAATTTAAAAAATATATCAATTTTAAGTAATGTTGCTATAAGATATATTGTTATGAAATTGACTTCTGGCATTAGAAATTGAAGATGGCCCATTCCAATATCTACTTAATACATTACTATAAAATAACATCTATGTGTTTTATTGCCTTTATATGTATATAAGAGTAACGAGAGTCATTTATATCAGTTTATATACACTTGCAGTACGCGTAATAAGGATTTATTTCAGTACTATTTTGATGATATGCTAAAGTTTAAACGTTTGAAATATTTTTTAGCTTTTATTAATTGTAACAATATGCTTGTTATTAAGTATCTCAAAACTATTGATTCGTGTAATTTTAAATAAAAATTAGTTAAACCTGTTTTATATAAGTGAGAAGATACAAATACTTTGTACATTTTAGTGTAAAATATTAAATTATAATTGTTTTTATTTAAATTCTCAAAATTTAGAATATGTAAAATCATGGATTATTTTGAGCTCGTATCCGTCAATGTACTTACAATTGTTTTAAATTATCAGGACCGCGAAGAAAAAGTTGCAAAGCAAAGGCTTTCGACGTCTTCAGTAATATCTCCTCCTCCGCGTCAACCAACACCTTCAACTAGTTCAACGGCTGAAGGAGAACCTGATGTTATAGGTGCGGGACTTCCCTTATTACAAAGACTTCTATTATTAAAAGCAAAAGAAGAAAGAGAAAAAAATCAGTTAACACCTACTTGCAGTAATCAACCATCCAGTTCTGAAACTATTAGTCCTAGTTCAATTAAAAGTCCTTTGAGTCCTACAGCAAAAAATCTCAGCCCAATTCGAAAAGATTCAGAATCTAGTTCACCGGGTAAAATACAAAGTCCGACAACGAAAACATCAAGAAAAAATTCATCTGGATCAAGTGATGGAACTACCAGACCAAAAGTCAGTTTCAAAGATAAAATATTGCAAGTACAAAGTGATGGGACCGCTGTTTGTCAACCGTTAAGTAAAGATCTCAGTGAAAAACCTGCAGCAGTAGTAGAACCTACTCAAAAATCCGATGGGACTTTAATATCTATACCACATTCAGTAGTCAGTAAAATAAAATCGCCAGCCAAATCTGTGGGTTCGACTTTCCGAGATAAACTCAAAATATTACAAAGTGGTAATTCCTCAAAAGAGAATGATAATTCATCTATAGATAAAAGTAAGGCACCAACTGTAACTGTAACTGAAAATGCTACTGCCGAAATAAATCTAGTGCAGTCCAAAGAAAAGCAAGAAGAATTAAAAAGTAAAAAGCCATGGTCGACGCTTAAAAAAGCTGCTATATTAGGTGAATCCAAAAGTTATAGTAAATCTAGCATTGATGAAAAACAAGTAGAAAATGTTTTAAAAGACACAGTAGGACCCAATCTCTCAGAGAGTGTAAATATAAGTGTACCTTTGATAAGTACAGCGGAACTTGTGAAAATAGATAATAATAATATTGATAGTCAACAAGCCAAACAAGATAAAGCAAAAAGTTACCCTCTAGAACCCGTCCAAGAAAAATCCATAGATTTCTTAACTATGTCACCCAAAAAGAATATTGTGACCAGATCCCAGGATAGAATAGGTACAACTAAAGGAGCATCGCTATCAAAAGATAAAAAATATAGATCAATCGATGACTTGTCTCCAGAATATGGTGGTTTACCATTTGTTAAAAAACTCAAAATATTAAATGAACGACAGAAACTAGCAGAACTTGAAAAAGTTATAAAAATAAGAAGCTCTAGCCTAGACTGTACAAGCTCCTCAGAGGATCTACTTTGTGAAACTCTCACAAGAAGCCATTCCGAAAGTAGTACAATGGATAAAAGGAAATTCAAGCGGAAATCTACAGATTCTGTCGAAAGTCATGGATCCAATGAAACGTTAGAAAGACGTACCCTGAAATCAATATTAAAAAAACTATCAGAAGATGTTACTCCTACTGAAAGTCCTGAAAAAAGTAACGAAATGCGCAGACTAATACGAGCGCCTACAATAGAAGGATATGCGGCAAGACATTCCAAATTTGCTAAAAGTGTAACATTTCATCGACATACTTTACCATCACCTCCTGGAAGTAGTCCAATGGATATGGCAGACGAAGTCTTTGAAATGCCAACTCCCATTGAGATTGTGCAACCAACCACACAAACATCAGACATTAAATTACCTGACTCGCCAGAATTACATCTAAGTAATGTTAGCGTTAACATAGACCCAAAATCAATTAAAAATGCACATGATACAGAAACAAATGTTAAAACTCAATATAAATTACAATCAAATATAGATCCTGTTTGTGATTATGAATCCCTAAGGCCAGAAGATATAAGGGTACCAGAGAAGCCCGAGTTTACCATAATATCCGCTGTAGCAAATCAACGTAAGCTATTGAGAGGTATATTTTTTATTTATATTCAGATTTTGATCATTTTAGTTATATTTGATAATATTTCATTTACATAGAACTGCTTCTTCCAGGCTCAATCGAAGAGCAAGAATATTTTGGAGAAGTTTTATTTGGAATAAAACAAGTAATACAGGGTCATTTACATGAAGTGCAAGGAAAGTTTCAGGAAAGGTATATATAGTTTCACACCATCATTTTGTTGTAGAAATAAAAAAACTATGCATATATACTTTCTTAGATTAATGCGAATATTTGACATTTTAAATAAAACTATCTGTTCGGATTATTCCGCGGACTTATTATGATTTTTGGTTCCCGACGTTTCGAAGGCTTTACAACAATCGGGAGAGACTAAGGTTATAGACGTCTCAAACACATATACTTGTTACAGACAGTGCCTAACCACTATTTTGCAAAAATGATTTCAAAAGTTCAAAAATGGTAATTAAGTACCTTACAATATTTGTTGATATTTATTTCTAAACATTTAAAAAAAAATAAGTATTATAATTAAATAAAGCAATATTATTTATTGTATTTTAGCTGCTATTATTATACATATTACAAATTTTAAAAACTTTATTAATTACTAATATTATTTAGTGTTGCTATTATATGTATAACCATAAAGAATATTAAAAATTAAAAACATTAATTATTTATCTAAGCAATATTATTGTTTTATATATAATTTAAAAGAAACGTCGGGAACCAAAAATCAAAATAAATCCGTGAAATAATCCGAAAAGATAGTTTTATTATGCATGTAATATCTTTACAGATTTAACAGTTTAGAAAATGAAGTTCGAAAGCGAGATGAAATTATAAGTCAACTACAAAAACGTATCCAAGAACTTGAAAGATTAGGTTTAAGATCACTATCAATACCAGCACAGCCTGAATTAGATTACCAATTTACCGAAAATAAAAAAATGGTAGAGAGTCAGATACAATCAAAGAATAGCTCAGGGAGCGAAGACATGTCGGGAAATGAAGAAGGATTTATGGTACTTAAAAATTACTTTTTTAATATAGACAAAAATAATATACCCTTTTTACAATATTCTTTATTTTTTTATGTGTATCAAAGCATATTTGTTTATTTCTTTACCAAACAATTTTATATTAATTATATATATATTTTTTGGTATATATAAACTTCAACTTAAACGTTATATTACTTATAAGGTGTTAAAATAAATAATTTTAAAACATAATTTCAGAGAGGAGATTCCTTAGACACAGTCTTTACATCATCGCCACAAGAAGTAAGTGCTGAAGAATTAAAAGCATCCGATAAAGATCAACAGGCAAAACAAATAGCAAAATCAATAGCGACTGCAGATTTGTCGGAAGAAAAACTCACTGAATTGACAGAAGGAATAGACCTGACTAAACTTTCGTATTCAGAACTACAGAGCTTAGCAGATTCACTATCATATAGGACAGCTGAAACATCATCAAGTAACGAAGATTGCTCTATAAGCAAATCTAAGAGATTAGATTTAAATTTAGACGGAAAAGCTGGAACATATTTAAGGAGGCGTGCAGAAAAGCTAAAGCAAAGAAAATCTTGGGAAGATCAAAATTATCAAGAGTCTATGGAATTACAAGATTTGACGAGGTAAATATTGATTATGAAGCTTCTTATGTATTTGTTAAATTAACACGACTAAAGTATTTTTTCTTTTGTTCCAATAATATCTACATTTTATTATTCTCTTTGTAGTTTCTTTTTTTCGATTTAATTCATTTATAGACTCAAAGTTACATAATATGTATTTAGCCAACAATAGTTGTCTTTTTTTTATTTCAGGCCAATATCACCACACACGACTTCCGAAAACCGTTCTTTGCTCAGTCCCGAACAGTCCAGTCTCCGCACAAGTAGACGAGCAATGCATCCTTTCCATTTCTTCGGCACTCACCTCGATAACACCAAGACTAAAATAAAGAAAACTTTATCAGTTGATACTGGAATGCATCATACAGGACAAAAAGAACGAAGTAAGTTTATTATAACAATTTTTTCAAGCTGCATATAATTTTACTATAATAGCACAACTCGTGATATAGTTGGATATTTTATTGACCAAAACTACTTACTACACAATTGAATAAAACAAGTACATTTTTCTGTTGATTGTAGAGAGATTTATTTTTTAAACACCTTGTGTGTATTTTTTTTTATAGAACACAGCTCCCAACAACAGCTTCGAAAATTCAGTCTTGGCTCCTTTTTTGGTTACAATCGTGGTGCAACGCCGAAAACTAATTGCAATGAAGTGGTATTGGATATTGGCAGCGACTGTAGTTGGAGTGAAAGGTATGTAGTTTATATACATAAGTCAAAATAACATATAATTGACTTGTTTAACCACGCAACACATATACTAATGAGAATCGATAAACAAATTATATTTCAGTACTTCGACATCATCGAACAGTGACTCCGAATCAGTTCCTCGAACGCCAGTTTTTGAGGAATTTGTTGAAAGCAACTCAAGACGAAACCGTGGATTTTCAAGTCAGGGGAATATATCACCAATCACAGGTAGCCCTGATTTTTTTAACAATAAGGATTTTAATATATTTATTTAAAACAATGATACCCATTGTACTGATGAATGATACCCCTTCCACTCCTTACTGACACAAATTGACAGATTTGGATGAAATTGTGCCCAACTGGTACTCCTAGAAGCCACGAAATAAAAGAATTGAATTGAATTGAAATTTAGTATACAAATAGACTATGGACTATACCTAGAGTAAAACATAGGAGATAGATAGAAATAAAATTTGACAAACAGTATTACATAATAATATAATTATTTAAGTCTTTATTATGTTGTGATATTTTAGATTGTATTTAATGAAAATAAAATGAAAAATGCACTATCGTTAAAAAACTTTCTTCAGCATTAAATTGTTAAACTTAATTTATGAGGAGAACTCAATTTTTACAGTTTTTACAGGTAGTGGGAGCGACTGGGAGGTGATGATGCTCGCTGATGAACTTCAGAAAAGAGAGCGGGAAATGGGAAGAGAAGATGAAAATAGAAGGTTACACTACCCATGCGGATTGAGAGATTTAGAAGAGGTTAGTTATAATTAAATTAGATAATATCATATGACTTATAGAAAGGGAGCCTGGGATGCTAAATTTGTAGTTACCAAAGCGTCGTATAGACCTATTAGATTGTGAAGATTAGGTTCTAAAACGAAAAAAGTTTATGTTAAGTTTTCCATTTTAGAGAGGGGCGGGGGTTGGGGTAGGGGAGTATCGTATACAAATTTTAAAAAATGTAAAGAAATACTGGAACGCGTCAGACACTTCTCAGTTCTCATATTTAAAAGGTAATTTGCTTTAAATTGGAAAAGTATGTAAAGTATTTATGAGATACAAGAAATGAGTCTGAACTTTCCAAAATATGTACAATAATTTAAAAATATTTCAATCTATACTAATATTATAAAGAGGTAAAGTTTGTGAGGTTGTGAGTTTGTGATCTTGTAGAGGGTAATCTTTGGATCTACTGAACCGATTGAAATGAAATATGGTAAGAAGATAGTTTGAGACTCTGGGAAGGATATAGGATACTTTTTATCTCGGCAATCATTCCTTACGGGGGTGAAAATGGGGATGAAAGTTTGTATGGGGAATCAAGCTGGGGATGAACCCGAGCGAAGCGAGAGTGAGTCGCTAGTTTAATATATTTGTAGAAGGATGTACTTTTATCCAATCGAAAAATTACACAAACGATATTTTTTTAGGAATCCGACACCCCACAACGAGAAGATAGTCCAGATGATCTTTCTAATTTGGACGATTCGAATTCTACTACACAATTACTATCGCAGTCCAATAGTGAGGCTTCACACAGGTCACTTGAGACTTCTTTCACTGAGAGCAGTACGGCAAGACATCGAGTTGGATCTGCCGGTGAACAGGTGTGAACTTAATAGTTTAAAAATAGTTATGATCTTTTGAAATATTATATGAAAATATTATGTGAAAAAAAAATGATTTTTAGACATTATACTTCTGAAATAATTTAAAATGATTAGTGTTACATTACCCAATGATAATTAATTAATTTAATCAAGAAAAAAAATGCAAACCGTGTTATTTGTAACATTTTATTAAAAGGGCCGAGTGTAGTTATTGAGTTTTTTTGGTAAAAATAATCTCACTAACAACCCGGAGTTTGTTGTTTTATTCCCGTACTTCGGAGAGCACGTACAGTCCTGCCCTGCGCCAGATCTCTTACGATGTCGAGTAGAAATATCGTTCCACATGAGTTTGAGAGTGAAATGAATAGAAAGGCACTTGTGCAATATAATATCTCCCGTATGATTAAACTAGTCTCAATGAGATAAGCTGCCGTGACCGAAATCGGTCAGCACAGGACATGATTATTATTATACTAACCATTACGTTTCAAAATATTATAGGTACGACCAGAATCTTCATTACTCCAATCCCGAGGACTTATACTCCGAGCAGCAAGTCTCGACAGAGAAACAGCAAGTTCTTGTCAAACTAAAAGATTCGGATCACTTAAGAGTTCTAGCACGGATTCTCATAAGCGACTCTGATCCGCTTCTCAACACGGTCAAAATAGGGCCAAATGTTATCCAAAATATTTAAATAAAAAAAAATATATGTTAGAATATAATGATAGAATTAACATAAATAAAATTGCAGAAAATATGGAAATAGGAATAGTGAAAAATATTGATCGGAATGATTCAGGTGATGAAATTGAACGAGATTATAATTCTTTTATATCGGATCATAATTTTGAAGATGATCAAATGAATGGGAATGATTTAGCTAGTGGGTTAAGAAACGAACGAGAGAATCGACACGACGACCAACTTATTGTTGGCAGTCAATTATTAATAAACATTTTAATTATAAATAATATACACTTTTTGATTATTCATTATTTAATACGCTGAACATTTAATTGTTCAATGCGATTAGGTATTTGGATTAGAGGTAGATAGTGTATGCCAAATCTTAGATTTAAAATAATATTTTTTTCTATTTCAATTAAATGGGACTAAATGTTACATAAATACCTATATTAAAAAATATTTAAAACTGAATCCCACTCAGGTAGAAGCATAAAGAATAATATCTTTAGGTTATAGTCTTACATATAAAATTTAAATATTATTTATTATTGAACTAAACGGTTTGGCCGAAAACGCAGTTGTCTTTAACAGTTTAAGAGTGGCACAATTTTATCAGTTGTAAAAATATATATTACTCTATAAACACTGTCCCTAAAATTCTTGTTAGCTAGGTTTACATAAAATATATTGTTTAGAAAAGAATAGTTATTAATATAAAATGCCTAGTGCCAAAAATTTTAATACATAGGTATATTACGTAAACATAGATAGTAAAAAATAGATTTTAGAATTGGAATAATTTTTGAAATTAAAATATCTATCTGTATGAAGTGTAGCCATTTTAAAAATATTAATAAATATTTTAGTGGTATCATCTCATCATCAATAGTACCTACATTCAATTATATATCAATTTAGATACATATTTATATAAATTATTTTTATTATCAGAGTATAAAAATTATTTTCTAAGATATTATGGAAAGTATGTTATAAATTTTGGTACTTATCTTCTAAACTAAAAAGTTTATACTCTCTTCAAAACTAAACTAAACCAAAAAAAATTACCGTAGTATCACGGTAATGCAATATGTAATACTACCGTGGTAGTATACTTTAAGTTGTTCATTCTAAAATAATAACATCGCCAAGTCATATTTTTATAAATTAATATGACTGGGTGGTTCCCAATAATTTTCTGTAATATTCGTACTAGCTGTATAAGTTGTTTGGATGTCCCTATAAATGGTACCAAAGAGATGGTAAATTATTGGGATTCAATAGTGAAACACATTTATCTTAAGTTATAAATAAAACTGAAGTCTCTATACATGAATACCCTATTTGATATTATTGCATATAATAGCTACCGTATATATTTATTTGCACGTTTTTGTACGTGTCTATCAGCTGTTTGTACCCGATATTTATGGAACGATTGAATCGATTCTAACGCGACGCGTTTAAAATAAATGCCTGGTACTTTTCTTGCCGAAAATAAAAACGTTCTTGCGAGATAAAAAAGCTGCATGGGTGATTTGGTATATAAAAGATTTTTACCATGGATTATAATAGTAAAAGTCTATGTAAAGTGATGACGTGATACTAATATTAAAAAAAAATGATGAAATCTATTAAAAATATTTCCTCATTATATATTTATGTACTTATAATATTATTACATGATTGAGAAAGTTTATCGTGGGTGCTAATTTGTGGTTTTACTTTCCATAATATTCAAAATATTACTTATTTATAAAAATGCTCGGAAACCCCATATTTACAAGTTGTTCCTATAAAACCGAATTTTCGTATATCCGTGCAAAACACTATAAATGTAACAGAATAATAAAATATTTATATTACATTACCTTATATTATTTAAATGTAAATATTCGCGCAAATTATTATTTAAATTAATGTTGTAATTATTAAAACATACATATTTTAAAATGTGTTATAATATGTATCTATATATGAATTATTGAACCACAGATAATTAATACATTGAAACTAACGTACCCGACAGACGTGGTCCTGCCCGAACGTTAGTTTAGGTCCGCCAGTAATATAAATAAAATAACCCGACTGTAGCACCACCTACCGGATCCAGTTGTGACTCTAAGCTATCCTGGGAACCTCAAAATACACACAAACAATTTTATCAAAATCGGTCCAGCCGTTTATGAGGAGTTCAGTGACATACACACGTACAGAAGAATTATATACTATTTAATCCCTCCACGACCGCGGACACGCCGACGTTTCAGTTAACAATAGATTTCTTAGAATTTTAATTGATTTCTTAGAAATTTACCTGGAAGTGTTAAAGATGTAACCTGCGCGACCAAAATAGCACAAGATATAACTAAGATCCATTTAAGAAATTGTAAATCGTATTTATTAGTAAATAAGTATTTATTTACGTAGATTATAGAGCTTTGTAAAATGCACGTATAATAGTATTGAGTGTATGATTAAATGTCATAATCAAGTAGATGTAACTGTTCATGATAAAGAAATTAATAAATAAAATTTAATGAATATAAAATCGTTTTATTGCATCAAAGTTTAATGTTGATTAATAATGATGAAGGACTTTTTTAGGCATTTTTTTAGGCAAACCAAACCTACAGTTATTTGTGCATAGCAGATAAATTGAAGAAGTTATGGGTATTACAATTGTCATTTTTTTTATTTTCACATAGAATTCCTAAAATATCTAAAGATATAGATAAAGAACTAAAGTTCGAGATACTTATTCCTTGCTTATATTCTTATATTCAGTACTTTTAAAATCGTCAGTAAGTTACATAATTTATAATTATAATTTTCAATACATATTACAAACAATTCGTAAATTGTAGTGACCTACAGGGTGCTACCGACAGTCGACACCTCTGACCTCTGTTCAAAAGCGCGGGAAAACAAATGAATATCCGCGCTCTTTTTTTTTAAACACATTTCTATCGGCCAAGGTCACATTATAAATGCCTTATACATAAATCATTACAAATTAATCAAATATATTATTTTCTATTAAAACACTCAATATATAAAAATGCAACCTTACATAGGTATAATAATATAATAAATATATAACATTATTTTTTTGGATAATCTTATTGAAATAGTAATTAGCATATTGCATATTTTAGCATTTTTCGAATTTTATGTACTAGTGATGGCAACTCTTGCTATAGGATTGACAAATTGTTCACATCTTCATCATATATTTACTCTATGGAAGAGATTGAACTAAAACCGGAATTTACTTCTTTGGCCATTTCTATTCTTTCTTTGCCGCATTTTATTGCTGAGATAGAACGAGTATTCAGCCAAATGAATGTAGTCAAAACAAAATTAAGAAATCGAATGTCACAACATACACTGAATTCGATTCTACTCATCAGAAACAGCCTTAAAAGATCAGGAAAATGTTGTCATTCCTATAACGTTCCCGATGATGTATTAATATTTAAAACAGATAAGAAGGGTAAAGAGTCGCTTGTGATGCCAATGACTATTGATTTTGAAGATATCCCATCAACATCACAAGCACAAGCACAAGACCAAGCCGATATTGATGATTTACAAATATAATTTAATATACCGAATTGATTAAATTTACTTTTTTTTTTAATTACACTACCTACTCACAATTATTTTCATTTATTAATCATTTTAACAAGACTTAGCAGTTGGCATTTTTTAGCATATTAAAGTGTAATCTAGCACTTTTTTAGCATTATCGTCATAAAAATCTAGCATTATTTCCATATACAAAACGGCAACACTTTATTTGTCATCCATCATATCCTATTTCCTACCAGTGGTCTCGAACCTACCGATTTTTCGGTATTTCTACCGATATGAGGTCTGTCCTACCGAAATACCGAAACGAAATGTTCTTTTCACGATTTCAAAGAAAACGTGGAAAATATCCCGATTTTTTACCGATTTTATAGTTCAAAGTTGGCAACCATTTTCATTTATGTTTTATGATACGGAGAATCCAAAAAATCCTTCAAGAGTATTAATATACATATTTATTTCCGGGAATTGGGTCCTACAACTAGATGTTTTAAGGGATTCCCAAACAAATTATATATAAATAATTCGGGGTTTTATTTTTCATTAATTTTATTAACTTCGAAGACAAAGTTTACACATTAGTTATTTACAGCAGTCTATTTTGAAACAACTTCATAGGATATTTTTTTTATATTTAAAAACAACATCTAATCTGCCACAATGCTTTTTTTTTTTTTAACGTTGGGAAATGCATTTACGCACGACGTGTGGGACTCACCGGCGTAATACAGCCAGTACTACCCACTAAAACCCAACAAAACCTTCCTCCGTCATAATGGGGCGTCGCAGGATCGCTTACGCATTCAACTACGACGCCCCGACGGCAGGTCTGCCAAAGCAGACCACCACAACCATGGGGTTGCTCCAAGGTCCACTCTGCTATCAGAGAAGTACCAGGAGCAACCCGCAAGGTACACCGCCCCCCGAAGAGGGCCACCTCCCACCGCCCACCGAAGTGGGCAACCTCCCTGTGCGTTTCTTAGCTTCGCTACTACTACTGCCACAATGCTTACGATAACATGTCACCATGTTTATATTATGATTTATGACTTAGACACACCATCGATACCTATTTGGAAACTATTTTGGTATCTTTATGGTCATTTCAATATCTTTTAAATATTAATGATAATGGAAATAATAATAAATAAACTTTATTTGAATGAATACTGTTGTTTTTTCATCTACCGATTATGGGTCCAAATATACCGATTTTTGTAGGCAACTCTACCGATTTCGCACATTGACGTTCGAGACCACTGTTTCCTACCCATGCTTGGGTAGCCCTGGCCCCTGAGCCCATAATGTCATTTGTCAATTGTCATTTGACACGTCAGTTTACACTTTACAGTTAGCATTTAGTCAATAGTGAATGTAAATTATTTTATACTTTACAAGTGGTCACAAAAATAAACATGATCCTTTAATGACTATGTAGTAAATAAGTAATCACTGCATTCTTATGAAATGAGACAAATTTCCCTAAAAGTTAATTGCGTGACAAACCAAATTTTCTACCTATTTCACTGGTGTTTTGTCAAATCGTTTTTCAGAGAAAATAATGTCGCCCCGTAAACAACCAACTAGTTTATTTAGATTATGTATCAAAAGTTCTCTTAGTTTAATTAATGATAGTTGCTATCTTATCGAGAAAAGTTATCCAGAAATAGAATTAAACGAATGTAAAAAAAGGATTTTTGCGTTAAAAGATTTTCTGATGGCTACACTCCCTGCCAGGTATGTGTGTTAAATGTAATAACACTTGTCATTTGTTAATATTTTCCAACTATGTGAGTCATAATCAAGATTTGAAAAATTAACAAATAATTCCTATTCAAATTGTTGTTGTAGCATTGTTATTACATTATATATTACATAAATAATATATTTTAAATAAATTGTACTCAGCCCTTTTTAACGTTCCACTGCTGGGCACGGGCCTCCCTTCAATACGAGGGGCATATAATTACTAGTTCATAATTATATTTTGTGTGTTGTCTTTATTACACAAAAATTCTATAGTAAAAAGCACTTTCTGTTTTGCTTGAATTTCCCAATTTTCTTCTCAAGTTTTCTATTTTATTTCTCTATAATTCTTATTGGAACTATAACAAACATTTAAAAAAAATGTGAAATCAGTCTGGCCTCTTTTATGCAATACATTAACAAGTCATGTCATGTCATTACTCATTGCTATGTTTTTACAAGTTTTTTTGTAAAATATATTTAAGACTGGTTTCGCAAATTCTTAATAGAAAGTTCATATTAACTTATTTTAAAAAATACAAATAACTAATTATTGACAATATATTCCACTTGTGTACATAAAAATTTGACTTTATGTTAATCCAAAATTATAAGCTCCATTTCATGATCATTGTCTTTTTTTAAATCTTGATGCATATCTATTGAGCACAAGCAGCTCTTACTTAACAAATTAACAAACATAGTTTCTGATAAGTTAATTTTTATGTGGTCTAATTTTTATATCTAAAATCACATAGAGTAGGCAATGATTTCCCTATTGAAAAACTACTCTCCAAAAAAAGAAAGGTTTATTGGTTTCTATGTGGCTTTTGTCGCTTTTGATGAGATGAGTTATTAATGTATATTACATGTACTCATAAGTATGTATTTGTGTATATTTACATATCTATATGTATGTATGTTTTTATGTTTGTAAACATAGTTCATCATTGTATTTAGTATTAATTGTACCGTCCCGTCTACGGTTCCATTAATCCTTTCACCAAAGATTGTCTGTAAGAGATCGCTCATAGAGTCATAGCAATAAGATGCCTTTGCATGCCTTTTTTGTTATTTTTTTTCATCTTCTGTATTCTTCTTTTCTGTGTGCAAAAAAGTATTTATCTATCTATATATCTATTTTTTTAATAAAAAATCAATATATATATAAATTGGCCAAGACAAAGTAGTTCAGTACCTTTTTCTCCTCTGTTTGCCGACTAATTTTCTTTTTTCTTGTCATGTTTAGTAGCTATTGACAACAAAAGCTCTAGTACCTATTATCAATAAAAAAAATTTAGAAACAGTTTTTATATAGATAGGTAAATTCTATTCGAGTATGTTTTCCTGAAATTATAAATAATTATGGTTGAATTTTCACCACTAGTTTTACATTACTTTATATATAAACATATTTATAAAGCAATTATATAAAACAGACAGAGATAAAATAGGTTATAATGAAGAGCAAGTTCATTGTTTTCACTTATCATTTTAAAATACTTATATTTTCGTCTTCACCTAGCTACTCGGCACTCGGTTACATTGGTATGTTAACATATAAAAATAAAAAATAACCATGTTAACCTTCTATTAGCATAGAATTTCTAAAATCCAAAAGTTTTCATTCAATTGTGTCACATATATACAAACTCTCATATAAGATCTTTATAACATTGTAAAATAATGAATCATTTTTTCAGGTATATTCGTGTAATATATGTATATTATCTCAGGTATATTACCTATAATCTAATACCTAAAGATACCAAAAGTTAATTGGAAGTTAGGTAATGTAAAAAAATTTTAAACTACAATATGTACTCATCCAAATCCGTCCAGTCGCTTAAGCATGAAGGAGTAATATCAGTTACATGTACACAAAACTTTTGTACTTTTAATAGTTGTCCAATAAATTAACTAATTTCAATTATTCTAACCAAACTTTAATTTTTCAGGTTATTTGATGTCCTCTGTTTAGAAAGAGGATGTTGTCGGCACCGCGGCGATCCTCGTATCCAGCTCCATGTTCTCATCCATCCAAAGATGTCTATATTTCGCAAATGCAACGTTGACAATGGCATATCTCAACATTTTTGGATCAAAACTATCCCTTGGTTAACACACTTAGTCGTTCTTGACCTAAAATTCATCTGTACTGATGAAATCCTAGAAATTATTGCCACTAAATGTCCTCTTCTTGAAGAATTGAATATAGTGTCGAGGGTTGATGTGTGCAAGTCCCAAATAAATGCTTCCGTGTTGATCAGGAACGTTTCTGATGTAGGTCTCTGCTGTATAAGCAATCTTAAGAATCTACGAATCCTCTCAATGGACCCGCCGAGAAATGAAAAAGCTAGTCGAGTAGGTCGGTGTGTGACACAATCTGGCATCATTATGTTACTACGAGAACTTTCCTACTTAGAAGAGTTAAACATAGAGTCCTGCGACATAGGTTCAACTATTATAGGTGCGAATTCCAACATTGGTCCGTTAAGTCTTCGAAAAGTCAATTGTCACTTTGCATCAGCTGAGGGTATTCGTAAATTAATCAAAATATGTCCCCATTTAAAAGAACTTTCAATAACTCATTTATCTTCTAATGATAAAGAAACAATTCTAGAAGAAATCACAGCCAGTGATTTGAGGTTGACCAAATTGAACATGTCCTTCTTTTCTTACACTCAATCCTTACAGCGTCTTCTAGAAGTACAAGGAAGGTACTTAACACATTTCACGTTATGGGAAATCGATCAGTTTGTTAGTATCGATTCTATTGTAGCTATAGGCACCAGTTGCCCAAATCTGACTTCGCTATGTCTGATGACTCAATCTAATAATTTGTTTATACCAAGATTCTTCAAACGACCCGAAAAAATATTTTCGGAACTACGCAATTTGACGTTAGGTAACGCAAGTTTTAATCTAGAAGAAACGTTGCTATTCTTCTTGGACTATTCAAAAAAGTTGCAGAAGTTGACATTGAAATATCAAACAAAATTGGTCTTTGGGGAGATTTTATTGTGTATTTTACAAAAGGGTTATTTAAAAAATATTACTAATTTATGGTTGGATTGTACTTTGGAAGTTTCTAAAGATATTATTAAACAGATTATACAAATGTGCGATAAGTTGACGACTCTGACTGTAGATTTTACGGAGGACGCGACCGATGTTATTGAATATATAAATACAAATAATCTTGATTTGAAACTAGGAGGTTACTAGTTTATTTTTAAATTTGGAAATATTTTATTATATTATTAATTAATATTCAAACACAAAATAAATAATTTTTCATTTTAATGCTGTTTCATTCTGTTTACCTTCAAGTGCCCATCTTTAGTTGTAAGTTTATGAATATCTGTACATATAATTAAATTCTGAGTCGAATCTGTACAGTAAATACTTTTTTGGCAAATCTTATTGAAATAGTCATTATTGATACGGAGGCCGAATCTATAGTTTTTAGACTATATCTCTCTGTCTGTCTGTCTAGGAACACATCATCATCATCTAGAACATTAGGGTCAACATACTTATAGGATACTTTTTACTACGGGAAAATATCTCTGAGATATCTACTAAACGCTAAAACGTAACTAGCCCTGTTGAAAAACTCCAATAGAATCCTATCAAAAGGGACAAAAGCCACGTAGAAACCAATAAATATGTATTGGTTTCTATGTGGCTTTTGTCGCTTTTGATGGGATCCTATTCGACTTTTTAAATAGGGCTAGGGACGAACCCGAGCGAAGTGAGGACATGGTTACTAATTTCTAATAAAACTTCCTTATTTTACTTCACGTAATTTTATTTTCACATTCATTTTATCCCATTATTATTATTAAATAAAAAAAAATATTTACATTAAATACTTCTTCTAAAATCTAAAGGGCACACCCATATTACAAATTAAGCAAGTACGTAATGCATTAAATTACGCATCATTGGAAGCCATTTTAACGTAGGTATACGGCATATGAATATAGAAATAAATACTAGAACACGCTTTGTTTTGGAGGTTATTTAGAAGGAATATGATGCGACAAATTGACAGAAGTGGGATTCATAGAAAAATAACCTTAAAACAAAATAAAAATGAAATAGTAAAATAATGACAATGTTACCTTTTTTTAAATATTATTTTAGGTAAAAAAAATGTGTCGACTATTTTATACAAAAAAATATCATACTTAATTTCTAAACAAACTGAATTTACTTAAATTAGTAGGTAAGTCACATAATTTAATGAAATAAAAATAGTATTAAAGTAAATTTTTAAACAAACTAAATAACATATATAAAATATAATATATTAAATCTTAATATAAGAGATTAAGATGAAAATTATATTTTATGTAAACTAAGTCACACATTGTGTCTGAATTTTACAAAATGTCTAGGGTTCACCCAAACAAGAAGTAGGGAGTTTTAACCATGACATATAAAAACTCACCCTCGCTTCGCTCGGGTTCGTCCCTAGCCCTAGCTTCCCAATACAAACTGATCCCATTTTCACCCCCTTAAGGTATCATTTCTAGAATAAAAAATATCCTATGTCCTTGCCAGGGTCTCAAACTATCTTCTTACCAAATTTCATCTAAATCGGTTCAGTAGATCGAGAGATTACCATCTAAACCTCACAAACTATACCTATTAATATTAGTATAGATAAATATAATTATCTTACATTTTGAAATAACTGTCAATTTCTTTTCTAAATATTGTTGTCATGATGAGGAAACTGAATAACTTAAAGTAAATCTGTCAACTCAAAGTTTTATTTTTAACGCCATTTTTTCACTTTTTCGTACAATTTTTCAGATATTTCCTTCACCCAAACCTTGTCCTGACAATTACAAACACAACAAAAAAAGAATTAGCCAAATAGGTGCAGCTGTTCTGAAATAGTTTGCTTACATACATTTGGCAATTGATTTTTATTTATATAGAAGATATTATTATTTTATTGATATAGATCATATACATATATATAAAAATATTCTCATTTAAATATAAGACTACGTACAATTTATTATTACTATAAAGCACAGATATTCAATTAAAATATTTTAAACAAATTACACAATGCAAATAAAAAAGCTCGTTCCCAAACAAAAGAAACTGGACAGCTTAATTTGGGCCATCTATTGACATTTAATTGAACTAATTTTTCTGTCAAAAAGCAGCTATAACGCAGTGGCAACACGCTCACTTAGGATTTAGGAACCAGGTGAAGCGGGAACAAATCCTGGGTTGCACCTGTGATATTTTCATGTGCAAATCATTTTCAATATGATTTCCACTTGCTAATAAGGTGAAGTCAATCATGCATGTCTGAGAAAACTCAACTTCATTCCTCCTTTGATTGAAAAGAGGCTGGTGGCCGACAAATGAAAGATAAAATGATTAAATTATTATTACATATATGTATTTTTACATATTTATTTATTTAGGTATATTAGTTATTATATTTGTTTTAAGTTGTAGCCATTACAATATCAATAATATAGTACCCCCTATTTTTTTAAGGATAAAATGATCTTTACATATAAGCAACAAAGGGGGTAAATATTCTTCTATGGATAAATATATATCTTATATTTATATGTTATCAATATGATAACCTAAACTACCTGAGAATTTTTTGATAAAAAACCCCAATACCCATTATTGAACAACCAACAAACCATTTTCACTTATATTGACTTGGACAGTGATCACTAGATATTAGTAGTATAGTAATATTTTAAATAAAACTATCTTTAGACATCTCAAAGGTGTTATTACGTATTATCTATAACCTTAGTCTCTTCTGTAACCATGATTACAGTAAATGCATTTGAAACTTTGGGTACAAAATATCAAAATAAAACCGAAAAGATAGTTCTATTTAAAATATCAAATATTTGCATATCTTAAAAAGTGTTACTAATAATATTACAAGATTTCTATTCATTCCAATATGTATAAATTTTAGGAATATTATTTTTTTACAAAAAGGCAGTTAATACTACTAGCATTTTCAAGTCGCATATATTATAACATTAGCAAGTACAATTTTTCATACAAAATTTGCTTCGTCGGGCCATTGGTATTGAACACATGACCTGACTTGGACCTTACAACATTTACATATATATTTGCCTATCTTATTGTATTGTTCAACTAATAAATAACATTATTTGAACTTATTTGATATACAATTCTCTCAACTAACCTACTAGGAATAAAGTTACATTTAAAATTGAAGGTGACACATTTCAATGTTCTTATTATTTTAAATTCAATTGCTTAAATTGTTTTTATTATAAAACTAGCTGACCAGACAGACCTCGTTATGTCAAATCAAGTGTGTAGCAGGCCCGATTAGTAAAATTGTGTTTTTACATTTTTCTGGGCATTTTTTCTAATATTTCTCCTTCCTCAGACTTAAACTAATATTTGAATAAAAAGAAAATAGCTGAATTGGTCTAATTGTTCTCGAGTTTTGCGCGTAGCAACACACGTAGCGATTCATTTTTATTTATATAGATAATCTACTTACTAAACTCTAAATCGCAACTTTTTTAACACTAATCACTTGACACTTCAGTCCAAAACGTCACTGTCACCAAAATGTAACTGTCACTTAAACATCACTGTCATGCATGTGTCACATGAACTTCTTCTTGTACTTCTTGAAGGGCTTCTCATGTCAGGTGACCACCGGTGGGGTGGCTTCCTCCGTATGCTATGCTTCCTTTACCTCTGGCACAGATTCTTTATCGTTGTCTTTTTCGTCTTCGAAAAATTCATTTTTGGGCTCTACCATTTTATCGGACTCTTCTTGACTGATTCTTATGTCTGGATCAGGCTCTTCTTTTATCCTATATTCTTCTGGCAAGAAGTCACCTGGAAGGACCAATCAGAAATAGGGTTATTAATTGTTATTGTTTTTATAATACAAAAAAATATCATGCAATATATTTTTTTTGAGGTCTCAATAATTCTTTAGACCTTCCAAATGAATAATATAATGAAACTCAGCAATGATTATTAACAGAAAAAGGGCAGTAACAATGCATCAAAAAATTATACAAACTGTTTTTTGGCTTCTATAACCTCCCAATAACAAATATTTCATGAAACAACTTTAAGCCTAATACAATTTTATTATATGTATAGGTTTGAAAAAAAAATATAACTACCTATTTTAGTTCACGGCTCATATTATGGGTATATTGATAAAAGATTTTGATTTTCAGTTTTTCTTTTATGTTGGGACATTAACACACGTCTATCTACTTTCATAGTAAGTTATGACGCTTGTGTTATAGACATGGCCTAAGAGCCTGTGAACGCCTGACCTTCGTCATTTTATAAAAGCTGAAAGTTTGTCAGCGCATGCTCCCAACACAGATAAGAACGATGAACCATTATGAAGTTCAGGCTATGGTGGCTTTGGCAGGTACACGGTACTAAAGGTGTGTAAAATACCGATCTAAATTCGTCAAATAGTAAAGTGTGATTTTTTGGTATTACCTTCAGAATATTATTAAAAGTCACGTCATTCAATGCCAGACATCTGAATCTCGGAAACGGCTCCAATTTCTTGGCTTTTCATGAAATTTCGTATACAGGGGGTTTCTATTTTTTTATTATTCATTCAAGTTTTTAGTTTAAAAAAAATTGTACGTTAGGCCAAAAACTCCCAGCGAAGCTCGGTGGTCCAAGTACTATAACTTTAAGTACAAACATATTATAAATATAAACACCCATGACTGGAGTACAAACATTCGTGCTCGTCACACAAATGAATGCCGCTGGGAAGTGGAACTCAAACCCGCGATCGCTGGCACAGCAAGTAGGGTCACTACAAACTAAGCCAATTCTATTTTTTTCAAATTGGAATTTCCTTTTCTAACTACTAAAGCGCGAATAATTAAAAGCAAATACACATACATACATACTTTTTCATATTTATAATATTACAAACCTGGAATGTGAGTCATTTGTACAGCTGGTGAGTGTTGACACATCTTTAGATTGTCGTAGACATGTTTCGTTATCGCTTCCAAGTACTGTTTGCTATTCGCGTTCGAAGTACTGCAATAAAAGAAATAACAATTTAGTTTAAAAACTATGCATCTTAGCATTATTTTCTTACTAAATATGACGTTTTCTGAAAGTTTAATCAGTAAATATAGTCAAAACGATACACTAGAAGCATATGATACAGTAACTATTTGTTGCCTCGGTGTTTATTTGTTCAAACTATTAGTACTTCTTGTACTTTACAGTAGAGTTTTTTCTTCTCATTTAAAAACAAAGCTTTATTTTTAAAGTTTATACAGGTGTCACGATAATCTGGCATCGGGAGAAAGGGCCTCTTATGACTGGCCCGTAAAAAAAAATCTGCGTTCTATACCCAGTAGTACTTGAGTACCAGCCATTTTATTGAAAAATGAAAAATATACTACCCGGAGTGGAATTTTTCGGCATTGTGACTAGAGTTTTGAATTGTTTGAAGGTTTTAATGCTGTTGCGGCCTCGCAAGAAGCCAAACTAGTTGTTGGGAAATAAAACAAATCCGAAACCAATGTTTATTTTATTTTTTCAGTCGTTTGATTAAAACACGTTATAGCTCCATTTTAATCACGTACACGGGACAACCTGTATATGTAGAAAAATTGAACGCGACACATTTCGTGTTCATGTACATTGTACATAATATATAGATAAAATAAAAGGTGTGTTTAATTCCAATTGCCATTTCAAAGACAGTAATTCTGTATTAAAACTCTTTCGATTAATTGGTCTTGGACAAATATGCTCCGAGATATCATATTGACCTAATATTATTGATATTTATATTTCATATAGATTAAAAACTCAATTACCTGCTAATTTCCGGATGTAACTGGAAGTCTGGTGCGAAGAACTCAAGATACTCTGTGTATGGAAGCTCATTGGATATGTTCTCATCTACTAGTAAAGACGTTTCATATGTCCAACATCGTGCAACATTTCTTAGGGTATAGCTGTAATTAAATTAATTCATGATTAATAAATAGGTGTATTAACTTCTCAATAAATTCAAAGTAAAAAAAAAACAATGCACGCGTGAAGTTTTTGAAAAAAGAACTCTGAACCGTTTTTTTTTAACCTGCCAGTTTGCTTCCTGCATTCGCTTAGGTACGCATTAAACCTATTTGTAAGATATTCAAATAGCGATTTTAAGTTTAGTTCGAATACGAATTTCCGCCAGATTCCTTTGTGATCATTTTTTTCTTCAGTTTCTTTGAAATAAGTTCCTAGTTGTTATGCATTGTTGGAGAGCTAAGAAATAAATAGCCAGTATAAATAGCCAATATAAATAGCCAGTGTTTAATCGTTTTTATAAATCAGAAGAAAAAATGAGATTTAAATAAATATTTTTTTTAATAAACTTTTGAAGTTGCATCTTTGACTTATTTTAAAAAAAGCTAAAAAACATGATAACTCAAAAATGGTTAACTTTCGCATAAATGGGAGTTAAAATTATCACAAATAGTCATATCACCTCCTAACGGGAATACGTCGAATTACCGATAACTCTGTATAATAATTTATTGTGCTATACAATCTATACAGATAAATAAAATTGAAGTGTCTGTTTGTAATGTCAAAATAACAGCTTTTTATTAAATACTTATGGAATTATATACGGTATTCATAAGAAAAACACAATTTTAAAAAAAATGTCTGTCTCTGTCTGTCTGTTTGTTCCGGCTAATCTCCAAAACAGCTGGGCCGATTTTGACGGGACTTTCACTGGCAGATAGTTGATATTATAAGGAGTAACTTAAGCTACTTTTATTTCAGTATAGGAATTAGAGTTCCGCTCAAAAAAAAAATGTACCTAGGGACGAACCCGAGCGAAGTGAGGGTGAGTCGCTAGTATACCATATAAAAATATATAAACCCAAAATAAATACCGCACTCTTTTTTAAAATCAATCAAATATACATGGGCAAAAACCCATTAAAAATAAAAATTCTACTATTTAACAACTATATTTTCTACTAGCGACTAACATCCTTAGCTTGCTTCCCAATACAAACTTTCATCCCCATTTTCACACCCTTAAGGATTGATTTCCGGGATAAAAAGAGTCCTATATCCTTCCCAGGGTCTCAAACTATCTTCTTACCAAATTTCATCTAAATCGGTTCTGTAGATCCAGGGATTACCACCTACAACGTCACAAACTCCCAAACTCACAAACTTTACCTCTTTATAATATTAGTATAGTTAATAAAAGTTTCATCATTTTGGAGCTAATATAACAATAAAATTACACATTACCCGCCACCACCAACAACTAATGTTGGTACATTCAGATTCTTCACAAACTTCACACATTCTCCATGTCCACGAGTGGATAGAGAAAAACAACCAAGTCGGTCTCCGGCTAATGAGTCCGCACCGCACTGTAGCACTATCGCCGTGGGACGGTAGAACTCCATTACATTGGATATTACTGGTTTGAACACCTGGAAGTAAACCCGACTACTATTATAATGTATTCAGCCCTTTTCAACGTCCCACTGCTGGGCCTCCTTTCAATACAAGTGGGATCAGGCCATACCCTATCACACTAGCCAAGTGCGGGTTGGTAGACTTTACATGTCTCTCGGAAATTATTAGCACATTTAAATATCAAAGGTAACCCCACCCCGGATTAGAACCCGATTCACTTGGTTACTCAAGCAAGCGCGTTACCACTGAATTGTTAAAGCTATTATAAAAAATAAATAAAAATAAAAATACTTTTATTGACTTAAAAGATTACATTTCAAGATAGTCGCAAGGGCCCCTGTACTAGGTGAAGAGCCGTATTACTGGGTGCCCCGCTCATCCACCAAGACTAGAAAGTCAACAGAGTGAAAACAAAATAAAAATTTACAATTAATTACATATATAAGTTTGCGTTTGTGTGTGTGTGTGCATGTGTGTGTGTGCATGTGTGTGTGTGTGTGTGTGCATGTGTGTGTGTGTGTGTGTGTGCATGTGTGTGTGTGTGTGCATGTGTGTGTGTGTGTGCATGTGCGTGTGTGCATGTGTATGCGTGTGTGTGTATGTGTGCACGAGTTACCTATGTGTACATAAAAGTGCGTAAATATGGGATGTTTGAACATGTTTTATACGACGTTTTGATTGATCATCAATTTTTCAGTCTCATCATAGTTCAATGTCAGTAGAGTTTTAGTTAGTACACGTTTTAATTCGGTTTTTGAAAGACTGTAAATGTCAAGTCTGCTGTTAAGCTTATTGTAAAGATATGCCGATTGACAGTTAAATTGCATTTTCTTAAATTTGTTTTTACTGGTAGGGATAGGACAAACGGCCTTACCCCTACGTTTTTGGATCAGACTAGGAATAAACGGTAAGTGACGGTGAACTTTAAGTACGCAATTTAATATGTAGATTTGGCGAGTGGATAACAATTTGTAGTTATTATGTAAGTCGAAAGTTGGAAAAATATAAGGTTTGAAAAACATCACTTTTAACAGAGATCTTTGCGCCCTTTCTAAAGTTATTAAATGCGTTTTGGCTGCACCGCCCCAGACAGTAATGCAGTAGCTTAGTATAGATTGCGCTAAAGCTTTATAGGTGGAAATAAGAGTCGATTCATTCGCTACATGTCTAAGTTTTTTAAATATCCAAATAAGTTTCCTCAACTTTTCAACTATGCTCTCTATATGATGTCGCCAGGTAAGGTGCTGGTCAATAATAATTCTAAGATATTTTATCTTTTCGGTTTTAGAGATTTTGTCGCAAAGGCAACTACTTGAGTCCGGATAATTACATGTATGTACTTTTAAACTGAAATGGTGGTCAGGTTGTGTAGTATTACGAATTGAAAATGTTACATAATTGGTTTTGTTTATATTTAGCGTCAATAGATTCGATCTTAACCAGCAAGAAACCTGACGCATCCCAGATTCAGCAATAAGTTTTAGCTCTTCCCAAAATTTTGCATTGAAGATGAGGGCGGTATCATCGGCATACGTATATATTTTACAATTTTGAATACTTTGGTTACAGAGATCGTTCACATAAATTAGGAATAAGGTAGGTCCTAAAACACTACCTTGTGGAACTCCATAAGAGATACTTGAAGGTTGGCTAACATGTTCACCGAGTTTTAATAGTTGCTGACGATCGGTAAGGTAATCTGCCAGCAATGCATGGGGCATACCTCTTATACCATAATTGTATAACTTGTCGAGAAGGATGGGAATGGATACGGTGTCGAAAGCTTTGGCCAAATCAAGGAACACTCCAACGCACTTGTTACCTGAATCTAAATGATTGCTTATTTCATCAGTCAAAGCCAATACCGCGTCTTCAGTGGAAATGCCGTTTCTAAATCCGAATTGGTTCTTTGATAAAAGATTGTTATCAATAAGATACTGTTTTAAGCGATTATTTATGAGTTTTTCCAGAATTTTGCTTAGTACGGTAAGTACAGAAATCGGTCTGTAGTTATCGACATCGTCCCCATTCCCACTCTTGTATATAGGTGTTACAATAGCTCGTTTAAATGTTTTTGGAAAACAACCATTTGTGAAGCAAAGATTGTAGATATGACACAATATTGGTATGAGGGCATGCTTGGCCATTTTAATAAATGAAGTTGGAATATTATCCCACCCAGAAGCAGAGTCATTCGATAGACTTTTAATAATCATGTTTACTTCAGATGGATCGGTATGGAGAAGAGCAAAAGAATTTACAGGTGGTGTTATTTTATGTGAACTGCTATTATCCACTATAATGGGGGCAGAATCTTTAAGCTTTTCAGCCAAATTTTTGCCTAAGTTAGAAAAGTGTTCGTTAACAAGGTTAGCAGACTGTACAGGGGATGTCGAGAGGGTGATAAGCTTACGTGCATTTTCAGATTTGTCCTTACTAATATAACATATGAATTTGATGGTTCTCCATAGGGTTTTTAAATTTTCTGCGCTATCTAGCTTATTCTTTTCATGACTAATTTTTAGTTTCCGTACAAGTTTATGACAAAAATTTCTATACCGCGTATACGTTATTTTTAAAATCTGATTATGAGGATTCTTTTTAAGTTTTAAATGAAGTTTATCACGTTTTCGAAGGCAGCGTAATACTCCAGGCGTAATTAATTATAATGTGTCTTTGTTAATATGTGGCTATGTGTGTCTGTTTGTGTTACTTGAACTTCTATGATTATAAATGTTGATTAAATATATATAAATAAATGAATTGATTATTTTCTATGATATTGAACTTCTGTGTTACTTCTACTTCGCTGAAACGGTTAAGCAAATTTGGATGAAATTTGGTACCTATATGACAGGAAGACATATGAATAAGAGCATATGAGTAACATATAAGGTACTGTTTAGGCCCCTGGGGACACTCGAACAAATTATAAAAATAAAGATAATAAAAATATTTTTATTTTTACTAAGAAGTTGACAACAAATTGAAGTAGGATTATAATAATATGCAGTCGGAAACATTGATATAGCACTCGCAGCAAGTATTATGTTAATTTATGACTAAAATCTGTCAATTCATTTTATAGTAATTTTAATTGAACACTTACATTGTTAAAGTAAATCTAACTGACGTGTAATTTATCAAAGTCGATTCAAGAGTAACTAGGGAATATACGGTCAAATTTACATACATATGGTAACACAAATATAAACCACGTTATGGGCTTCTCCACACTCTGTTTTAAATACTGGTGACTATAGAATATACTACTATTTCATAGAAAAGATTTAAATATAAGAAGAGTATAAATAGATTTAAATATAAAATAAGGATAAACAACATAAAAAGCATTAAAGTTTTTCAAATCTTATCTTTCATTAATGTGATATAGACACTTTTTCTGATAGTTTAAATTTATTTAAAAAGAAAGTGTATTTAAATATTTAGATTAGATTTTTTTTTCTTTTTTTTTTCTTCTTTTGTTTTTTGTACAACTGAAATGGCTCCATAAATACTCGTAACCACATAAAATTTTAATGGAATACTTTCAATAAAAAGCTGTGCATACTTTTAAATTAAATTTATATACAAATAACTAACATTATAATGTTAAATAGATGTTTTGTGTAAATTTAGTTAGTAAGCCTTTATAATAAATAAATGAATTAAAATAAAATAAAAATATTACCATTTATTTTCCATAAAACTTAAAAACACAATACCTGAACGTAGCTTTGGTCATCAATACCCTCTTTCAAAGGTACATTCACAGAGAAATATCTACCACTCTCCGCTCCAATTTCATACATATCTCCTGTCCCGGGAAAGAAATAGTTCCCATATTTATGAAAACTGACTGTCATTACTCTGTCAGTAAGATAAAAAGCTTCTTGAACACCATCTCCATGGTGTACATCAATATCTATGTATAAGACTCTCGGGTGATACTTCAATAGTTCCAATATTGCTATCACAATGTCATTTACATAGCAAAAACCTGTAACAATGTCAAAATTTATATCCCATTAATAATAAAAATGAGAAAGTTTGAATAGATGTTTATTATTCCATCACACCAGAATGGTTGAACAGATCTGGATGAAATTTGGTACACAAATAGATCTGAGTCTGGAATAGCACATAGTTTACTTTTTATCTCAGTAAAATATATGGCTCCCTTGGGATAGATTTGTTTTTGTTATTTACTAGTGATGAACCCAAGCAAAGACAGGATGATTTGCTAGTAGTACATAAAAATTGATTAATAGTACTTCTTTTGATACATCATGATGATACATAGTTTTAAACATTTAATTTCATATTATGTAATATATTTATTAATTTCATATTGCTTTCTGAATAATTTAAACCGCTATTCTTAATGAAATTAAATACCCAAAGAGTATTATTTTTTATGAATAGAATGGTTTGGAAAAGAAAATAATTTCCATATAATTTCAGATATCTAGAAAATTCATTTAATAAATGTGATTCATTATTTTAATATTTACATTATCTGCATATAATTGAAATGTAAACTTTTACAGGATAGCAATTGAAACTTCACTAAGTAAATATATGAAATAATATTCATAACAAACCTGAAGGTTCAAATTTCTTAGCATGATGTAGACCACCAGACCAATTAATAGCTATATCACAAGCATTGTTATTCAATTTCATAGCACCTTCTAAAGATGCTCCCGTATACATAGAGCAGAAGTCGAAAAGACCTTCAAATACTGGGCAGTCATCACCCACATTGTAGTGTAGCAAATCCTTTGAATAAGCTATAAAAATAAAAATATTTGTCAATACTAGAGGTCTCTCTATTTTTATATGCAACTAGCATTGCCCGCGGCTCCGCCCGCGTTCAGATGACCAAAAACCAAATTCTTAGGTTTTACATATTAGTATACTCTTACATTGTAGTTTTGGTATTTTTTCTCAGAAATGAGACATTTTCTCGCGGCAATAAGTATCCTATATGTTGACCCAGATAACCAGCTACCATCATACCAAATTTCATCAAAATCCCTCTAGTGGTTTTCCCGTGATGCGGTAATCGGACGGACGGACGGACGGACGGACGGACGGACGGACGGACGGACGGACGGACGGACGGACAGACAGACAGACAGACAGACAAAAATTCTAAAAACTATAGATTTGGCCTCTATATCAATAATCATGTCTATTTCAATAAGATTTTCCAAAAAATATTATGTGCATACAAATATGCAGTATATGTATGTACAGATTCGACTTAGTTACAATTTATTATATGTATAGATTTAAGTATCAAAATATGCATAAAAGTGTCAATGTCCCAAAAATGCAAAATTAAAGAAAACAATTAATTTATTATTTTTTACATAAAAAATATAGTGATAATAGTTTTATTACAAATAAAACCCCAGAGCAGTATTTGATTTTGCCTAGTCTTGATTTAGCACTAAAACAAAAAAGACTTTCATTAAACAGGTAAAATAATAAATATTTAATGTGTTTATGACAAAATATACATTATCCTGTAAATATAAGCTAAGAAGGCAAATCAAATTATTCAGCCTTTAATCATTACATAATAAAGTTTAAAGTTGTCATACAATAGTAACTAACAATAATACCAATAAATATATTTTAACTCCTATTATAATATTTCTAATCATGTTTTGCAACAATGATTATAAGGACGGCAAATGACATTCTAAAACACTTCATAAAACAGTATTCATAAGCACATAACATTTGCTATTATGCTGTATTCAAAATCAAACTTTTAATAACTAAGCGAGGAATGAAAATTGTAAAATATTAAGATAATTAAGGTAGGTAATTCTAACTCACTTTGAATATTTTGAGGAGTTACATTTTGCAGAAATTCAATATAATCCTCACTATGAAATCGGCACATGTCATGTGCATTCGCGCGATATGGTCTATAAATCTGCATCTTCTTATGTAAACCATAGTTTAGCACTAAACTATGAGTTACTGATAACCTATGAGGTTTCATAGGATGTCCAGGTCCATAATGAAAGTTTCCTACATCTGGATTATAAAAATAAGCAACTCTATGTTGAGTCATAGCGGAAAAACAAATACGTACTCTTTTAGTATATAAATAACACCAAGAACTAGAGCTATAACAAGTAAATGCTTGGTTAATTGAACATCACCTAACATGCTCTAATTTACTTTGATGCAATAGCGAATATTGTAAAATACAAGATAGTATACACTATTACACATGAACTACATAATGAATATTAAATAATTAAGTAATTTATTCACAATAAAATTAAATCTGAAATTTTCAATACAACAGTAACAACACAACTATGCTTGACGCAATGAAACGTCAATGATCAAACAACAAAAAATATCAAAATGACAAAATCTTTAATATCATTGGCCATTGTCAATGTCAACAGTCAAAAGACTTCAACCATGGACGAATTAGAGACTGGACCTGACATAAAATACAAATGTATGAAAACTAGTTCAACCAAGTGACGCATAACGCACACAAAGATTTTATTACATTATTATAAACACTGATACACAATACAATATTTCTAGTGTTTGAACGTAATCGATAAAATACATATATCGATGAACCAATGAATGACATTTTAGACATTGGTTAGCATAGTCATCGTATTTTACATCTTTGAATTTAAAATATCTGTATTTATTAAAATAAATGAATTAAAGAGGCAAATATAAATTTGTGTCAAATAATAATTATTTTTTAATTTGATTTATATAAATATGATGGCATTGATGGCAACATTCTGTTGGCCTATAATAATGTTAATAAACAAATGAATATCGGGTGTATATTCCATTAATATATAATAAATATTATTTTGTAAAGATGAAAAAAATATTAAGCTAATTTAATTAAATGAAGTGATTTTGTTGATTCTGTTACAGAACTATTTTAATTGGCCATTGATTGTCTCGGGTAGTTATAAAAATGTGACACTGTCCTAATATTGCTCAGTTATTAATAAACATTTGTGAAATTAGGAAAAAGAAAAAGTGATTGCAAATTGTGAAAAAGTGAGTGTTGGATCGTGAAAGTAAAATAATTAGTGCAAGTGGTAAAGTGTTTTATTACAAATTGCCAACCCAGAAGTTTAGTACTAAAACATTATTGTTTGATTTTGTGTAATTTATGTGTTGAAATAAAATGATCTTTATTATTATTACAATGGAATAATATTGCAAAGTATATAAATGTGGTATAAAATAAAATAAAAAATTAAGTACACATACTAATTATAATTTTTGCATTTATATTTTTATTTGATTTAGAAAATATTTTTATAAATTTATTGTCATCAGATTGTAGAATACTGTGGTAAAAGTATTTTATGTTATTGTACTGTACAAATAACACAATTCTTTCAGTTATTTCGTCAAATATCGATATACTTTTCGACATTGTCAAGCACTAGTCGATGTCAAATGGACTCACTCGACAGTTTTGTCATTTGTTCTGAATGGTATAATCCAGGGATTTTATGATGGTTTTCAGATGTCAACAATACATAGAAATATCGACTATATTTAACATAGTTGGATAATATGACATTTTATTTTACATTTAATTAAATTTTGTGATAAATAACGATAAATGTAATAAAATAATGTATTTACAAGTGAAAAGAAATGGTGCTGCTTCCGCCGTTATAGTTTTTACACCATTTAACTGAACATTTAGTCATTTTTGGGAGATGTTTTGTTGACAAGTAAGTGCTTGAAACTGACACAAAAAACAAACAACTTAGGCTAAAATTCCCTGGTTACTGACATGACCGTTAAAGGTACGTCCGCTTATATGTCTGGTCCAGTGGTTAATTCGTTCATGACTTCAACCTTAGAGTATACGTAGCATAAGTATACTCTATGACTTCAACTATGTAAAGAAAATTCTAAAGCAATAAAAAAGCAAAATAATAAAGAGAAAAAAAATCCATTTAAATTGACATCATTTTTAAATATTCATCATTTTATATGTTTTTGATTATTTTTTTTACTTTTATATTAATATATATGCAAAAAAATTTAAACTGTATCAACAAATAGTCTGTAAAATAATTCTGGGCTGCATATTGCATAAACTTTATAGTTTAAAGTCCTTGCAATTGCCAAAAGAGTAAAGCACCTTAATCTGTGGACTGTGAGTAAACTGATATTTATGGAGGGTAGTAGTAGAAGTAAGGAGGACCATCTCAGTGTATTAAAAAGTGTCCGTTGAAAGGGAGCAAATTAAGCTTCCACCCTCCATATCCCTCCATATAAACTGTAAATATGGAGGGTAGACCCTCCGTAACTGTAAAGACCTCCAATCATGGATGACAAATAAAATAGGTATAAAAAAACATGAAGTAGTTAAACTAACTTTTGGCGAATCTGTCTATCCCTTAATAAGGACAATAAGTTTTGACCGGGGTGCTTATTCAAATGTGCCCGCTAGTATGTTTAATTAACTAAATAATAGTCCACTTTTTGGAACAAAAACGATGCATTTGTTATTACAATGAATTATACTCCACTTCACAGAACTATACGTAGAGATCTTGAAAAATGATAGCTGCCTAAAACAGCTCAGAAGGGTTTTCCAGGAAGACAAATATTTGGCAATTAACAATTATATTTCTCGCTTTTTCTGTATACTCATTTGACATTTATATTTTATATTCCTAACTCAATGCGAATCACCGACTGTCCACTTGACATATCAAACATCTATATTCAAAATCTACGAACTGGCACATAAAATAACTAAATGTTACAGTCGGCCATCCGTTACAATAACGAGTCCCTTCGTTTTAGGCCACACTATGTCAAAAAAAAAGTTTCACAATTCATTACAATTCACTCATCTTACATTAAAAAAAGTTTTTTGAATCCTGCTACTCTCTATTTCTATATCTAATCTGTTTGTTCTTAAGAATAATCAAATATGCTGTTAGATTTTTATCGGTAAATGTATCTTCAGTAGAGGCGTGCACCCAGTGGTACAATCCTCATCTTCACTTTGTGAATCTAGTCGCTAGGTTCGATTTACTATTTCTCTTAAGGCGAGAGAATCTTAGACTGCCCACCCCCTTCAGCTCGGCAGCTAATTTATTTATGTGTCGGTCCAATCTGGCTTGATAATTATTGCTGTTTAACTCGACATCTTCCTTCACTATTTGCAGATTGAAATCTAAGTAAACATTGTTTACTTATATTTGGTGGAACATTGATCATGGTTCTCATTGTTTTGCTCTGAAACCTTTCGAGTATTTCAATATTACTATGGCTGGCTTTACTCCAGAGCTGAATGCCACAACTCCATATAGGCTTTCCGCTTTAGTATAGCTTTATAGGTAATAGACAGCCATTTTACTGTCATTTGCTAACGATGACTTACGACTGATGAGCCCATATATGCTGCGGAATTTGTGTCTAGCTGTTTCCTTTTAGTCCATATGTGTTTGCGCCGAGTGAGTCTACGGTCGAGATGTATACCTAAGTATTTGGCGTCATCAGATTGTGGGATCTTTCTTTCACAGAAGGGTAGGTTTTCCTTCTAAATGTGTAAGTTGCTTGAATCCGTTTATTTGTATTGGCTTTAATGCGCCACTGCTGGAACCATGCTTCGATGAGAGTCAGGTGTGATTGGAGTCTTACAGATCGGGTCTCAGGAATCGGGATTCTCATGGGTCGAAAGAAGTGAGGTATCATCTGCGTATATCGCTGTAATGGTATTGGCGTAGAGGGTAGATCTGATGTAAATATTAAATAAAGAACTGGTCCCAGTATGTTACCATGACCTAAGGTATTTCTCTTTTTCATTTTCTAGATTTTGATTGTTGCTGGGGAGTGGTTCGAAGACTGTATGTAGGTGATTAGCGTCGATCTTAATTTTTTTTTCACAGTCTGAGCGGACACAAGAACCCCTTTGTGTTCTCAATGATGTACTTTGTTGTTTTGGACGCTTTAGGATTCTCGTAGGCTTCCACAACGAATAGTTCGGGTTACTAGTATGTGTCAGTCTTGCGAGATATGATTGTAGGTTCTCATTTTCCACATCTTTAGTTAGCGTCTTTAGTTCTTGTGAGGCTTTATTGAAGGCTGTCTTATCTCTAAGATAGTGGGTGGTGTGCCATACTCCCCGGAGTCTACGTCTTTTGTTGATACAATTCTTAATGAACGCGGGGTATACATGTTCTTTTGTAGTTCCCGCTTTATGATGGGATGTAGATCTGTTCGGTACGTCATGAATCAATCGGTTTAATCCTTCTATTGCCTGATGAAAAAAAGGTCATTGTGAGTCACGGGTAGGCTTTAAATATACTAGAGGAATTACTCCTATTCTTTCACTACCATTTTGCTTTAAATCTCAGGGCATAATCGCTATAGCTATCCTGTCACTACAACTTGACAAGAGGATAGTTACTTCTATTCTTTCACTACCATCTTGCTCCAAGTCTTATGACCTGATATCGCTATAGTTATTATATCACTAACTTCAACTAGAGGATAGTTACTTCTATTCTTTCACTACCAACTAGTCGAGCAACCAGTCATACATAACACTCATGCTCGGCGCACATCCGCTCGAGCTCTTTGTTATGCAGACAGGTTCACTACCTATTTGTCTTATAGTTATTATATCACTAACTTCAACTAGAGGATAGTTACTTCTATTCTTTCACTACCAACTAGTTGAGCAACCAGTCATACATAACACTCATGCTCGGCACACATCCGCTCGAGCTCTTAGTTATGCAGACAGGTTCACTACCTATTTGTCTCTATAATATTAATTAAAATACTCCTCCTCTCCATCAAAAGTCATACTCATCAAATAAATAAATAAACAGAACTTCCCGTGTTTAAAGTTTGGCCAATGGTGATCACTACGGCTCTGCCTCCTACTTCGCAAATAGTGAACACTATCTTGTCGGCTCTCGTGTCCGATCGGGTTTCGGCTGCAATGCTCGCCCTCACAAGCTCTTAGCTTCTTCTATCTGGTTACGTAAAACATACAGGGGACGATTTCTTATCTCCGTCGCCTCATTTCGTCAAATTCACCTCCATCCATCTAGAACTTGTACACACAAATATCATTAGTTTATTATATTTTAAAACTTTGTTATATATCAATTGAAGTGCTTAACAAATAAAAAATAATAATTAGTAGTATTTCATAGATTTGTTCAAAAAATAAATCTATGTTCTTACACTTTTTTTTATTTTTATTTTTCATAGGGGTTGATTGTAAAGACCATGCCACCCTTATAGGAAATACATTTTTTTTATCTATTCTACCTTTTTAATACTAATTGCACAATTTTATACGGCATCTTTGCTTGACCCAATTGGGGTGTTACAACACCAACATCCATTTTATTTAGCTTACATGTTTCAAAGAAACATATTCTGCCTGCCTCATTCTGAACACATTTCATTAAATTATGATTAGTATCTTCCACAGTCCCACACTCAGCGCAATCTGTCGAATTTGACTTACCTATTAAAACCGCAAAATAGTTCAATGGAAGGTGACCCGAACGAAGCCTAAAACTAGTTTCAGTATCATATCTACTCATATCGGCCTAGCTGACTCATGAAAAGCGTCATATATATATAGATAGGTTGAATAGTTTTATACCCAATACTTTTATGTAACAGTTTTTCACTAAGATATTCTTTCCACGTTTTCTAATCATTGTATTTTTATTAAAAACAAAACATCTGACCAATATGGTAAGTATGTAGTATACACGGAATACGGTCTGTTATGGCTTCTCTTGCAAATTTATCTACTATTTCATTATTTTCTAGGCCGACATGTGAGGGTACCCACTGTAGTACAATTTGTTTATTTTTACAATGGAGATTACTTAATAACTTAATAATTTCATAAGCTATAGGCATTCCTCTATAGGCTAGAGTACACCGATTCAAATGTAAAGAGCACTTTAAAAATTAGCCAGTAATACTTCTCGTAATCCCAGAAATCAATATAGGACAGAGCTTCAGCAGTAGCAAAGAGTTCAATATGCATAATCAAAAATTTAGAATTTAGAGTTAACTTATAATTTTCTTAGATTGCGGGTCCCAAAAAAGCTGCTGTAGCCCCACAATTATCCGTTGAACCATCATTATAGATTTTGTAAAAATCAAAATATTTTCCACTAATGAACTTTATGCAGACCTCATGCAATGTGTGGAGATTATAAAACTGTTTGTACCTATTCATAATATCAACATCTGTTCTTATACTTTTCGATAAATCTATTTTATTAACCCAGAGTTCAATGAAAACATTTCCATCCGTTCACTAGAAAAAATATTGATTGATTTATAAGCTTCATGAATTTTAAGTAATAAAGGTTTTTATTTCATGTGTTCTCTATAAGTATCTGTAATATTTGTGTGAAAACTATCTAATACGTAAACTATATTATTGTTTTTAAAGGAACTGATTTTTAACCAAAATTTGCCTGCAAGGTACCTAATTCTACGAATGTGGAGTGGAGGGTGATAAAGCTCACATTCCATCACGTGAGTGGCAGTGGTTTTGATGTATCCACCGATTATTCTCAAACATTGGTTCTAAACTATATCCAACTTTTTAAGATGAGTTTTGCAACTATTAAGTTAAAAGAATTTTTTTATTCTCAAAAAGGACAAAGTCACTTACATGAGAACAACGTAATTACATAAAGTAAAAATTATGCAAATAGTCGCCACATAAGTAGGTACTCAGTTAACGAGATATAGTATATTAAACAGATACAGATGTATGTATATTAAATGTTATTAAATTGGTTATTTTCCAAAATATATTGTGAGAGCTGAGATTTAAATCCGTTAATTGAGCTTACATTTTTTTAAAGTAGATAGTAATTTGTTATAGAGTTGTGATCCTTCAAATGTAATATCCTTCTTTGCATAATTTGTTGTAGTTTTTGGGAGAACTGGTATAGTCAATTTTACTACGAATTAATGAAATATATAGACGTCGCATGTGCACTGGATGAATACCCCAACTAGAACTGCCAAGATCTTTAAAACTTTTAAACATCTAGATAAATTAACCTTTAATTCATCTATATGCTTTTTCTATTTTAGTGACTTATCCAGCCAAACACCTAAATATTTAATACTATCAACTTTTTCCAAAGCAATGTTATTAATTTTTAAATTAATTATTTATTTTCTATAGTCAGACATGAGAACACAAATCTTCGTTTTCGATGGCGATACAGTCAACCTTATATCGGATAAACGACTATTCAATTCATCTAGCGATCTCTGCATACGTATGGTCCCTAAGCTAAAGTTATCACAAGTTATTTATATTACAAAATCATCAGCATATTGGGATATTAATACATTTTTTAATCTTTTTGCATAAATTCATAGTTGCTATATTGAACACTAAAGGTGATAAAGGATCGCCTTGGGCTAAGTTTTCCTAGAGACATAATACGAGTTATCAATTAAAATATTAAGATTTCTTTCCTTGAAAAAAATTATGTACGTAGGTGCAAATATTAGATCCGACTCCCATTTCCTCCACGTTATGTAAAAGACCTCTGAGATTGTTATTATATGCATTATCGATGTCTATAAAGCGTACTATAGTGTACGTCTTCCTTAAAAGAAAACTTTCTCTATTGTCAATACTAAATCACTGAGATTATCAAGTGTAGATCGGAATTTTCTAAACCCATTTATCCGGTTTAAAAAAAATTCAAACTTTTCTATAAACCATTGTATTCGCTTCAATAGAATGTTATGAAAAGCTTTACAAACGCACAACATCATTGAAATAGGTCTTAGGGATGAACTAGAACCAACCGGACCAGGTTTCGGAATAGGAACAACTTTAATGTCTCTCTACTGTTTTGGTATAAATTCAAGATTCAGAAGTTTATCGTATAGTAAAAGTAACACGTTTTGGCATTATTTGGAAGGAACCTAAGAATGGAATATAAAATATTGTCACATCCAGGAGTAGTATCTTTTGAGCTAAATGACTTTTCAACTTCTGTTATTATACAATATTCAATCTAAGTTAATATGTATTTTATCGCCTTAATTCTATCTTAACACATCATTTTCTACTTTCAAATAAAATTTTCCGTAGACATTTTTAATATACTTTGGATTAATCCATATACATCTAACTAATAATCACACTATTTTGTATTTTTTTTCATATTATTCAACTTAATACACAATTACCTCACAAATTGAAACATATTTTAGGATTTTGAATCCTTTCACTAAAAAAAAATCATATAAATTACAAAATAACGTAACCTTCAAATTGTCAGATGATCCGTGGGCGTTGCAAAAACAGTATATTTTTGCAGTCATCCCACTTCTGAGCTAAAACAGCTTGATTTTTGTATAAATTGAACATAATGAATAAGTCAATAAATAATAAAAATACCTGATAATAGATGATGTTGTGCTTGGAGTATTACAGTTTCATTTCACTATGATGAGGTTATGAAACACTTGATTTTTTTGCCTTGCGACTCGCGTTACTGTTTGCGCGCATGCGCAGCACTCACCCATCTATACGTTAAATTTATTCAAACTATTTATATTTATTTAATAATTAAGGAAAGTGGAGCTGGTGAGAACTCTACTTGAGCAATTACAAATGCAACTTGAGCAGTATTTTAGAACTTTGAGCAATTTAAAATATTGTATATATCAAAAGATATAGAAATTTGAATATACGGATAAATGAATTTTTTTTCAAGGACTTTATTGATTTTTAATTTTATAATTAATGGTGAGCAATTTGGAAGGGCTACGTAGTTGAATTGAGCTATTAAAAATCTATCGATTAGTATTTTTTTCATTGCGAATATCATAAATTTGCAGACTGGGGTAGGGTAGGTTAAAAAATATCATATTAAAACTGACTTGCGTAGTGTATCTTTAATCTATATAAATGTTGTGATTTAAAAAAAAATACTTACCCGAATTGGTCCAGCCGCTCTCGAGTTTTGCGCTTAGCAACAGATTTAGCCATTCATTTATATATATAAATAAATAATCTGATATAATATCTTATAATAAGAAATAATTAAATGTATTCATTAAATACTTTACATTATTTATATCTATAAAACACCTCTGGGATGAATGTCATTGTGTGTACCAACTTTTTTTTCAAATATCAGCTTTTAGCGACATCTGTACCAGGTAAACTAGGCCACTATACTAACCATGGATGACAAATAAAATAGATGAATTAGTTCCATACTAACTGACGTCTAACACTCCCTAGAGTAGGTAAATAATATGTTCCTTGATCTAACATCCCTGACAATTGACATATGTTATATACTATATATTATGTTCTGTCATCTGTGGTAAAGACCGGCAACGGATCGACATTTTACAGTACTGCAGGTTTTGTTACCTACTTTTTTCTGTATTTGTTTAATTTTGAGAGGGTACAAGGTACATCATTTACTTACTAAATAAGAAATACTAGTAAGTATTTTTTAAATAAGATTTGTATATGCGTAATGTATGTAGAAACCTATATTTTATTTAAACTATGTAATACTAGTAGGTACCCTATCAATTTCCAACAGATATTTATTTTTATCTACTTATGTAATCATGTACAATTGAGGTCTACAGTCTAGACTTCAATATGGTTCAAGTTTTAATCCTAGCACTACTGATATATTGCAAATTTCATAACCTGTTTTAGATAACTTTCTAGTTGTTTCTTGAAGAAAAAACTAGATTCGATTAAATGTTATTAACTCGCATAGCATTAATATCAACTAATTTATAGAGTATAACACATATTTACTTAAACTAAGTGTACTTCATTTCTGCCATAAAATGAATGCTTATCTATTGATGATGCTTTTTCATGCTATAAACTATTAATTGCCTGTTTTTTGGGCTCCCTGTCACCTACCCTATCCAAAAATACCACCAACTCCGTCAGGGGCCGCGTCCCATATAGTAAACTTGTGCCTGTTTTTTTTGTTTGCAACAGTTAATTAACTATATATTTGTTTAAAAGATAACGCTAAAAATATGATTTATCCAGAATGGCTCATACCTGAAAACGTTTGAATTTTTTTTATTTCAAACCTTAGTTTTAGTTTTTCCATTTTCTATCTTTTATCTTTATTGTTATTATATATTATTATTCTTGTTTTGCTAGTAATAATATGAACAATCTTATAGTCAAAAGTTCAAGAATTATTACATCTACCTACTAAAATGAAAAATGTTGATTATTATTTAGTTTATATAAGTAATTATTAATTAATGTAAGTAATATTTTTTTTTATTGTCGCTATATAAGTATAACACTTGTTTTATGATTATGTTAAGAACTGTTTGTGAACTTGATACTTTCTATTTAATTTTTCAATTTTGAATAAAAAGTGATCAGATTATAAATAAAAGGAGAAAAGGAAAAATATAAAATACTAACATTTTACTGAAACAAGTAAGTAGTAATAAACTTAAAGCAAACTGCACTGTTTATAGTGGCTCTTGATGAATTAGGGACATTTAGAAAAACATATAGAAGTTTTCTTCTATATGTTTATATATGTTTTTACATGAGTAAAAAAAATTAAACACTCGTAAACGTAAAAATGAAAACTACATTGCCAAAGTTATTCACAATATTTAATTTATATTTGGACTATTAAAAGATTCCAATAAAAACTATTATAATAGTAAAAAGGCTATTAGACTACTTTAGAAAAACAAACCACTATTGTATTCTGAATTGTTTGTTTGTACGTACTAACAAAGTTTAGTCTGAAATCTGGTATTCACTATTTATTCTTTAAATAGCAAACAAATTTAGAACCATAAAAAATCGCTCAACATACATCGATCGGGGTTAAATCGATAGGTATTGACATCCTCGACAATGCCAACTTTGATCATTTAGTCAAGTTCACACATTAACGAATTAGAGACTTCGTTCGTTTCAAAAATCTAATGAACCATTGATTTTCTTCATGACATAATAATGCAAAAAATGTACTCTTTGACCTCCATACCACCCCAGATCTTGCATGATTTTTTTTAACATTAACAGAAAAATTATAATATATTAACTTCACATATCAAATTGCTTTCCACTCTGTTGAGTATCTCAGCACTTAAAGAACTGAGCAAATGAGATAAGTACATTGGCAATCAAAAGTGTTTTTTTTTAAATTATATTAAGAATGAGAAATGAGAATACATCCTTTTTATATGGGATACTAAAATTTCATATTTTGATTACACTACTGTAGTCAAATAGTATTGTTGATCGAAGCTTACATGTAATTTTACCGCGCGATATCTCGAGAAATATTATTTTTAGAAAAAAAAAGGTTTTATCTATATTCCTGCTAACTTCAGTTTGCTTATTTCTTTCTTAACATTATTTTTTTAAATAAAATGAAGTCTAACAATATACTTCTGTATATATATCATATATTTATGTACTATAAATTAACTATTGAAAAATATGTAAAATACAACCTTAACTAACAACATATCATGTTTACATAGAGAGCTTATATAATTTAATAATCACTACCTAACCTACTACAATAAAATAGTGTATTAATGCTCGAAACAAAACAAAATCAAGTAATTTTTTCACATTTTATAAATAAAAAAATTATAAATCTCACTATAATACTTATGATCTCTTCATTTTTCTTCTCATTTTAACGCGATAACTGTGTCCGACTGTTCTAGATCTTCGCCAACCGGTTCATATTTATATAGCGGTTGTAGCGAATAATCGTCATTCGAGAACTGTGTGCTCTCACGATTAGTCTGTGTTTGTGTTGAAACTTCATCAAAATGGGTCGTTTATTGAGACTTGCGATTGTTTTGTTACTAGCAGAGACAATGGTCAATTTTAGGGGGATCGCCAGAGCCATGTCTACAGTTGCGAAGTCGTTTGAAAGCAATGCCGTGGTTCCAGATGTCGTGCCCAAAGCTCCTAGCGATAGGATTTCGGTGAGTAGAATTCTTTTACTTTTCCCGTAAAGTGGTGAATTTTTCAAGTGACACTATCAGTTGCTGCAAGAAATATCGTGTTTGTTTTATAAAATTGTAGCGGGTTTGATTACAAGTCAGATTTCGACATCGACGGTCACTTGAAAAATCCAACGTAAATGTTGCAAATGAAATTATACAATTTGTTTTATTTTTTTTGTTTATATGGGATTTGAATGTAAACAATAAAGGCCTGAATTCTGAAATGTAGTTCACGAGAAATGCTTTATTCCAATTCGCTTCTTTATCAAATATTGTTTTTATATCCCGTTATGTTATTGCACTATCTTATCGCGAAAGAAAAAAGCGATTGCAAATAGCATTCATCTACATAAATATAAAACACTAGCTACTTACCATCACTTCGCTCGAGTAGGTACTTTCCTGTGTCTTTTGTATTTTTAATATTTCAGATATTTCTGAGACTTGATAAATTTTAGTACTAAAAGTAGCCTATGTATTACTCCAGGTGGTACTCTATCCCCCGTGGTACTCTATCAGTGTATTTTCATTGTATGTAATTGATCCAAACCTGTTCAGCTGTTTCAGTGTGACGGTACAATAAACATACACACATACATTTTCGCATAAATTAACAGTATTTACATTTGATGACGGAACGATGGTGACATACGTATAAAGTTTATATGCAAATTATTGGAAAGTATTTCGTTTAGAAGGTTCATTTCATACCAATTGGTAGATATCGGTGTTATAGGTTTAGTTAGACATTGAAATCTTAATTGTTATTCATAACTGGTGAGTCATCCTCGATTCGCTTCGGGTTCGTCCTTAGCAAAAAACAAATTTATCCCAAGGGAACCGTAAATTTTTCCGCGATAAAAAGTAACCTATGTGTTATTCGAGACTATAATCTGTGTGCTAAATTTCATCCAGATCCGTTCAGCCGTTCTGGCGTGAAGAGTAACAAACGCCCATCCTCACAAACTTACACAATTACAATATTGAGTAAGAAGATACTTTCGCGAATATTCGACATTTTAAATAAAACTATTTTTTTGGTTTTTTTCGCGTATATATTTTGGTTTTTGGTTGCCGTTCTTTTGAATGATTTACAGCAATCATGATCTTATTAGTTTCCTGCGATTTTTTTTATAAATTCGCGAATTTGCGAAAAAACCGAAAAAATAATTTTATCTGCGTATAGTAGGTAAGTGTTATTCATTTCTAGCAATTTCTTTATCTAGTAGGTACTATGCTATAGTCGTCCTTAACTTCTTTGTATAATTATTTCAAATGACTTAGTATTAGATATGATTATTGCTTTACTCTATAATATAACTTGTAAATTAACTGTTTGGATGACGCACCAAAGTTAAGGTTACATTTACCAAGAAAATTTAAAATTACCTACTAGCTTTTTGGTTGAAATTCGGCCATAATCATTATTAAAAATGTGATGAAAACATATAAATATGAATAAAATTTTATATTTTTATTGATAACACTGAAGTTCGTAATAGCTAGTAAGTATGAAAAATTCCGGACAAGTGCGAGTCGGACTCGCCCACCGAGGGTTCCTTACAAATTTATAGGAAATCTGTTTAACAAAATTTTCATTTTTTTTATTTTTTGGATTTTTTTCTTTATTTCTACCATATAGGTTTTTGACCCAAGACCTATAGGGTACTTTCGGTTAATCTAGACTTGTCAATATTGGTTAAAAGCAAGGTTATAGCACAAGTAAAGGGAAAATTCCAAAAAATAATAAAGTTGAAAATTAAGGTAAATTTTGGTACTTACAAGTTTTCGCGAGAATCTAAATTTTCCCATATCTTTTTATCGTGTTGACTCAGGAGTCAGGACCTTGATTTTTATACACTTAATAGGGACTATAGACCTCAGTATTTGGTATAAATTTCAACTTGCTAGGTCCACCCGTTTCTATGAAAATCGGTGGTGACACACGGACAGATAGACAGACAAGAGAGTGATCTTATACCTAAGGGTTCCTTTTTTACCTTTTGAGGTACGGAACACTAAAAAAAGGAAGTCTGTTGATAAATTGAGAAGAAAAAGGTACTTAACTGTCTTGTCTTTTCCTATTTATTGATATTTCATGTGTAATTCTGCTAAATCTTCATTTTTATAACTTAGGTATACTATTACACTAGCGACTCGACCTCTTTTCGCTCGGGTTTGTCCGGTACGGCTTAATGGTTAGTATGGAATAGATAAACTATATATGATGGGGTTGTATTATAGCGTGTTTTCCCGTGGCATTGGGAGTGAGATAATTTCACGCGGTAATAAATATATATATATATATATATATATATATATATATATATATATATATATATCGTGTATGCAAAATTTGACCCGAACAAACATAAATACAAACATTGCAGGTTAAATAAAAGCTTGTAATAAGATTCCTGCCTTTACCTAAATGCGTTTAGGAACTTTTAGCATTGTATTTATGTTAAGGTATTTCATATGGATCAAATCCTCAAACCAACAAATTATTGTTGTGCAAAAATTATACTGATCTGGTCTGCCTACATGAAAGATGAAGGGTTCTTCGTTTTTCTATAATAAAACACTTGGGGGAGTGGTAGTGGTAACGTGCTCGCTTGGGAAAAGTTCACCACACCGACTTCAAGATCACTTTAAAAACAATTAATCCTCATTCGTTCGTCACATTGCTTTTTTTTCACCTTTTAAATGATGTATTCTGTTCTTAAATTATTATCTATACTAAAATTCTAGGAAAATTTTATTTCACCAGCCTTTTGGAGGGGTTCACTGGGAACTTAAATTTAAAATTGCGACGAAACTCGAGAGATGCGTTAGCCGCTCTTGATTTTAAAGGGGAATCGTTTTCCCTCAATATCTCGGCCATTTTCAATTTTTCGAGAAAAATCATCAAGGCTAAAATTGTTCATTATCCAAGTCTCTACATTTTATTTCTTACTCATTTCTTCGTGCGATCAATAATTTTCGAATTACTACGGAATGAAGTTGTGTGACCTTAAACATTTTTTTTGAGAATAACTTTCTGTTCAACAAAGCACCAACATCTATTGATAATGAAGAAATGAGAGATCGAGGACGAGCTGCAGATATAATTGCATGTGCAATGGCAGTCTAGGCTTATTACGGTTCCAATCAGGACAACTCTTTATCCTGGTTCATGTGTGGGGAATTACTTTATTGCAAAAAGTTTCGGTACTCGTTGAGTAATGCTCAAGGGTTCTCAATTCTATTTCCATGGCGGCCAATATCAATGAGATTAGCCAATTCAGACACCAGTAGACATTTTTGTCGTTTCATTCTCAAATTTCAATGGGATGATAATTCTACGATCGATGAGAAATCAGGCGCAGGACCGACGACTTTACGTGATCTCCGAAGCACAGGGGTGAAACATCGCCAACTTCCCAACTCCAGATTGTTACTGGGACTTTTTTAACGGAAAGACTGAATAACTAAACTTGTCTCGATCCGGTACTCGCGCCCAGGACCTTCAGAAGTATAGCCGTACATGCTAGCTACTACACCATCAAGGCACTAGTTCACATAATATACAAACATACTTAACTACAACAATTTACAAAATTATTTTACTATAGTTTGTAATAGTTTCGTCCTTTTTTAGAGCTTTTAATTTCATTCAATATGCGTAACAACTAAAACCATTGTTGTTTAAATTAGCTTTACAATTTTCGCTACGTAATGGAAATGATAGTGGCTATTACAGTTAAATTAAACATGTTTAGATGATATATTATGTTAAAGAATATAATTACAAAATAGAGGCCTCGATTCAACCTTGTGTATAATGATACTGTTATAAAGACGTAGAAAAAATAGGTTCACCTTAAATGACATACTTTTTAGCTGGGTTTCAGACTATCTCAAATTATTCAACGTGACCTATTGTTTGTTTGAGAACACTAGTTCGAAAACTTAGGTGTTTGATGTACCTATAGGTTACAGTGCTTCTTATATGACAGAGAAAAAAAACTATGGATTTTTTAAGTCTATGAAGTATAATGTCAATTAAGGGAGGAATCTTTAATCTATACTAATATTATAAAGAGGCATAGTTTGTTTGTTGTTGTTGAACTAATAATCCGATTTGAAAAATTCTTTTTGCATTAGATAGCCCGTTCATTGAAGAAGGTTATAGGCTATATACAATAAAAGATATAGTTGGGATGAATCCGAGCAAAGCGAGGATGAGTCGCTAGTTCACAAAATAAAGTAGTAATAGGATGGTACATAGATTTGTAGTGACATAGGACTTTTTGTTTCGGTGCCAAAAAGCTTATAACGCGCGTGGTTTAATTAGGGATTACTTCAAGCATTTTTTTCGTAATGACAATTGCTTTTGGCACTACTGGCCTTTATAGCGTAACCAGACCTGGAGCTGGACAAAAGATCTGTCTAGAAATTTTAGCGCGATGCTTTGATGAAATAGTAGTTACGTAGAGGCATCTCCTGCGTAGTTCCGACCACGACGTAAGAAGCATTCGGAAAGAGGTGCTTAAAGCAAAGGTGATTTCAATGAAGTTTAGTTGATGAATTCCTATCCATTCACCTAGCTGCATCATCAAACCGGAGCCGCAGTGCCATATTATTGAACTGTCTACAACTAGTAGCCAGAACTAATGTTACAGCGTTATTGAAGGTCAGCTTGAGAAAAATCCATTACAAATATTTAACAGGAAAGAAAAACATACTAATGAAAGAAAAGATAAATAATAGCATGTCTAAACCGTCTCGAATTTAAAGCAAGGAAGGTGTACGAATCAGAACTAATAAATACTACGCGGTTATAACCTTTATACACTCGTAAGCTATTTTAAAAGTAATGAGGAAGGTTACGTTTAGTATACGAGTCTCACGATTGTAATTTTTCAATTAGTAAATTCGTGTTGAATGTATAATCACACGCACAAAGTTTTATAAACAAGTTGCAGACGATGCTCCGAACGATTCTATCTACTTTTATAGTATAAATCAAAATATGGAGAATGGAGAGTTCCGAAAAAAACCATTGCGGGAAATCTATTTACTTCCAAAATGTATTGATCTATATTTATATAATATTACCAAATTTAGTCAAATTTATGCCAGACCGTCATGGGCGATTAAAGAGTGCGTGTGTGCAAGATATAATATGCTAGAAATCATTTACACCATATACAATTTCATACATAACGTTAATTATATTTTAAGAATCTATTAAATTAAAAAATCGTAAGTACAGGTTCAACGCAGAATGCAATAACCTTCCAGTGTCTGTCGTGAATTTAAAATATTAAAGGTCTATGATTGTCGTACTGCTTTTAAGTACTAATGAACGTTATTATAATAATTTTAGAATAGTCTTAAAACCTAAGCAGAGCAAAAAGCTAGTTAAATAAATAAGAAAGTTCTGGGAATATCTTTTGATTGTTTGATAAATTTTTCTTTTTCATTATTACAGGTGGTGTATCCAAGTGGCGTGGAAGTAAACGAAGGAAATGAACTGACTCCCACTCAAGTGAAGGATGTACCATTGGTCCAATGGGAAGCGCAACCTGATGCCTACTACGTGCTCGCTATGACTGGTAAGTAATTTGACATATCAGATCCGTTTGACTTTAGAAGCGTGTGAAGTTGTTTGTTTTTTTTTATTTGTTGAGACTAAGAATCAATCTTTAAGCCAAAGAATGAATGTAACGCTATATTTTATAGATTAGACAGAGTTTTTGATTATTCTTTTAAAATAATCAGCTATCTTTAAAATTTAGTTTATTTCGTTTATTTTTAATGACATTTTGTGAATCTTTTAACATTGTTGTAATACGTTACCTTTTAAGAAAATTCAATTAACCAAATCTCAAAAATAATATTCCCAGGCACACACTCGAGGTACCTATAACCCTTCATAAAAAAAATCGATTCACAGCCCGTTCATAATTGAGGATATAGCGTATTTTAAACCAAAAAAAATACACTCGAATCGTAGAAAAATTTTTTTTAATATATTTTTCCTATCTAGACCCAGACGCGCCATCTCGTCAAGAGCCTAAATTCCGTGAATGGCATCACTGGTTAGTTGGTAACATCCAAGGGAACAGCGTTGCGACGGGGGATACCCTTTCAGCTTATATCGGTTCTGGGCCACCCCCCGGCACTGGTCTGCATAGATACGTGTACTTGGTATACAAACAGCCAGGGAAACTGTCTTTCGATGAACCACGTTTAACTAACACGTGAGTTTCAGCTGCCTTAATTTATGAACTCTACGTGGGCCTATGTCATAGACGCAGAGAATGGACTGTCACACTGTCAATACTGTCTTGAAATTGACCACTCTCTAGAAAGAGAGAAAGCGATCGTGCGCCCAATACCTGTCTTTTATTACAATTTGAATTTATAAATGGAATGTAAAAAAAATATAATATTATAATGGAATGGAAAATGGTTATGCATATTTATCTTCATAAATCGTATTTCAATTAATACAGAAGACTTCGGCCGCACATTCGTTTTATCTCTGTCGCGCCTTTCCGCCATTTTCAGCTGATGGCTGGCAAAGGAACACTCAGTCCACTCTCTATGTCGACTTAGCATGAGTTTTTTTGACAATTGTTATTAAGAAATTCGATTTTGTCGGTTTTTAGTGCTGTCGACTTTACTTTGCATATTGTCAGTGCCAAAATCTGTTCATTCACAAGGAGCCCTTTATCCTGTATGTATCAAAGCTAGGGCTAACTTTGGATGGGTATACTTTACTTCCCCGTTCTTTGTACTTAGTAGTTAGAATGTACGACTATGGTCTGGTAGACCCTGGGTTCGATTCCCGATTCAGACCAATTTAATTGTAGTGAAACTGAAATCTTATATTATACGACCGCCATTTTTTTATGTATATTATTAAGTCTTTATCATCTCATTTTGTCTCGGTATTAATAAAGTTTCTGAAACAGCGCTACTTACATATTTGATGAATTATCAAATTTTCTTGATAATAGTCACACTGGACAAAAAAATGACCCATGACATACTATCATATGCTGTTTTATATACCTACTTACGAATGAGTTTTTTTGACAACTGAGAAATCAGCTCTTCGGCCTTTCATATAAATATATATCATCGGCATAGTGATTATTTATTCAAACTATCAATACTTCTTGTACTTAATACTAGAGTTGTTTTTTCTCTATTTTAAAAACAAATCTTTATTTATAAGATGTATATAATATGTAGATAAAATACATCTACGCGGTTTTTTAAAGTAAAATGTGTATTTGATAATAATAGAATTGACATTTAATAGTCAATAATTCTGTATTAAAACTCTTTCGGTAAATTGACCGTTTCGATAAATAAGCACTGAGATGATGACTAAGGTGATATTATCTTTACATAGTATAAAATGAAGTCGCTTCCGCTGTTTGTTCGCTTAGATCTTTTTAACTACTCAACGGATTTTAATGCAGTTTTCAGCAATAGATAGTGATTCAAGAGGAAGGTTTATATGTATAATACATGCATATTATAGTACAGAAAAACCGAGAAATTAGAAGATTTGTATTTCATACTAACCGTTAAAATGTACCTAGGGACGAACCCGAGCGAAGCGAGGGTGAGTCGTTAGGATAATATATATGTGTGAGTATCTGTGTCTGTGTGCATATATGTATATTGTGTATAATAATAATATGTCGTTTTCCAGTTCTGGCGACAACCGTGGAGGGTTTTCTATTGCGAAGTTCGCTAAAAAGTACAATTTAGGTGATCCCATTGCTGGAAATTTCTACCAAGCGCAGTATGACGATTACGTGCCAATTCTGTACAAACAATTGGGGGCATAACTTGCTCACAATATATCCCTTTCAAGTGGATAATTTAACAACATATTCATAATATTTTAGAGCCTATATACTGTTTTCTGTATAAAATATAAATCTTTCAGCGCAAATATGATCTAACTTTTATGTATAGGATTTTTTATAGCTTAATTCGTCAAACAATATTATTTAACGTCTGAAAACTAATGCTGCTCCAAACTTAAAACATTTTCATCATATTTTAATGTAGGTTATTTGATTTTTAACACGTTCACTGCAAATCACGTGATATCGTTGTGTGCACCCTACGAAATCCCAATTTACAGCTTGACAATGAACGTGTTGAAAGATAAGACGACGATGCGAATCCGTTTATGTGAGCAATAGCTTTAAAACACTTTTTACTTACAATATTTACGTCCATATTAAATTTAGGCCATTTTTGTGCTGCGAGCGTCATAATATGTTTTATTATTGTATAACTTGATAGATAATACACGGTTCCGTTTTGGGAAAAGGTACATAAGCCTCGAAACTTTTTATACCTACTACTAGTAATTGATTGATTTTTGATTCAATTTCATATTTGAAATTAAATCAAATTATATTATTCAATGAGATTTTTTTTCTTTTGAATAGTCAATTTAAAGACAGGATAATGTCACTATTGATGTATTTGTGACTCAAGATGGCGTTAGTTTATTTACTATGGAGAATGTAGACAAGAAGTTCAATCTTTATGTAAAAATTGTCCCAAAAATTTGAAAAAATAATAGAGGGCGCGCAAATAACGGTCGCTATATCCCAAGAGTAAGAGAGAAAAGGAAACTGTTCAAAATAACTAAGTATTAAAGAAAGATGTGTAATTATTATAGCGTGAATTCAATTTTCAATTAATTAACTTCGCGCTACTGACATACTATATTACCTGGTAACTTAGTAAATCATCTACTTGAGGCAATTTCTGGAACTCTAAGCATTTTGGGGTCGGATTTCTCCTATGAAACCTTATGGAGATTGGAATCTTTGTCTATATTTTTCATGATCTTTACTATTTCGTATCTCGGTCCATCAAGGGATTCTCGTGGGATATTAATATGTTCAATTCTCAAAATATAATATTTATTACATTCCAATCGAAAGACTTTATAAACGTTAAAAAAGTTCAATTGGTGAAAATGGTCATCCATCCAATTGTTTGCCAATGGGTTGTTTGCTCGACTTTGTTATGGTATTAGCACATCGAGGTAAATTTCTAAGAAATTAATTAAAATTCTAAGAAATCTATTGTTAACTGACACGCCGGCGTGTCCGCGGTCGTGGAGGGATTAAACATTCATAAAATTAATTTGATTATCTATTTTATTTAAATGCCAAAGTGAACCGTGTAATATCTTAATCCAGAAACTGATTTTTTTTTCATTTTCCCTAAAATAGTATGTCTTCTTTTATTTAATTTGTTTATAATTCAAAATTTGATGAAATTTTATATAATTGTTTTAAAAAAAGAGAATTAGGCGCTCTATGTAGAGTTAATTGGTATAGTGTTATATTAATGTAAGAAATAAGTGGATATTCTAAAAATTGGAAGACTTACTGTGCAAATAAATGGTTTTTTTCTCCTTATAACTGATATTTTATTATATTAACTTATTTTTCTTTGTTTTCTATGGAATTTAGTACTTGCACAAAAATTTTGTTTTTTTTTACTATAATGAATAACAAAATTATACATACATACACGGGGTGGATTTTTGAGACGGGACAGTAAGAACAGGTACCTTAACTGTTATAGTTACAGGAAAACGGTCCTAGGAAATAATCCATAACTTTTTGAGATATTGTGAACTACATTCACAGATTTTTGAACGAAATATACCTACAGTCAGCAAAAAAAAATCTAAAATGCCAAAAAAATGTTTTTGTGTCAATCAATCCTATTTCATATAGGGATAAAAAGAGTCTATGCGACCATTTAAGGTATAAGTACTAGAAATTACAGAAATCACCAAAAACTTTTTCCATACATTTTGCACGGAAAAACGATTAATCGACTCGAAATATTTTTTGTTTCGAAATAGTCTGTTTGGTCCATAAATCTATACTAATATTATAAAGAGGTAGTTTGTTTGTTTGAACGCGCTAATCTCTTTGCATTAGATAACCAGATAATTGAGGAAGGCATAAGGCTATCTATATATAATATATGATATATTATAGTCTATCTATACTATGCTAAACCTTTTTTATAAAAACTAGTTCGGTAACTTTTCGATCAAGGGTATCTATATGTTCATCTATCCAGGCAAAAAAATATTTACAGAAATAATACGTAATAATTAATGACTTGGTCACTGATCAATTTGGTCCATCCGAAAAGTACTTTTTCCTACCACGACTCTTTATGGTTCAATTTACTCTGTTGTATATTTATTTCAACTACAATAATTAGCTAAACACAATTTGTGACAGTTTTAAAAGAACTTTTGCATGGAAATGTGTATATAGTAGGTCACTTTTGATCGATGTCCATTGATTTTAACGAAAATGCTATCAAATTCAAGGCGTGTAAAATCAATTTTCAAGGAGAACGGTTTCGACGGTAAAACACTGTAGTTCCGTCTCTTGGCATGTATGTATAAAAGAACATGAGATTTAGAATTTGTATCTTCTCCATTCTTGCGGTCGTGTCTAATTGTCGTCCCACCGGAGTATGAGAGTGACAAGAATTGAGAGTGTAGGTACTGGTGTCTGTGCGCACACTTCGCATTAAAATCATCATCTACACTTAGTGGGTCACGAGATACATTTATACGTTTCCAAGAACAAAAGTTATAGCATTTTATGGCCATGAAGTGAGAACTATCCGTTAGAATAACTATTATTATGACGCCATTTTAATTTAATAAGATATCTTTAAAAATAGTTCAGCTCTTTAAAACTCGACAACTGTATATATGTATAAGTTCATACATGCAGTTGTATGAAGTTATACTCGCGGAATTCGCTGTCGTATTTACGCTCTCATTTGGTTGTCAATTTCAATCGTGCAACTTCTAAAATAATAAAATCCTCTACATTATTTTCCTCTATAATGAATAAATGTTACCTAAACACTTAAACATGAATTTTTATAAATTTTTCAGCCGTACACTGGCTCGTAGATAGTAAATAAGTACAACAGTCTTATCACTTAATACTTTATTGCTGTAATGTGTAAATTATTATTGTGCGAGGAAGCGAGGGTGAGCCGCTACTTTAAAATAAAAGTAGGCAGTAGCGTTCGAGTAAGTTACTTTGCCAGTGAAAGTCCAGTCAGTTTCGAAGATTAGCCAGAACAAACAGACAGACAGGCAATTTTTTTAAAAAATATGTTTCTTAAGCGCGGATCCAGGGAGGGGTTCATGGGGGTCTTGACTCCTCCCAAAGCCAAATATACTTTTTTTAAGAAGTTTGAGAAAAGAATGATTAATACAATATTATTTTTTTAAGTATCTAATTCGACAACTGAAGTTTTTATTCGTTATTTAGTTTTTCTTTAATTTAAATATGCGCTATGCTATACAAAAGATTAAAACCTGAAGTTTTATGTTTTAAAAACGTTGGTTTAAAAAGAATAAACAAAAATGTTGTATGATCGTCCTGTAAAAACACCCTTAAAATTAAAAAAAAACTGGAGAAAATGATAATTTTTATTTTGTTAACAACATTTTTTAAAATAATCATTGAAAAGGTTCTATTTCTTTAAAAAGTAGAGTGCAAAACGAAAAAAATGAACCCTATCTGAAAATTGAACGATTTTTTTTAAATGTAAACATCCACTTGAAGTTGAGGGTGATTTTCAGCCTCTCGAGACCATAAAACATAATTTTCTCGGTAATGGCTACATATTTCAATATCAATTTTTTTTATTTATTATATGTATTTTGAAGATTATATTCCCTTAGTTTCATGAAAATCAATAGATTATTCTAGAAATTCAAAATAAAAAACCAAGAAAAAGTTAAAAACCGATGTTTCTGCAAATATCTTGAAAACTTTGAGATTAGTGAAAAAAACTATTTTTCAACGCTTTGCGTCCCCCCATATCTCGGGGGTGGTTGGGCATGGCGGGCATTTTACGAAGTTCTATTCCTTATATACCTGCTAACATTTTAGAATAATAACTTCATTTCAGATTTTCAATATTTTGTTTCCAAACCGGATTCCGATTGGACTACATGTATATACATAGGTATAAGTAGATAGTTTTTTAAGAAGGGCCGAAATTTTTACCTAGTTATGATAAATTTTATCAGATAATTTGAGCTTAGCTCCTAATTAAAGATTTTGTGATAACGTAAAAAATAAATAAAATGAGGTAATAGATTGCAAAACTCTAAAAGTGTTTGCATGATTGTAAAAAAATAACAAAAACAATAAAGCCGGTCAAGTACGAGTCGGACTCGCGCACGAAGAGTTCCGTACTATCGTACAAGATATAACACTATACTGCTATCAGTAGGTATATATACGAGTATATAAATACGAGTATATAAAAATATATATATATATATATATATATATATATATATATACGAGTATATAAAAAAACTATATATTTTTTTAATTTTCAACCCGTCCATTTTGAAATTTGCCATCTTCGCTTTTTATTATTTGATGTTATAGCGGCAATAGAAATACACACAGAAATTTTCAACGTTTCATGATATACAGCCCGCTGACAGACAGACGGACGGACAGCGGAGGTATATGTTAGTAATAGAGTCTCGTACGGAAACCTAAAATCTACCGTTATATTAAAATTTTACGTAAATTTAATTTTACTCATACAACATAAAAAGCGGTCGATGAAACCCTCATAATATTATTATTTACATCTAAGCTAAAAAACTTGACTTGTGAAGACGATTAGATGTTTGTTACTTTTCCTTGACGATGTTTTCCTTCACTTTCGTAACTAGGTTAATTACGACAAATATAGGTATATTTGATAAAATAATTATATATATATAAAATGGAAATTATATATCAAACGCAGCCGTTGTAATTACACGACATTGTGCGTCGTCGCTGCGTAGACAAAACGTAGCAAATACCGCAAATACCAATCGACAGTATTAATAATTTAATTCGTGTATCTGACTGCTATTATAGAAACTGGACTAAAAAGTGGTATGACTCTGTTATATTATTTTTAATACCTAATTATAATGGTCATTTTATTAATCGACTTCCAAAATCGTGGAGGTTTGTTTCTAAGTTCTTGTGAATGTAAGTATTTTTTATTATTTTAATTTTATAATTTATTTTATATCAGCTATCACCAAACTGAATTTTATCAAATCTGTCCAGTGGTTTTTTCGTGATACGTTCCCCAGGTATAGACAGACAGACAAAAAATCTAAAAACTATAGATTCGGCCTCTGTATCGATAATGACTATTTCAAAAAAGATTATCCGATAAATATTTAAAGTACAGATTCGGTAAAGTTACAATTTTATTACATACGACTCACCCTCGCTTCGCTCGGGTTCGTTCCAAGGTTGATTGCCCATACAAACGTTCATCACCATTTTCACCGCCTTTAATGATGATTTCCGGGATAAAAAGTATCCTATGACCTTCCCCGGATCTCAAACTATCTTCTTACCAAATTTTATCTAAATCGGTGCAGTAGATGCAGAGATTACCCCCTTTTTTTTTAACATTGGGAAATGCATTTACGCACGAGGTGTGGGACTCACCGGCAAAGCCAGTACTACCCACTAAAACCCAACAAAGCCTTCCCCCGTCTTAATGGGGCGTCGCAGGATCGCTTACGCATTCAACTATGACGCCCCGACGGCAGGTCTGCCAAAGCAGACCACAACAACCACGGGGTTGCTCCACAGTCCACTCTGCTATCAGAGAAGTACCAGGAGCAACCCGCATGGTACACTGCCCTCCGAAGATGGCCACCTCCCACCGCCCACCGAAGTGGGTCACTTCCCTGTGCGTTTCTGGGCTTCGCGCCAGGTTGGGTTGCCGGGCACTACTGAGCCCCCCCACCACGACAAGGTGAACGCACGTTGGGGGGGCAGAGATTACCCCCTACAACGTCACAAACTCACAACCTCAACACCTCACAAACTCACAAACCTTACCTCTTTATAATATTAGGTAGTACATACCTATAGATAATTAAAAAGAATCATTAAAATCAATCGATAAGTAGATATGTAATACAAAAAACAATTCAACCAAATTCATTCAGAATCTATATATTAGGTTAAATTATAAATATAATTTTTTTTCGACAACTACATTCCAACCATCGCCAAAAACGTCATAGACTCCAAAAAAAAATTATTCCCTATTAAAAGGTCCATATTTTAAAATATAGGTCCCTCCTTCTATCATAACGTTATATGTATAAATGTACTCGTATAATGTCTACATTTTCTTATTTTTTTTTTCAGTAAAATATGTTTTCTATCTGGTTGGTCGTACTAACTGTCTCCTGCTGTGGAATAGCTGCTTCTAACGTTTCAGAAGCATTTATTGAGAACAAAATAGTACCAAATATTATTAAAAATGCGCCAGAAGATTTAATTCACGTAAGTTTTTATAATTACAAAACGCATGGAGATATATTACTGAGGACTGTGGTGTTACAAACAATTAAATTAACACAATATAAGATACATTACTAATGTAAAATGAGTCATAGCTGTGAATAATATTCTATTTTTAATAGTATGTGAAGTATTCAGTCCCTTGGATGATAGATACATCTTTGCTATTTAAGAACTAAGACAATGCCACAGCATCAGAATTTTGTGATTTTTTTGTTATTCAGAACATATCCTAATACAGTATTTGTAATTGTAATTGATGATTAATTATAATTGAGATGATACTTTAGTAAGAACCAAACCAACTTATAACAAATTAGTCAAGTTTAAACACAGTTAATTTTTTGAAAAAAATAAATAAATGATTTCTAATATAATATTGTTATTAGGTAAAGTATTCACGAGTAGAAATTAATCTGGGAAACAGAGTTCATCCGTTTCAAACTCTAACAAAACCGGATGTGACCTTTAATGCTAAAGATGACGAGCTTCATACAATAGTTTTTTTCGGTAAGCTTAAAGAAAATAATAATAATAATATACTTGATTATATTTTTACTGGTAATCTCAATGGAGATAGTGAATTCGATTCTCGTACAGGGTAGATATTTGTGTGGTTGAGATATATTAAGCAGTTCGTAGTATCTCTGTAAGAAAAAGAGTCTTTAGTGTATTTCCGTAATTTAAAATAAATGTTGACATCGGGCAGATATTTTTAATAGTGTGTTCTTACCATAAATGATATTTTACAGGTCCTGATCTACCCCCAGACATAACCCCGCCATACACTCAATTCCTACATTGGATGATTGTAAACATTCCCGGTACATCTTTGAAAGAAGGTAAAACAGTCTCTACATATTTTCCACCGACGCCATATCCAGGAGGCTTTAATTATATCTTCCTTCTTTTCAAACAAAGTGAAAGTATTGATGCCAAGAAACTTGAATATTTAAGGTAAGATACTTATATATCATACTATAAAATTATATAGGTAATCTTTACAAGAAATTCTTAGAAAAATATAAAAACGAGATTTGGAAGTTGGCAGTAATCCCATTACTAATATAAATGCGAAAGTTTGGATGGATGTTTGTTACTCAATCACGCCAGAACGGCTAAACGTTTCTAGATGAAAAGCACAGAGATAGATTAGTCTAGAATAGCACATAGGTTACTTTTTATCCCGTAAAAATATACGGTTCCCAAAGAAAAAATTGTTTTTGTTTTACATTTGTAAATCTTGATGAAAACATGTGTTTTTTGTGTTGAGTCTGATCTCCCTCCAGTAGGAAAGCAGGAGTTGAGACCGTTCTCACACATACAACATTGTTATACATTATAGCATATTGTGAACAGTATGTTAGTCTTATATTACTACCTAACCGAAAGCGGTAATTTAGAGAAGATATTATTGATAAATATACATAATGATTTTTTTCAGTGTAATTTTCAATCGGCCACATTTCGACATAATAGGATTCCAGGAGAAACACAACCTTACCGGACCTGTTGCAGGTAACTTCATGAAAGAAGTGTACCTACCGCCCTATTCCAAATAGGACTACTTACTATTTGATATTCGAAAAAAGTTTTAATTTTTCTTACGAAACAGTGTCTATTTATTCTTTAGACGTGTGTATTTAAGATAAAAAATCTATTTATGTACTTAAGACAATAACATTGTAGTTTGTGGTTACTAAAATTAGTTGAGCTGTAACGTAAAACTCAAGTACCTAAACATGCAAAGTAGTAAATAAAAGTCTTTAAAAAAAACCTGGACATTTTATTTTCTTCTGTTTTCACAGACCTCTAAAATAAACTTTTAACTACTATTAGCAAAATTGAAAAAAAACACATAAGGCATGACAATACTAAGGATCGTAATAAGAATTGGGTCTTGGACTGTTTTATGAAAAGTATCTCAGCCTATTTTGTTTACATAAATAAAATGCTGCTAAAAATATTTTCCCGCAGAAATTACTGTATTATTACGTTAAAAAATCGAAAATTATTTTTTACTTTTGAATTTGGCGCTAAAACGCCACTCTTTTAACAATCGTCGAGCGTGACGTCACTTATCATACAGAGAGCGTGTGTAGACTGTAATGGCTCGATTATATTCCGTAAAATGTGGGCTCGATCGATAAATTATTAATCGAAAATGGAACAAGAATATCGAAAATGAGTGAAATTAAGTATTATTAGTATTGTTCAGTGCCCTTATGTGAAAATAATACCAATAAGACACCTGAGAAATTGTTTATACCTGTGCCTCATGATAAATCTGGCAAGGCGAGATTAGAAAAACAAATGCTTAAAATGAATGATTTACGTCTGTGAAGACAATTTTGATGTAAGTATGTATTACAGTATAAAATATTTATTGAACTATACTTACATATTGCCAGCCGATGCAAAGCATTCGAAAATATCTAATATATTTCGATACGTAAAATACATATTTACCTATTAGATATTCATATCTTAAAATATTGTCGGCTGGCACCGATTTCGAAAATATGTGCTTAGGTAGATCTATTCTAAATGAAAACCTCCGTTTAGCTATTTTTTTCCATTTGAGTGCCTGGAAGTTGGTTTTTTTTTTAAAAAGTTTTTATTTTTACATTTTTAGTGTAGACGTAATAAACAGGTAAATTTTTAAGAAGAAAGTTTTATAATAACATATTATTCGATTAAACAATTTATTTAAAAAATATATTTATTGTTGATTTTTTTTTTAAACCGCTCGACCGATTTCGATAAAATGTATATGGGACAACCCTTTGAAACAAATAATATCCAAATCTGTACAGGCGTCTTCAAGTAATCGGTGAACATATATAAAAAAAAAGATTCCCACGAATTGAGAACCTCCTCCTTTTTGTAAGTCGGTTAAAAATTACGCTGTCTTGATAATGTCATCTATATTCTAGAGTATATATACCCCTATACAGCCTCAGCGTATATTTTTTTAAACCCTTCCATGAAAAAGAATTCTTAAATTCGGTTCACAATACACGAAAACCACGCGTACAAAAAATAAACACACAAAAAATAAACGCCCCAATTGAAACCTCGTTTTGAGGAGTTGGTTAAAAATCAATAAATAGTACAATTCTTTTTTTCAAATTCTATTTACAAAAATCATCTAGAACCATTAAGTAATGGTGACGAAATCTATTACAGACTTAGATCATTCAAAGTTATATTCAAGGGTATAGCGATTTCCATTTTTGACCCCCGAAGTAAAAAGAAGGGTGTTATAAGTTTGACGTCGATGTCTGTCTATGTGTGTGTGTCTGTCTGTGACATCGTAGCTTTCAAACGGATGGACCGATTTCGATGCGGTTTTTTTTCATTTGAAAGCCAGTTTCCTTGCGGTGGTTCTTACCTATGTTTGGTTAAAATCGGTCCAGCAGTGTAAGAGTATCAGCTCTATTCCAAAATGATGTAAGGCATTTTGGCGTATGATTACTCGATTAAGTGCTTCACGCGTGCCAGTGTAATCATTAAATGACAATGAATTTGCGTAGGGGTTTTTTAAAATTTATAATTATGTTAGTAGGTACATAATATCATACAAACATAACATACGATAAATATTATGTATTTTTAATATGTAAAGATACTGTTCACAAATAAAAAAATATATAAAAAAAATAATTATTAATTATTATTTATTCAAATAATAATAATTTAAACTCCCAAACTCTTGTATAGAAGAGGTACATAGTCGTCGAATTGCGCGCGGTAGAAATTGCCAGCAACAGGATTTCCTAGGTTGTATTTTTCTGCGAATTTCGCAGTAGAAAAAGCTGCGCGACCGTCGATTGATCTAGAAAAATATAATTTTTCGTTTAAAAGAAGTGATTAATTAAACTTTGCGTCAAAATTCAGTTTTGGTTTAAAATAAGACTATTAAAGTTTTTTTCCTAAATTGTATTTAGTACATTTTTAGTATTTGAAAGGAATGAGTGATATAGTTACAGTATTTTATATTTTACTATACTTTAAGTCATTTTAGATAATGGCGCATTTCCTTACAAAATTCTGTCGCCTTTTGTTTTATTTATTGTACATGCCCCAAAAATATAGATCTATGTTTTACCCGTAAAAAATAGCAAACACACAGTCAGACGAAACCACCTACATAGAATAGTTACCTATATTATATATTAATTTTACATTAAAGATTTTGTATCTTACTTGTTAGTCAGCTTCTTCTCATCGAAGCTGAGCTTGCCAGGTTGTTTATACAAAATGTATACGTAGCGATGAATGCCAGTGCCATCCGGAGGTCCGGAGCCGATGTAAGGAGAAAGTACTTCGCCTTTGGACACATCAGTTCCGGGAATGTTTACGACGAGCCAGTGGTGCCATTCTCTGTACACTTTCTCAGGTCCGTCGTAGTTGTCAGGATCTTGGAACAAAAATTAATCCTTTTTTTTAATTACTATAAATATCTGCAGGCATCGACCCTAAAAATCACATTTTTAAGATTCTACTGATTTAGTACATAGATTTTTCACACTCACCAGTAAAAATAAGAGTGTAATACGAGTTTGGATCAGCTTCATAGGAGACGTTAGGTTGGTCCTTCACATTGGTAGGAGCAAGTTCGTTGCCCAGTTGAGCTACGACACCACTAGGATATGTAAGCTGAATAAGAAAAATACATAACTATATATATAAATATAATTTATAAAATATCTCATTTGTTATAACTTTTTTAGGTTTTACTTCTAAATTATACTATTACTATCTATACATATAATAAAACAGTATAACTTAGTGAAATCTGTACATTAAATATTTAACGTAATGTGTGCAGAATATGGACCTTTATATAGTAGTTATTAAAACTTTTGTGGTTGTCTTTATGTCTGTATATATGTGTGCAGTTCACGCAAGAAGTACTAAACTGATTTTAATTAAATTTTGTGTAGTGATTGATACCTTTCTTACTCAGGTCAACATTTAGGATACCTTTTTTTACAGGAAAATCTTTCATTCCCTCGAGGAAACATCATAACTGATTCTGCCGAGCTGTCCTTTGAAATGGCTAATGCTGGGTAAACCTTAACAGATATATCCAAACAATGTACTAGTAAATGTAGGTCTTAAAAAGTCTAAAGAAATATCAAGCAACAGATCAGTATGATTTTTGCACAATAATCATTTGTTGGTTTGAGGACTTGATCTATATGAAACTAGCGACTCACCCTCGCTTCGCTCGGATTTGTCGCTAGGTACGTTTTAAATAGATATAAATATTTATTAGCCAGCGTTAGCTATAGCTATCCACTAACACTTAAACTTTGTGGTATGGTATTAAAGTTCAAATTGACTTTTAAGTATTATTAAGAATCTTTTGTATGGGAGTATAGAAAAGTGTTGTTTTTAGACTTCTTCAGGTAATTTTTTTTCTCCGTAAGAACCATCCTCGTACTTCAAGGAATATTCTAATAAAAGAATTAGCGAAATCGGTTCAGCTGCTCTCGAGTTTGCGCTTAGCAACACATTTAGCGATTCATTTTTATAGATAAGAAAAAATACCTTAACATAAATACAATGCTAAAATTCCCTAAACGTCATTTAAGGGCAGGAATCTTTTTACAAGCTCTTATTTAACTTGCCATGTTTATACATATGTATGTTTGTTCGGGTCAAACATTACAACTGACTTTTAATGCAGATATTTGCAACCAATTGAACTAAAATTCTTTCACGGTAAGATTTGCAATAACGGGATATAAAAATAATTTTTGATAACAAAGCAAATTGGAATAAAGCATTTTTTGTGAGATTTGAGTCTTTTAGAATTCAGGCCTTTATTGTAATTATTAACTGTTTATGTTCAAATCCTTTCAACACTTAACTACGTTGGATTTTTCAAGTGACCGTAGATGTCGAAATCTGAGTGATTTTTTTAAGACAGTAAAACCCGCTACAATTTTATAAAATACACGATATTTCTTGCACCAACCGATAGTGTCACTTGAAAAATTCACCAGTTTAAGGGAAAAGTAAAAGAATTCTACTCACCGAAATCCTATCGCTAGGAGCTTTGGGCACGACATCAGGAACCACGGCATTGGCTTCAAACGACTTCGCAACTGTAGATATGGCTCTGGCGTACACCCTAAAATTGACCATGGTCTCTGCTAGTAACAAAACAATCGCAAACCTCAATAAACGACCCATTTTGATAAAGTTTCAACACAAACATAGACTAATCCTGAGAGCAGACAGCTCTTGAATGATGATTTTTTGCTACGACCGCTAGATACCGCGGTTTGCTAAGATCAAGTCCAGTTGGACACAGATATCACGTTAGAATGAGAAGAACAACGTAGGGTTCCGTAGTTGCCCATCACAATAATGCGGACTGAGAAGAAAGCTTTTTGTATGGATGTTATGATGTTATTTTTGTATATTTTTACATACTCGTAGTTCATAAACTTATATTTACTACCTGAAATTTTTACTTCTCCAAGTAGATGCATTTTGTAAGTTGATCGAATATTACACATATACTATGGGGAGTATACTTGTCTTTAACAAAAATTAGCACTTTAAAGGGTAATATTTCACAAACGGATCCCTTAATAGAATTTTTTTTCACAAACCTGCTAAATTTGAAAGACCTATCCAACGATACCCCACATCTAGGTATACACCTTCAAGGGAAAAAAACATCACTTTATGTCATGTCAAGTAGAGGTAGCCTAAAAAAATGTATATCCATGCAGAATTACAGCTTTCTAATACTTAGAGTGTCTGAGCTAAGCTGCGGGCAGACGGACCGGTGGACATGACGAAACTATAAGGGTTCCTTGTTGATTACGGAACCTTAATAAAGTTGTCATAGGTATTGTAGTGAGATTAATAACTTTTTAATTTCTAAAATTGGAAAAATTGACATGGCCTTGTTTTGTTTCGAGCATTAATACAACATTTTCTCTGGAAACAAATTGATTATTAGTAATAAATGTACTTTATTTTAGTAGGTAGGTAGTAGTGTTAGGTAGTGATCATTAAATTATATAAGCTCTCTATGTAAACATGATATGTTGTTAGTCAAGGTTGTATTTTACATATTTTTCAATAAATACTTTGTGTTTAATGTCAAGGTTATACATTTAATATTTATTTAATAAATAATTTATAATATACCCTCGCTCCGCTCGGCTTTTGATTTCTCATCGATGACATACTTCCCCGCAGTAAAAAGTATCCTACGAGTATATATTGACCCGGATAACCAGCTATCATAATACCAAATTTCATCAAAATCCCTCCAGTGGTTTTTCCGTGATGCGGTCACAGACAGGCAGACAGACACACATACAGACAGAAATTCTAAATAATATAAACTATAGATTCGGCCTCTGTATTGATAATAATGACTATTTCGATAAGATTTTCCAAAAATATTTAATGAACAGATTCGACTCAGATGGAATTTTATATATATTCATTTGAATAAGAAAAAAATATGTCAAGAAAGAAATAAGCCAACTGAACTTAGCAGGAAATAATTTTCTTTCTTCCATATAGCATGAAAATGAAAAGGAGTAAGTATATATGGTTATTTAATTTAGATAGATGTTTTTTAACATTTTTAATGTAATAATGCGATTTTTCATAATTTGGCTTTTATATTCCCAATATTGTAACAAATATCACATAGTCAGTATGTATATGAAATACAGAAAGGTCACAATAAAAAAAGTGGAATTTTAGTAGGTATCTCAGATAAAATGGATGTTTTCTCATTCTTAATATAATTTAAAAATAAAACAAAGGTGTGTGTAGTGTTTGTGTATTTAATCTATAATGAGTTGTCTCGGGTACACGGGTTGGGGATTGACACTTGACAGTTACGTAAGAGGCAGAGCTGAGGCGGTACGGTACGATGGGACGGACGTGTTAATCCTGCAATTGCATACTGGTGACTAAACAAGCTAAACAGTGTTTACTTATATTTTATGCAAATACTACAGTGTGTGTATGCAATTAACTCACGGTAGAAGTGAAATTTCTTTGGCAAATATCGCAATTAAATTAAAACAAATCAATAATTAATAAATAAGGTATGTTAGGCATATTACATTCATATTTTTATAGAATATCATATACGGAAAGAATATAATATTATATACTAGCGGCTCATTCTCGCTTCACTCGGGTTCGCCTCTAGCAAATACTAACCTATCCCACGGGAACCGTGCATTTTCCGGGATGAAAACATCTCATCTCTGAGAAATCTATACTGAACGTTAAAACGTAAGTAGGGACTAACCCGAGCGGTGCGAGGATGAGTCGCTAGTAGACTATATATTTTTTCTAAAAAAAATTACATATAAATTAAGCAACAGGTAATTGCTTAATTCAATGCATAAATGGTCTACTTATAATCAATTGACTTCACTATTGTACCTCAAAAACTTAATTTGGTAGATGTAATAAATCTTAAACTTTTGACTATAAGATTGTCTATTTCTTATAAATTATTCATATTATTACTAGCGAAACAAGAATATTATTACATACCGAACTTGTTCATATCCCAATCTAATATTGTAATTTAAATTTTTAATTAGAGAGCGAGTTGTAGGGCTACGTTGATATTTGAGTAAAAACAAAACCAAGTTATAACAAATTAATCAAATTTAAACAAAGTTAGTTTTTTGAAAAAATATTATTTTCAAATATTAATATTGTTACTAGGAGTATGTTATGTATGTATGTATGTATGTATGTACGTATGCATGTTTGTATGTATGTATGTATGTATGTATGTAGTAGGAGTATTTAGGAGTAGAAATAAATCTGGGGAACAGAGTCAATCCGTTGCAAACTCTATCAAAGCCGAATGTGACCTTTGATGCTAATGATGACGAGTTTCATTTGCAAAATAACAATTTTTTACTAAATGTTCATGAAGTTTTACACAGTAATTAAAAAATACTCAAATAAATACGTGAAAATAACTCAATAAATACGTGATAAAATTCCAGATTGCCAAAAGTATATTTTTGGGAATTTTAATAAAATATCTTTGGAGAGATCTGGTAATACTTTATAACCGACAAAAACGTCTGCGGTTCTTTTTTTTGGATTATATAAAAACTAAATGAAAAGATTAAACAAAAATCAAGTTGCCAAAAATATGTTTTTTTTTGATATTTTTTTTGCAATGTTATATACTACGCAGTAACGAAATACCCGCAAACGCTATACCAGACTCGCGGGACTGGACACGCCGATTGACGAAATTGTATTCGTTTGGAATTAACATTTGATACTATTTACTGTCTGTAGGCTACTATTAATGAAATGATAATGAAAATGATATGGACTTGTGAGCTCGCGCCGCTTACTTGCTAGCGGTACGCGAACTAACTTGGTTTTTATGAATTAAAATAATAATGAATTACGCATGTCCAGTAAATGCTGAATTGTAATACGAGTATGTTACGGTTGCACCGTACAACCACCGTAACTGGCTTTAACTGGGTTAGCAAATAATATACCACGGTGGCCTGTGTGGCATGCGGCTTGCTCCTGGTACTTCTCTAATAGCAGAGACAGAGTGGACCATTGGAGCAAAACCATGGCTGTTGTGGTCTGCTTTGGCAGGCCTGCCGTCAGGGCGTCGTGGTTGAGTGTGTAAGCGATCCTGCGACGCCCCATTAAGACGGGGGAGGTTCCATTGGGTTTTAGTGGGTAATACTGGCTTTGTTGCTCATGCCTAAATGCATTTCCTAATGTTAAAAAAGAGGTACATCCCTAGGTGTTCACCGAGTCATGGTTAGGAGCCTTATTAGCGTCCGGCAACCCAATCGGCCTTGAAGCCAAGAGACGCAGTACGCCAGTATTGATGCTGACGAATTTAAATATTTAAGGTAAGATTCCTGATACATATGTATATCATTAGGGGGGTTTTAAGAAGAATATTGACATTAACACATTATAAGAAAAAAACAGTATTAAGAATTACTCTCTATTTTAAAGATAGTCAATGGTAGCCTAGTACTTAACGCGCTTGCTTGGGAGTGAAACTGGTTCAAATCCTGGGTTTCGCACTTCTAATCTATACATATAATAAAATTGTAACTAAGCCGTATCTGTACATTAAATATTTTTTGGAAAATCTTATTGAAATAGACATTATTATCGATACAGAGACCGAATCTATAGTTTTTAGAATTTTTGTCAGTCTGTCTGTTACCGCATCACAGAAAAACCACTGCAGGGATTTTGATGAAATTTGGTATGGTGATAGCTGGTTATCCGAGTCAACATATAGGATACTTTATACCGCGGGAAAATGTCTCACTCATGTAGGTACATAATATCATAAAACTTAACATACGATAAATATAATGCATGCTGTTTTTAATGAAAGAAATATATAAGTAAAACAATTACTAATTATTTATTTATATAATATAATTTAATAATAATTTAAACTCCCAAGCTCTTGTATAGAAGAGGTACGTAGTCGTCGAATTGCGCGCGGTAGAAATTGCCAGCAACAGGGTTTCCTAGGTTGTATTTTTCTGCAAATTTTGCTGTAGAAAAAGCTGCGCGACCGTCGATTGATCTAGAAAAAAATATTTTTTCAATGTAAAAGAAGTTATCAAACTTTTAATCAAAACTCATTTTCGGTTTAAGAATTAAAATAAGACTCTTAAATTTTTTTTTCTTAAATTGTAGTTATTTAATATATTTTTAGTGTTGGTACAGGGACACAGTTATTAAAATCGGGTGCCCCCAACGTGCGTTCACCTTGTCGTGGTGGCGGGGCTCAGTAGTGCCCGGCAACCCAACCGGGCGCGAAGCCAAGAAACGCACAGGGAGGAGGCCCACTTCGGTGGGCGGTAGGAGGTGGCCCTCTTCGGAGGGCAGTGTACCATGCGGGTTGCTCCTGGTACTTCTCTGATAGCAGAGTGGACTGTGGAGCAACCCCATGGTCGTTGTGGTCTGCTTCGGCAGACCTGCCGTCGGGGCGTCGTAGTAGAATGCGTAAGCGATCCTGCGACGCCCCATTAAGACGGGGGAAGGCTTTGTTGGGTTTTAGTGGGTAGTACTGGCTTTGCCGGTGAGTCCCACACCTCGTGCGTAAATGCATTTCCCAACGTTAAAAAAAAAAAAAAAAAAAAAAGGGACACAGTTATAGTATATAATGTTCTACTAGATTTGGCTTGTTTTAGTCATTTTAGATACAAGATGGAGAATGTTCAAACAAAAGTCTGACGCCTTTGTTTTAATTTATGGCCTAATTAATCTGCCTTTGCCACAAAAATGTAGATCTATGTTTTACCCGTAAAAAAATAGCAAACACACAGTCAGACAAAAAATACCTACATAGAATAGTTACCAATATTATACATTAATTTTACATTTAAGATTTTGTATCTTACTTGTTAGTCAGCTTCTTCTCATCGAAGCTGAGCTTGCCAGGTTGTTTATACAAAAAGTATACGTAGCGATGAATGCCAGTGCCATCCGGAGGTCCGGAGCCGATGTAAGGAGAAAGTACTTCGCCTTTGGACACATCAGATCCGGGAATGTTTACGACGAGCCAGTGGTGCCATTCTCTGTACACTTTCTCAGGTCCGTCGTAGTTGTCAGGGTCTTGGATCAAAAAGGTTTTAAAATTAATATATAAATAAAAATGAGTTTTTATTGTTTCTTTACCTTTTTGACAGAAATATGGCCAAAATTACTTAAAAAATAACTATCGCCACGCTTAGAATAGGTTTATTTCTTAGAATTTATATGGATGATGCCTTTGAGAACATATTTAATTCATAATATTCAGTAACTAAAGAAAATAGTTCACTACGAATACACCTGAATTGAGTACCATCAAATTTTTAAATCAGTCAAATATTTATACATTTAAGTAAAAGAAGTTGGCCAATAAATTGTACGTCTTACAATGATGTATTTAGTATAGTGATGTCGCGTAGTTGAGATGTTCCTATGATCTGGCTCCACCATCAGAAGAATTAAGTTTTACTTTACATAATATTCGATAGTCGCTGAATTTTTAGTTGACGAAAAAAAGGAAGAGGTTCTCAATTCGACACGTATATTTTAATCACAAGGGAATCAAAATCTCCCAGGTTGGCAATCGTTTTCGGTAATGTTTTACGGGGAATCCCTGGAGTGTATTGTACGAAATTTTTTTTTTCGTTGTCGGTATTCGCTAGTGTTTATTAATTAATTAATTTATTTATTAAAGGACAACCAACAAAAGATACATTAAAAACGATAAGATATTTATGTGCTGACAAATTCATAAATGTTCTTTTAGTTACAGGTTATCACAACATGCTCTTTTTTTAAATCACGTCAATAACATTTAATTACAAGATGCTAGTTTAAAATTAAAAAATAATAGTAATTGAAAAAATAAAGTTGAAATTAAATTATAAAATTAATAAATATGACAATTGAAATATAAAAAATTACATAATCAGACATATAATTAGAATAAATTAGATATTAATATTTAAGTAGTCAATCCAATAAAACAAAAAAATACTATTTAGGATTAGAATTAATAGTAACGCACAATACAAAGTAATACAAGAAAAAATATCATTATTTATCGTAGTAACGATTGGCGATAAGTCGAAAGGTTACAATTCTGATATATAGTCGATAACATTGCCCTTAAATTGAGTTTACGCAGAAGCACAATCCATCAGTGTTGTTAAAGTAAGTTCATACTGTAATTTCCTCAAAAGAAAGAGATTTGCATCATCAGCTGTTCTTGTCATATAAAGGCTCTCATGCTAACTTGCCAGCGCAACTGTGCCAAAAAATTCCAACGAAATTTGGCTAAAGAAAACCATTATGGCTGATTTTATTTTAATTTTTTTGTGAAGAATACAATTTTATTTTGACTTTAATGTTTTATTTCAGTTATATCAGGTACAGCAAAACGTTACGGCGCGTTACATGGGTGGTTCAAAAATCTTCAAAAATTGCATTACGTACTTAATAAGTGTATTTTTCACCTACTGAATTTTTTAAAATACTTTCTTCTTACCTTGCTTCTACTATGTGAACACTAAAAATGGAAAATTAAAATTAAAAAAAAAGACAGGCGATACAAATCAAACTTCGAAAATATCTTATTAAAATATGTAATAGTAAAGGAAAACTATAAATTTGAAGAGGGTTTTTATTTGTTTATCACTATGTATAAATATCTATTGACCCTACAGTCGTGGTTGTCAGGGTCTTGGAACGAAAGTTAATCTTTTTTTTTAACTAATATAATTATCTGTTGACATTGACCCTAATAAAATCACATTTTATAATAGGCTACTGATTCAGAACATAGATTTTTCACACTTACCAGTAAAAATAAGAGTGTAATACGAGTTTGGATCAGCTTCATAGGAGACGTTAGGTTGGTCCTTCACATTGGTAGGAGCAAGTTCGTTGCCCAGTTGAGCTACGACACCACTAGGATATGAAAGCTGAATAAGAAAAAATACAGAACTATATATATATATATATATATATATATATATATATATATATATATATATATATATATATATATATATATATAATATATAAATTTATTACTATAAATTTACATATTGTACAATAGATGTACAATGTACATATTGTAATTGTACAGTGTATACTGTAGGTGTAGTCATTTCTTAAACGATTTGAGAGTGATGAATTTATTTAAGTTAAATTTGTAAATAAGGAGAACATAATTTTTTTGCAAATTGCGACAGTCGCACTTATAAGTATCAAGTTTGTAATGCATTTAAATTAAATAGCGTTTTTTTTATTCATTTTGATAAAACATTTATTGAATATTAATATTATCATGGCGCATTCATATTTTGATATCACTAAATTGTTTGTAAATATGATTGATTAAAGTAAGCTTATCACAAATGTATGATTAAAATATTTAAAATTCATAAATTATCTTCTTTTTGCTATATGTGGTTTTGTTCACGTGGAGCGTACACACACCTCCATGCACCATATAAATATTTCTGACAATTCCATAAAACAGGTAATTATTACTAATTATATTACTATACTTCTTCAGGGGATTCAGATAGATTTCTTTTCCTATTGTCTTGTTTGACCTGTTCAACGATGTCGCTTCGGATGGCGTGTTTCTTTGTTTTTTTTGTTGAATCTAAAATGAAATGGCTATCGTACTTATAATTATACGATCGCCCTTTTTCTAATTCTCTCTGCCTATTTAGCTCCTGTAGTACCTACGCGAAAACTCCTCAGCATCATATAGTAAGTAGCACCCAAGAAAAATAAATATTTATAACTTTTTTCAATTAAGTTATTGAACTGTGTAATAAATATTAGATTACACAGGTAATTAAAGTTAGAAGTATGTCGATTCATAAAATAACTTTTGTTATTGTTTTATATTAGAAGAAATAATAAAATAGCTTTTATTAAAAAAATGGCTAATTCTCATTTCATATAAAACCAAGGTTATATTGGTTGTAAATTAAATAAAAAATAACGTTAACTTGATAAATAAAACCCAGACACAACAACATATATTTAGTATTTACATAAGTTTTAGCACTATCTACTAATAAAAATATGAAATTTACTGTTTCAGTGGTCTAGTGGCTAGCATGTACGGCCGCGAATGCGGGGGTCCTGAGTTAGGGCCCCAAGTCGGGCCAAGTTTAGTTATTGAGTTTTTCTATTAAGGAATTCTCAGTAGCAGTCCGGAGTTGGAAAGTTGGCGGTGTTACATCCCCGTGCCTCGGAGAGCATGTAAAGCCGTCGTGTTTTTGAGGAAAATATGTAAGATTCAAATTTACCTATTTAAAAAAAAATGATAACACTAAAAGCTTGTCAAACAAAAAAAACACGAACGGTTGACAAATAGAAGAGTAAAAGGTACCTTTTTAATAATATTTTTTTATAATAATAGCTGTTCTGTACAGTATAATTTTTGTTTTACTGATTAATCTCCTTCGTGTCTTCTCCATTCCACGTGACATTGGCAAAGTAATCTGTGCTCATATGACACGATTTAAAGCTATTAACAAGAAAATTGAATTGAACTGTTTTGTTTTTTCCTATTTATATAATGAATTACGTCTAGACACCACCTATTGGTCTACCCTTAACCTTATTGTCTTCAACCACATTCAATGTCAATTGATATTATATATCATTATGAATCTTATTCTCATAAAGTTACCATGATATTTATGTAATATATAAAATATTAAATAAATTAAAAAATAATAATAATCTTAATTAAATATATAAATATATATATATATATATATATATATACCTATAACAAAAAAGGAATAATAGCCTATATATAAAGCAATATATAAAGCATTATATATATATATATATATATATATATATATATATATATATATATATATATATACGTACAGATTTGGCTTAGTTACAATTTTATTACATGTATAGATATAGATGCAATTTTCTATACAGAACATTACATTTTTTGTTTTATTTCTAATTACTTCAATATAAAAAAAGAATCCAAAAAACCCGGGAGGGTTTATGGATTCTTAAATATGTTGAAGGGATTCAATCTGATCAATTCTTTAGAATTCCATAACTTGACAACTAAACCTCAAATAAAAAAAATATTATGTGTGCATGTTCATATCCCCTGGAGGTACAAATATGCCTAATATGGACCTTACTTTTTTTCGTCGTCCGCTTCAGATATCCCATAATTTACCACTAAGGGAAGATTTTTTTTTTATTAATTCATAGCATGTAACTATTGCCAATTTAATTTAAAGATTTATTTAAACTAGCCGAATGAGTGAATTCAACTTGACATCAGCTACATTAAAATATTTAAACCACCTCCAGGTAAATTTCTAAGAAATTAATTAAATTTCTAAGAAATCCATTGTTAACTGTAACGCCGGCGTGTCCGCGGTCGTGGAAGGAATAATTAATTTATTTGTCCAAGAAGATATTGATTTAAAAAAAAAACACTTACATGGTATAGGCACGATGTTTCTACTCGAATTCTCCTTAACAACTCGCCTCACTCTAAAGTAAAATCAAAAAATTGAAAAAGAAAATTATTCTTATTGATAAGAATTGACATGATAACCCATTGTGGCGATAAACAATGCGTGATAAACTTAACGAGTTTTGAGTCTTTAAATTTTTATTAAATCATCTTGGACATTGTCAACGAAGACAACGAGACGTTGACTCTGTTTATCATAAATTAAATTTCTTTTTCTAAACGATGTGTATTATTTTAATATACTAGCGACTTATTTTAACGTTCAGTATAATAATATATAATAATAATAAAGAATAAAATAGAATAGTCTTAAGAGTATATATGTATATACATATGTACATGTTTATACAACCGACAATATTTTTATATATATACTAGCATTGCCCGCGGCTCCGCCCGCGTTCAGATGACCAAAAACTAAATTCTTAGGTGTTACATATTAGTATACTCTTACATTGCAGTTTTTGTATTTTTCCTCAGAAATAAGATATTTTCCCGCGGTAAAAAGTATCCTAGGATCGCGCGCTACATCGCCCGGTTTATATAGCTTGAGCAGGCGGTCGAGCGATGCGGGGCAGAGGGGATGGACTCGCCGTAGGCATCTCAATGCTCGCCAAGCATTAAAAATGTTTCGCTACTAATTACTTCTAACAACGATATCTCAAAAACTATTCATCTGATTGATTTAGTGTAAAGAGCAATTTTAATCTGCATTAAATGACTAAGCTAACTAAAATATTCATTTGGATAAGGATTAATACCGAACTAAAGAAAATAACTTTGAAAATAACGTAATGTTTTTAATTAAAAATGTTAACATAAAAGTGGTTATTGTAAGTCAACCGTAAGAGATAGAGATATGCTATCGCGGACTTTTTTGTAGCATTTTTATAGATTTTGAATTCTCTAGTACATTACTTAACTGTATCTTTGCTAGTTTACGCGGCGTTCGCGTGGAAAGTTCCCATTTGGCGAGATTTTTTGCGACCTCTTCAACATTTGTCGCCGTATTTCAGCTAATTTACATAAAAGCATAATAAATTATATACCTAAACCTTCCTCAAGAATTACTCTTTCTATTGTTGAAAACCGTATAAAAATCCGTTCAGTAGTTTTCGAGTTTATCGCGTACAGACAGACAGGAGGACAGACAGGAGGACAGAAAGACGCGGCCGGGGGACTTATTTTTATAATAAGTATAGATAGATGAATGTCTAATAGGGAAATATGAGTTTTACGTATCGAATTATATTGTTGGCACCGACTTCGAAAATATCTGATTAGGTATCTATTCTAAATGAATACCCCCGTTTAGTTATCTTTTACATTTTAGTGCCTGGATGTCGGTTTTTATTTTATTTTTTAAAGCTTGTATTAAAGTACTTATTTACTTTTCTATACCTACATTATACATATGCACATATATGTATATGTATGTATATATATATGTATATACATATATAGTCTAGTCTGTCTATTCCATACTAACGGTTATAAAAATAAAGTTTTATTCATTATATATTTTATAAAACCGTAAATAAAGCTGTTGTCCGAAGAGTTTGTTTGCTTGAACGCGCTCGTCTCTGGATCAACCGGTACATTAGAAAAAAATATTTTTGCATGTATAAGCTTATTCATTAAAGAACCTTACATCACATTACGACCTATGAGTGCGAAGTAATTTCATAAATTTAATTAATACGGGCGTAACCGCGAGAAATCACTAGTCTATACATATATGTAATAAAATTCTAACTGCGCCCAATCCTTACATTAAATATTTATCGGAAAATCTTATTGAAATAGTTATTATCGATACAGAGGCCGAATCTATACTTTTTACAATTTTTGTCTGTGTGTCTGTCTGTCTGGGAACGCACCACGAGAAAACCAATGGACAGATTTTGATGAAATTTGGTAAGATGATAGCTGGTTATCATACAGTATACTTTTAACTGGGTCAACATAAAGGATACTTTTACATACACAGAGGATTACTGGAAATATCTCATATCTGAGAAATCTATACTAACGATATAAACATATTATGCAAATAAAAGCATTTTTAGGAAAAACAATTTATTTAATTCAAACAAATATAAGATGAAATCGAAAACAAGTAACAACATACAACATATATACACACTTATAATCTATTCTTATTAGTAAAGTAATAAGTAAATTTTCAGTAAACATTAACTAGTATTTTTTAAAACTACTTAATTTATTAATACATTTCTTCGAGTGACTTGAATATTTTTAGGTTCTTCATATAGATTTTTAAATATAAATATGAATTATATATATATATATATATATATATATATCATATTAGGCATTTATGGTCCGCCAACCCGCACTTGGTGAACATGGTGGACTATGGCCTGTTCCCCTGCGTATTAAGGGAGGCCCGTGTCCAGCAGTGGGATGTTAAAAAGTATCCCACTGAAAGTGAACTATGGTCTATGGCCTGATCCCCCGCGTAATAAGGGAGGCCTCTGCACAGCAATGGTACGTTAAAAAGTATCCCGCTGGAAAAAGGATTGAAGAAGAATAGCGTGATTATCATTTATTACGTAATTTCAATAGGTATTAGAAATAAATCATATAGCAATAAATAAAGCAGTATCAATTGAATAAAAGATTATTTATTTTAACCTACTTTTTATCTAAAGAATGTTAAAGATAGATAAATGGGATTTTATGAATATGTGTACGGTTGTGTGTTTATAATAAATAAATAAATATGTTGGGATATTAACACACAACACTATCTAGTTCCATGGTAAGTTACGAATCTTGTGTTATGGATACCAGATAATTGATACACTAAACTTATATAGCTTTAAATAAACCCATGACAGGAGTACAAAAATTCGTGCTAAACACACAAATGAATGCCCCCAGCGAGATTCGAATCCGCGAGCACTGGCACAGCTAGTAGGGTCACTACAAGCAGAAGCAAACGTGTCGTCAAATAATATATCGTTATGGCTCATATAAGTACTAACATCTGTGACTTGTAAAGTACTCATTATGTAAACATGATTGAAAGTTCCGTATTTTGGGAAAGTTTGGGGACTGTAATAGAAAAATAAAAAAATATAATGATTATTATAGTTTTGTCTAATGATTTACGAAAGTTAAGAGAATTTTGTTATACAGGAAATATGTATATAATATAAATATGTATATAGTATGTATCTAAGCTATTTTTTATTTATTTTTATTATGTATCTGTAAAAATCTGAGTATATTTAAAAAAATCTCAATCTTCCTGTTAATGTTGTTTTGGTTCGGCTGTTGTGGAAATTATTATTTTTTCACTTCCAACGACGAAATGTAATATTTTTTCATATCCTCAGTTCAGTTCAACTTGAACTTATCTTCTATGCGTTTTTAAGAAAAATATTTTTGACAGATAGACGGACAGCAAAGTGATTCTATAAGAGTTTAACTTTATATTTTTGGAGGTAAAAAAAAAACAAAAAGATTTTTGAAAAAAAATAAATCCACTCTATGAAAACATAAATAAATAATAAAGCTTTAAAATATTTGAATCTGTAAAACATGATAAATGATTTTAAATATATAATTTAAAAACGAAATGTTATCATTGTACAAAGTTTACTATATATTAGTAAGGAGGAAAGATAACTTACAAAACCAAACTTGAAAAGAAATATTTATGTAAAATAAATAATTGTATAATTTATTATATTACTATAAAAATGAGTAATTTAAGAATAACGCCTATATTATCTCACGGCAAATTAGCAACAAGCTGTGGGTACAATTACACATTCAAACATCGCTCAAAATTCGCTCATCAATCAAATAAAATAGTATACATTGTCGGCCAATAGATAAAATATTGTAAATATTCTTATTTTCTATTTAAAATAATATATTTATGTATGTATTTACACCTGAAACTGACCGACAGCAATCTCAGAAAGATTGGTGGCATTTCAATCTTTGGAACATTCGAGAACACACCTTGAGCTAGCTTTCCACGTAAAATAGGATATTTATCCAAAAACAGGTCTTTCAATCAAAACCTAAGATGTACAAGAATATTTTTTTAATTTCTTTCTGTAAGTAAAACTTTTGTGAACATAACAAAATTATTTCAAACTTTTAAAAATGTGTTATTATAAAAAATAATTGCTAAGTCAACATTGCCTTGATTTGGCCAAGAGAAAAATATCGACATTTACAAAGTATAATGTTGTATGTCAGTAAAAAAGTGCTACACGTTTCGAATTTAACTTTATAATTATAGGAGAAATTAATTTTAATTTTTAAATTCATTTCTAAAAATATTATTCTTAGTAAGTGTCGTATATTTCAATTTTCATCAAAGTCTAATGAAGAGTAAAGCCAATGTGTACATAATAATTCGCTTACATCTTTGTTAAAGGATTGTTTATTTATTTTTTCATTAAAAAAAATTCTTTAACAAAATTGTAGCCTAACTGGCTATAAAAAAAACAATAACTATTTTATTCACATTACCTTAGTAAACTGAGTTTTTACATTTATTCCTTCCATTTAATAATGTAAAACAATAATGTAAAACAATAATGTAAAAAATAGGCCTTTAATAATGTAAAACAGACTGTACTTAAATTAGACATTAAAAAAAGAAATCAAACAATTACCAAAAAAAAATAATAATAAGCAACTAAGTCCATATGATGACGATTCTCACAAAAATACTTAAAAAGCGAAAAATAAAACTTTGCTAGAATCGTTAAGTATATTTATATGATTAATAATACAGAGGTAGCCCCGAGGTAGCTCGTAGCTCGCTTGGAAAATCAGGTGAAGTTAGAAATTCGGGGTCTCGCATCACTAGATAATTTTTAATGCCTTCAATTATTTTCAATATGATTATTTATTCTAACTGTATGGTGAAGGAAAACATCGTGTGGAAATCTGCAAATCTAAAGCCTAAATAGACAGCACATTGCCAACGTGGTGGACTATAGCCTGATGCGAGATATCAATAATACTTATTTGCATGGGTACATTAAAAAAATGTGAGAACCGCCACGAAACAGTCAGGTCAGATTCATAACAATAATATTTTGTTTATAATATAACTAAATTAAAAATGCCTTGAAGATAATTCTAAATTGAAACACAACTAGTAACTATTACATATTATAAGTTAAAATATTGTGTCAGTTCAAAAGATAAATCTCAAGATAAATCTTAAATTATGTACATGTAACGAAAACAATATATAAGTTTCCAAGTAATTAAAATATTCATATTCCCTTACACAAATTAATTTATTTAAACAATTTTTTCACATATATATAATTTTATTTTATTATGGTATTTTCACACTTGCTAACTATTTATAGGATATTATTGTATTTATTTGTTAGTATTACGACAGCAAATGCTTATATAAATATATGTACATATACTATAAACGTACAGTAGGAAAATCTCTATAAGATTCTTTTTTTAATTTATTAACACAAAAATCCCGACCTACCACGATTTTTATATAAATACAAAATAATCATCATAGGCTTTTTTCCTTTTAATACAAACAAGTGTCCTAGAAAAAAAGTTACTATTTAAATAATATAATAATATGTCACTACAAGATAGTGTTATCAGTAATTTGGCCTTCAATTTTCAAAGTAATGTGTGTTTTCATATATTATTGTTATTACAAATAAGACAAAAGAGATATTTCAAATATCTTTGTTCATAGAAATATGTATTCGAAAATATAAGAGTGGTCGTACACTACCCATCGTCCATATAATTTCAGAATAACCTATACATATGTGTATAACAAGTAATATCCCAATATATTCACAGATTTATCTCAAAACAAAGCGGTATCTAAAATCTATACCACTTGAACCGTGGCGAATGCGCTAAAAGTTACTTTCTTTGGTGGTTCCGCACTACACGTCCTTACTACAGATCGTTTTCCATCTTGAATTTTCAATACTGGCTTCAAATTTGCGACATCTGAATGAGATTGCGCTTTAAGCCTACCGATTGTGTTCCCACTGCTCAAATCTCTTAACTTATTTGTTAGACCAGTGATTCTATGAGAAATGTTTGTGTAGTTGGTCTTTTTGTCGCTCTTTTTTGGTTCACTGAGCTTTTTTGGTAATTCGAGGGACTGTAGTGAGGCGTACTTTCTATGATCCGTGGAGAAGTTTCGTTGTTTGATTTCCGTATTGGGACGGGGTAGTCTTGGCGTTCTTTGGAGGAAGTTGTTTGGTCTAAACGGTAGAGGTGTAAGTTTTGGTTTTGAATCGCTTGCCAGGCGAAAGTATTGTGGTACCGGTTCGAGCCTTTGAGGTTTTTTGAGAGTTAGTGCCATCGCCATTTTGGTGGGCCGAGCGAGACTGTCGAAGGCTGTAGTGGAGAACTGTGATCGGCTGCTCCTCCACTCTTCTCTGTCCGATTCATAGCCATTGTTAACTGGAATTAAAAATAAATGTGTTTAAAAATTTATGAGAAGCAAAAAGTAAAACATTATTTATAAAATACTAGCAGAACCCGCGGCTTCGCTCGCGCTAAGACTATCAAAAACTCTAAAAAAGTAGGTTTCATACAAACTTTCATCCCCTATTTTACTCCCTTATGAGATAAACTTCAAAAAATGCTAAAACACATGTTTATGTAATTGTATTGAAGAACGTTAATACCAAACAAGTAGTTCTGATCGCAAATATTTTTGGGTTATATCATAACGCGTTTTCCCGTGGAAATGAGATTATCTCCCGTGGTAAAAAGTAGCCTATGTCACTCTAGGCCTCCAACTATCTTCACACAAAACACACGTGAAAAAAGTTTGTTTTAGACTGAGCTACGGTTGAACTAGAGCTCAGACCGTATTTCTAAGAAAAAAACCACCTCTGATACAATCAACCTACCGACCTATTAGTATATTATTGGAAAAAAGGACAAACCAAGAAAATTTCTTCATTAACGTTAAGTATGCTTAAAGTTACGGTTACATGTTTACGAAATAAAATATATGTATTTTATTTTATATATACGTAAATCATTATGTCGAACGCACGTCTTCAGCTAAGTACATGAGATAACAGCGATGACTTTTATATTTTAAGTTCATCTTCCTGTATACATATAAAAGTAAGAAATAGGTAATTTATTTCATTTTTCATAGTAAATATTATTTTATGCTTACAAACTCATCTATTAATTATTTTCATTAAATATATATTAATATTCTCTTTATACGAGTATCCCATATATGGGAATATAACATATAATATTTGAAATAATTGTAAAAAGTCTAGCCAGAAAAATAATAAAAATAAGTAATATTATCAATAGGTTTATGTTATCTGTAGTACAAACAAAAACAAAAAAAAATCATAGTCGTGTCGTAGCCGTGCCATATAAATACCTTCGATCTCATTTATTCGGTGCACGGAGGCTTCCGTGCCCAGTTGCATATAAATGGACACATTAGTAAATATTTTGACCTAGCGACTGAACAAGGCCGCATAAAGGAAAATGTCAGGACCTTCGATTTAGGTCATTATTGTTTTAAACATTTATCATTGAAAGTGACAATTTAATTAAACTTTAAGCTCTGTTATTCCTCACTCATTTCAGGTGGGAAAATATAAATTGTGGGTTTTATGGGTCCTCAGAGATGCCCCCCATCTTCTCTCGTCTTCTCATTAAAAGGTAAAGAAATGAATGCAAAAATGCCAAGGGTGAAAGTATAAATTAATATATTTTTTGAAAATCTATACATAAAATAAAATTGTAACTGAGGCGAATCTGTACATTAAATATTTTTTGGAAAATCTTATTGAAATACTCATTATTCATATAATCGATACAGAAACCGAATCTATATTTTTTAGAATTTTTGTGTGTCTGTTTATGTGTCTGGGAACGCATCATGAGAAAACCACTGGACAGATTTTGATGAAATTTGGTATAATGTCAACGTATTTATCAGGATCGGATCAGGATACTTTTCTAATGCGGGAAATTATCTCATCTCTGAGAAATCTATACTAAACGTTATTAAAACCTAACTAGGGACGTACCCGAGCGAGGGTACTCACCTTTCACTCTTCGCTAGTATATTATATAGTTGACATTACTATACCAACAGAAAAATAATAAAAAAAGTAATATTATCAATTAAACAATAATATGATCTAAATAATAGGTAATATACACATAATAGGTTTATTTTAAAGCACAACTGCATCGGGAAATCCTGATCCACATCCTATTAATACAGATAACATAAAATTATGCAAGCTTTTAGTAGTTAATACAATTCATATTTATTTATTTAATTTAGTGACTAAGCTTAGTTCAGTTCATGAAAACAAGTAGTCTAATCTCTGTATGTAAAAGATACCCCAAAAATTTGAAAAAATAATAGTGGGCCCCCAGAGAACGATGCGGTCGCTAAGTCCCAAGAGAGACAAGAAAGGTTCATTACAATCACACTGATTTGTTTATTACTAACTTCATGCCACTGACATATATATGTATACAGCTAAATTCACCTGGTAACGACATAAATCAGCGCGACTCGTGGCAGTTTCTGGAAATAAATGTAGCTCTAAACATTTTTATGGATTCTTCATGGTTCAGTCTGTCTGTATTATTCATGTACATATATATTTGTAAGCATTGACGAGGGTGACATATTCGTTTCGTGAAAGAAACTATCTATCAAAATAAAGACAAAAAGTCCATTCAATTCAATTGGATTTATAATGATTTAAAAAGGTGATAGTAGAGCACAAATTACTTTGCCAATGCCACGTATAAAGGAGAAGACACGCGGGAGATTGGTCGGTGAGAAAAAGGTCATTCTTATAAACACAAAAGTGAGCTAGTCTATCTGTCACTACGTCACATGACCAAGCCTATGCCATTACAGGTTTCATTCTGGTGATGATTATGAGCTACTTTTTAAGAAATCTTTAAAATTTTGTCAGTTTGATTGTCGAATTGATTTGAAAATTTGTGAATATAACAAACCCGACAATACAATCTTTATACATATATAAAAATCAATTGTTGTTCGTTAGTCTCGCTAAAACTCAAAAACAGCTGGACTGATTTGAACATTTCCTTTTTTGTATTGTTGGAGGTAGTTTAAGTATGAACAAATAAGGTAAACCCCAAAAAAACAGCAGAAAAATCAAAGAGTGCAGAACTGTTTATTTTGTACATATGTATGTATTCAAAATTCAAAAAATCAAAATTCAAAAAATTTTATTCAGCATTAAATTATTACAATTTTTACTGAACGTCATGAGTTTACTACCAGTTCGGAAAGAAGAAGCCTCAGACCTGAGAAGAACTGGCGAAAGAAACTCAGCGGGACTAATATTATTTCATTATCTTTTTTTATATAAAGTCAAATTATTATTTACAATATTTCTATCAATTTGAAGTAGCCTGGAGACGATCATTTCATTCCCAAGGTGTGCCATCTTCTATAAAATCATTTATTGTGTAATAGCCTTTAGTACACAAACGTTCTTTAACAATTTTTTTGAATTTGGTGATAGAAGCCTTTTGAACATTTTCTGGGATCCTGTTGTACAAGCGTATACATTGTCCATAAAAAGAATTACTGACTCTGTGTCTGACGAGTCACAGGTATTACAAGTTTGTGTTTGCTCCTAGTATTAATGTTATGCATGTCACACTGCTTGGGAAATTCATGTATATTTTTACGGACATACATAACATTTTCGTACACGTACTGAGAAGTAACAGTCAATATATTTATTTCTTTAAACTCTCTCTTAATGACACTCTAGGACCTAAACTATAAATTGCACGAATAGCTCTTTTCTGCAGGACAAAAATCGTATTAATAGCAGCTGCATTTCCCCATAGTAAGATACCATAGGACATAATACTATGAAAATAACTAAAATATACTATGCGAGCTGTCATCAGTAAGAAGTCTTATTTTTTTTACCGCGAATGCTGCAGAGCTGAGTCTACTCGCTAGCCCCTCAATATGGGGGCCCCACTGCAATTTCGAATCTATGTTTGTATATATTATATTAAGTATGTATATATTATATTATGTATGTATATATAATATATAGTCTATCTATTCCATACTAACCGTTTAAACGTAACTAGGGACGAACCAGAGCGAAACGAGGCTGAGTCGCTAGTAATTCAATAAAATCTTAATAAATATTATTCATGGTTAACATTGAACTTTTTTTGAATAATACATATATATATAATAATACATATGAATAATAATAAATGAATATGAGACAAATCCATAAGCTAACTAGTTGTTTATACAAGCAGAACACACGTGAGGTACCTTATCGTAATATATTTTTTTTCGAAATTATTATATAATATATGTATTTCTTATCGACTAAGTTATCTAACATACTTGAGTCATTAAGCAAATTAAATGTAAAACCCTGAATTATAATACCAAGATAATTCTCACGCGAACGATGACTTAATGTAAATTAGTATAGAATTTTACCTCCTGACGCAAATATTGTTGAAAAATACCGTTATCTATACAGATAGATAAAATTGAAGAGTCTGTTTGTAATGTCAAAATAACAGCTTTTTACTAAGCAATTAACACAATTTTTAAACTTTTTGTCTATCTGTCTGTTTGTTCTGGCTAATCTCTGAAACGGCTGGACCGATTTTGACAGGACTTTCACTGGCAGATAGCTGATGTTATAAGAAGTAGCTTAGGCTACTTTTATATAGAAAAATAATTAGGGTTCCGCTCAAAAAAATTAAAACGAATCTAAGAACGCACCCGAGGGTAAGTCGCTAGTTTTGAATAAACTTTGCTTGGATTTAAAAAACTCCAAAAAGGTAGGTTTCATACAAACTTTCATCCCTTATTTTACCCCCTTATGAGATGAATTTCCAAAAATGCTAAAACACGTATTTATTTAATTGTATTAAAGGGCATTAATACCAAATTTCAAGTAATTCTGATCATAAATATTTTTTTGGGTTGTATTATAACGTGTTTTCCCGTGATAATGAGATGGTCTCGCACGGTAAAAAGTAGTCTATGTCACTCTCCATCCTTCCAAATATCTCCACACAAAAAATCACGCCAATCCGTTACTCTGTTTCGACGTGAAAGAAAGACAAACAAACACACTTTCACATTTATAATATCAGTATAGACATCTCACATTTATATGTATACAGCCCTCATCCCACTGCTGGGCACGGGCTTCCCTTCAATACGAGAGGGATCAGGCCATACTCCGCCGCGCTGGCCAAGTGCGAGTTGGTGGACTTCACATGTCTTTTGAAAACTTGCATGGTTCTCTCAGACATGCAGGATTCCTCTAGATATTTTTCTTCACCGTAAGATTTTAATCGAAAAATTGTTTTCACAAACCCGCATTCTTTTTGAAAGACCTATCCAACGACACCCCACGTCATGGGCACGATAAAAAAGCATTGCCACTTTAAGTATAGAGGAGGTACCCTAAAAAGATATTTTCTTCAAGATTTTATTTTATCACTTTGGCGGCGTGAGTGATATGTATATCCATGCTAAATTACAGCTTTCTAGTGCAAAGAGTCTCTGAGCTGTGCTGCGGACAGACAGACGAACATGGTAAAACTATAAGAGTCTAGTAGTTCCTTGTTGACTACGGAACCCTAATAAAAGGCACCTAGAGCGAATTAATGGTGAGACATTAGTGCTTTTTTTGATTTTACTACATATAAGTTTCTATCCACGGTTTCATGTGCTATACATCTATCAAGTTCATCAAGACTAATTTCCAGAAATATTTGCCGCGAGCGATTATCGAACACCTGACCTCTGACGTATTTATACGAATATTACATCAGATAAACCTTATTTTTCAAACAAGTTTTATAATAGTTACATGGACGTCATGCGGAGATGTTTTACGTTGCCAGATATTGCCTAATTTATATTAAGTCTTACAGACCTTTCGGCGAAATGGCGAGGCTGAATAAATCTTCATCTAATCGATAAGCACTTAAAAATGATAATTAACAAGTATTATAATATATGCTTTACAAGAGACTTATCCTCGGTCCGCTCGGGTTCGTCCCTAGTTACATTTTAACGTTTAGTCTAGATTTCTCAGAGATGAGATATTTTCCTGCAATAAAGAGCATCCTATATGTTGACCCGGATAATTAGCTATGGGGCGGTGTACCATGCGGAGTCCCACACGTCGTGCGTAAATGCATTTCCCAACATAAAAAAAAAAGGATTATTAGCTATCCTCATACATCAAAATCTGTCCAGTGGTTTTCTCGTGATGTATTTCCAGACAGAGAGATAAATATTCTAAAAACTTTGATTCGGCCCCTGTATCGATTATAATTATAATGACTATTTCAATAAGATTTTCAAAAAAATAATAATTTATGTGTAATTCGACTCGGTTACACTTTTTTATTTATTTTAGTTATTTAAGTTAAAAGATTACAATAGAAGTGTGTATCAACATTCATAATTAAATGTCTATATATCTAGGTACTCCAAATATATTTAGCAAACGTTTATAAATGTGAACGTTTGTTTGTATGCGTGTGACTCCTTTAGTCTAAAACGGTTAAATGGATTCGGACGAGATTTTATACACCTGGAATAGCACATAGGTATTTATATATTATTGAAAATTTAGGTATTTATGTATTTTCAATGCCAAATCATAAAAAAAATATATCTTTTTGTCCAAAACATGAATAATAATTTTTGGGGTGTACCACCCTTATCACTTAGGGGTATAAAAATAGTTTACGTTCTATTCTCAGACCTACTGAATATACACACAAAATTTCATTATAAGAATCTAACAAAAAGTTTTGTTGCAAACACTGTGATACGAGAATTTTATATATTGAATTGTATACATATTAGGTATTATACATATTTAAATAATGTTATATATAAAACTGGTTTTTGCCCACGGTTTCACTTGCATGACAACTGAGGCGGGGTTTAAGGGTAGCCTGATTCCGGGCTACAATCTATGTTCTTGCCAAATTTTATCGGAATCTGTTCAACGGATTAAACATGAAAAGTAACACACAGAGTAACTTTAATATTAGTATGGATTTGACAAAGTATACAAAGTCTCTGACGGAAGCTAGACTTACAAATACTATACTGTTAGCCAGTCCACAGTATGACGTCAGTGGCTTGGCAATATAGTAGCAGTAGGTATCTGTGACACAAGCCGACCGTGAAGGGCGGGTTCTATTCCCGCGCGGGTCGACTTGCACGTATCGCTTCCTGTAATGTATTACTTGGCAATAATGCGTAACTGTGTCATCACACAACTATTATAAATGACAAGTTTGAAATTTGAATGTGTGTTTGTTTGTTAACGATTCACGCAGAAACGGCTGTACGGATTTGGATGTTTATTATACACATAGTTACCTATAGTGTATCCTGTAATAATGGACAAGTTTCTGCAAGGTTAGTCAAAATATTAAATATACAATTGAATTATAAATAATATCGAATAATGCGAGTAATTAGTTTGCCAATGTGTTCCTTAACTCAAGACACTTTAATGTATTCAGCCCTTTTATAACGCCCTACTGATGGGCACAGACCAATCTCCTTTCAATACGAGGGGGATCAGGCCATAGTCCACCACGCTAGCCGAGAGCGGACTTCACATGTCTTTCAAAGTTTTGTTAGGTTCTCTCAGAGATGCAGGTTTCCTCACCCCGGATTTTAACCCGCTTCACTAACTAGGATTCCCAAACGAGCGCTTTACTGTTGGCCTATTACTGTCTAACACTTTAATACTATACCCAAATTTAAGCCACATATACATAGTTAAGAATAAAGAGGAATGTTTTATACTTATGATGTATGTATATCTATAGGACACTTGTCTTAAGGATTGAACAATCTGAACAAAATACATGAGTGGAATAGTGACATTGAAAATGCGACCTGAGAAGAGCTTAACAACAATCAACTCTTAACACTTGGCACTTTGCCGCTGAAATGTTTCTTACATTGCAGCAAACAATCTATCATCTTTATTTTATTTTTATAAGTTACCCGCGGCTTCGCCCGTCATTTATTAACCGATTTGGACATTTTTTGTTTTGTTTGAAAGGGTATACTTCCAGATTGGTCCCATTTAAATTTCAAAAAAAAATACCACCCCTAAGGGTGTAAAAACAACTAATGATGAATTTAACCTACTTCTAATTGTCATATTGACTTGAAACTTTGCAAGTATTTCTATTTCCGTTGATAGTACAGTGGTTCGGTGTTGTTGACCTGATCTGATGGCAAGGCCAGAAGGTGGATAGGTGGAACTCTTCAACGGCTAATAGTAGATACTTTGAGTTTGGGCTTATTTTGTTTGATTTGACAAGCCTAACACGCTAGAATCCTTACTTTGCTACTACTGTCTACACTAAAAAGGGAAAAATAAAAACTTTTTAACAAAAAAATAAAAACCGACTTCAAACAAAAGCACTAAAAAGTAAAAAATAACTGATTGGTAGTTTTCATTTACTATACATACCTAATCAAATATTTTCGAAGTCGGTGTGCTTTGGCTAAGTAATTAAAGCCTACCTATCAAATACATACCTAATCAAATATTTTCGAAATCGGTGCCAGCCCATACAAAACAAAGCACACCGACTTCGAAAATATTTGATTAGGTATGTATAGTAAATGAAAACTACCAATCAGTTATTTTTTACTTTTTAGTGCTTTTATTTGAAGTCGGTTTTTATTTTTTTGTTTAAATTTTTTTATTATTAACAATAAACAATATAATATGGTAATGAATATGACGAAGAATCGTGATGAACACGAAAGACATGATTTCCAAAATATAATTAGGTACATAGTTTAATGTAGTTAGTTATAAGTTAAGTTCATAAAACAGTGTTAAATAGCTAAGTTTCATTTAACTCACTCCGTTAACTAGATCAAAAGATACAACCTAAGTTCTTCGTAGGACGCGTTTCCATGTAGGGCTAGAGTCATGTTTATTGGTTCCGATCTATATACTGCTGGCGTTTTATTAATATTATATATCAGAGTAACACATAGGCTATATAAAAGTATATGTTCTATGATATATGTACAATGTACATATGAGTTATGTATATTATGATAAAGTTTCAATAAAGTCCATTTAGTAGTTTTTGCGTGAAAAGTAACCAACGTTGATTTTGATTTCATACATTGACTAGGACGGTTATAGTCCCCGAGCCAGGTAAAAATTTGGCCGATTATTTCCTCTAAAGCGATAATTAGTGGAATGTATCAGAGAGCTGTATCATAAAGCTTCATGAACGTCAGCTGCAGCTCCGTGGGTGGGATGAGCGGCGGTAGAATCCCACCCACGAAAATAAATACAATCATTTCCTCCTTCCTGATTTTTTTTTAATTTGTTGCTAACCCAATATCTCGAGGAAAGAAAACAATCAGCTGACTATAACATGGTGGATTATACGTCAGCTGGTCGCTCGAACACGAAAAAACATTTAAACTTTCAATGATTCCCTCTCATAATACTTTCTTAGATTTACGCGAATATTTGACATTTTAAATAAAACTATCTTTTCGGATTTTGTCGCGTATTTATTTGCATTTTTGTTTCCCGACGTTTCGAATGCTTTACAGCAATCATTTTTCAATTTTTTGAATTCATTTTGTTAATTGTGGGTAGGCTGTCTGTAACAACTATATAATACCTTAGAGACATCTAACACCTCAGTCTCACCCGTGACCATGATTGCTGTAAAGCATTCGAAACGTCGGGAAACAAAAATGCAAATAAATCCGCGACAAAATCCGAAAAGATAGTTTTATTTAAAAAGATTCCCTCTCAATTAAAAATTTATCTGATGGTAGTTTATATGGAAATATGGATAAGTACGAGTATCTCGGTAGAAAGACCGTCAGGTGACACTTTGAATGTCATAACGCAGGAGTTAGGCTGGAGCATCTATCGCCTATTTAAATGCATCAATGTCAGCTGATTTTTTTTATTAATTACAGCAGTGTATTAAAAATCAGCTAACAAATTTTCATTTGAGAGGAAATGACGTATTTTAAATTATTCGGCATTACGCTTCAATGAAATAAATGTTCCGTATAAATACTTCAAAACTAATATATATAGTAAAAAACTAATAATATAGTGTTTGTAACAAAATTCCTCCGATTCTTATGAAATTTGTGTGTATATTCAGTAGGTCTGAGAATAGGACGTAAACTATTTTTCATACTCCTAAGTGATAAGGGTGGTCCACCCCAATTTTTTTTATTTTTTTTTTATGATTCGGCATTGAAAATACATACATAGCTAAATTTATGCTAATAATAAATAAACATGTTGGGATATTAAGACACGGCACCATCTAATTCCATGGTAAGCTACGAGGTTTGGGTGTGGATACTAGATAGTTGATCCCCTTATATACATAATTTTAAATACATACATATTATAAATACAAATACCCATGACTGGAGTACAAACATTCGTGCTTATCACATAAATAAATGCTCCCAGCGGGACTCGAACCCACGACCGCTGGCATAGCAAGTAAGTTCACTACAAACTGAGCCAAACGTGTCGTCAAATAATGAATGTATGTAGGTATGTCTGTGTGTAATGTATACGTTTCTTTATCATTGCAATGAACATTCTTTGAATTGTTTTCTTAACATTTAAGAAAGGTTTCCACGAAAAGGTTTGATTGTATAAATAAATACAAACGTATAAATACTAAGTAGGTAGTTCATGTTATAATGTGTCAATGTATATCTGAGCAAAGCCAGAATGAATGTTATCTTACAAGACAATTTGAACCAGGAATCGAACTGATGGACTCTTAAAGGAAGTGCTAGTTGGAAAGCAGTAACAATGTCATAGTTTAATAATCTTCTAGAATTATTAAATTGTAGGTAAAGTCAGTAAAGGGCTTTAAGGCGACAGTAGGTCACGTTTGCTATAAACTCGTTTCTAACTTAAAGAGAAAACACACACTTGTACGGATCTTCTCATTACCTTAATAGTATGTTGGACATATTACATACTACCTCTGATTGCCTGCTTTGACTGTCTGGATTAAAATTATCAGACTACGTATTATATAAATGCATTTTTTTTGTATGAATGCGTGTGTATGTTTGTTACTCCTATACCTACACTGTTATGGCTCGACGAATTTGGATAAATTTAGTTCGTAGATAGCTAATAACTAGGAGTAATACAGGAATGTTAGACACGTAGCGAAGCGAGTAAGTTAGTCAGTAGTAAATGAATAAAAAATAAAAACTTTTTAACAAAAAAATAAAAACCGACTTCAAACAAAAGCACTAAAAAGTAAAAAATAACTGATTGGTAGTTTTCATTTACTATACATACCTAATCAAATATTTTCGAAGTCGGTGTGCTTTGCTTTGTATGGGCTGGCACCGATTTCGAAAATATTTGATTAGGTATGTATTTAATAGGTAGGCTTTAATTACTTAGCCAAACCTATCCAACTTCTGGCCTTGCCATCAGATCAGGGCAACAATACCGAACCACTGTACTATCAACGGAAATAGAAATACTTGCAAAGTTTCAAGTCAATATGACAATTAGAAGTAGGTTAAATTCATCATTAGTTGTTTTTCCACCCTTAGGGATGGTATTTTTTTTTTGAAATTTAAATGGGACCAATCTGGAAGTATACCCTTTCAAACAAAACAAAAATTGTCCAAATCGGTTAATGAATGACGGAGTTCTGAGGTAACAAACATAAAAAAAAAAAGAACATACAGTCGAATTGAGAACCTCCTCCTTTTTGAAGTCGGTTGAAAATACAATATACCTACTATCAATTATATATTAAACATTGTTTTTTTTTATTATTGGTGAAAATCAACTGCAGGGTAAGGAAAACTGCATATCTGAGTAAGCCTAAGTAATTTTCCAAACTTTCATAATTTCCGAATTTTTTTTACAATATTATACTTACTTCTTCTTAATGTTTATTTTATTATTTTCATACATTTTCTATGACGATTGTAATATTGGCTGTTACGAAACGTCTACGGAGGAGTGTATACTGTCCTTTAAAGAATATATTAACACTTACATATGTACATCTAAGCGCAATCTCTTTTACACGTCCGTCAGTCCTAGTTGCGGCAAACTGTTTAGTTAATAGGCTTTTGTCTTGCAAATACATACATATGTTTTGTAAATAAATACTCATGTTTTCTAGAAACTTGTGCTGTTTTAGTATACAATGTCGATATGCATGTCAGAATTAACATGCGAGTTTCTTCATAATTTTTTTATTCTTGTATTATTAATTACTTCAAGCTTTGTAAGATTAGAAGATTATTAATATTAAATAATTTCATATATACTATAGTATACATACGTTTACAACGTTCTTGATATATATAATTTAATTCTTAAATATGGTTATGATATTATACGAGATGGTATTCTATCTAGTAAACTATTCCACGCGGAATGACTTGTACAGTAATAACTAAGCGTACATTTGTTTTATATATTTATTTAAGTGTATGTGTAAAATAAAAAAAAATTGCAAAAAAATATATAATTAAATATAAATATAAGACGCCCACATAACACCCATTTAGAATTCCTTCTGGAAAGTGGAATATAATATTTTGTATGTTGCGATGTTATGTCTGAGAGTCACCAATAAATTTTATTGTAATAAAAGAGATGTTTAATCCCTCCACGACCGCGGACAAGTCGGCGTGTCAGTTAACAATAGATTTCTTAGAATTTTAATTAATTTCTTAGAAATTTACCTGGAGGTGTTATAAGGAAAATTGATTGATTGAGTACAGGAGGTACTGCTACTGAACTGTCTATACGTCAAACGACCTTTACTAAAAATTGAGAAAATGTGTTTTTTTTTGTTTTTTCCCTTTTACCACATTTCGCTACAACTAAATTAGATGGGAAACAAGTTGGCTCGATTTATTTTTAGACAGTAAATAGGTCACAGTAAGACATGCATCTAGTGGCTCCCTGGTATACAATCAACTTACAAAATAAATCTATATTGCTTAAATATATATTATTGCTTTAAATAGTATATTTATTTTCTAAGCGAAAGAATATCTTCTGTTCTAGCTTTATTTCTTCTTGACAAAACATTCACAAAACAAGACAAACAAAGTACCACACAAAAGTTAAATTAATTTGACTAACAAAAAAGGTGAAGGAAAACATCGTAAAGAAAACTTCATATCTGAACATGGCGTGGTGGACTATGGTCTAATCTCATCACAGCAATGGGCCTGAATACAAAATACAGACTGACAAAAACATTTATATGTACGACAAACAGTAATTTAATAAATGTAAAGAGATAGCGAAGCGAAGCAATACGATTATTTGTTTTAAATCAATTGGTTTTTAATTTCTTAAACACGTGCGGCCTTTATAAATAGATTTCGTCTATTTGTCAAACGATTCGTATAATATTTGAGCAACCAATATTGCTCAATGCGAGTGTGGTGAGGTATTTAGGACGTACGTGATTATTAGACTGGGAGGTTCGCATGTTAACTTGGTATCATAAAACGTAATGTGCAAAATATGTATGAAGCTTCTGCCTGCGGCTTCAGTCTTATGTTAAATAGACATAGCAGGTAGCCTATTTCCGTTCCTATTAAGCAATTTATGTCCTTACTAAATTTTGTTAAAATCTGTTCAGCAGTTTAAGTGTGAAAAGGTCACAGAAGAGTTACTTTCATGTTGGATGTGTTGTTGAGGATTGTAGGAATAAGATGTTAGATATTTTAAAAGATTTAATCATTTTTAACTCCAACATATTTTTTTATCATTAATTTGGTAATAGAAATATTTAAAAAAAATTCACTGCGAATTCTGGGTTAGTTTCAACTGAAAATTTTTAACTTTTATACTTAAGTGACAGAAATAACTTATCAATCGAAATGTAAAAATGGCTAACAACGAAAAAAGCAGTTGCCTTTTTCATATCTAAAAAAATGAAACATCATCAAATATACAAAATGTTACCGATAATGTGAAAAGAGCCTTATAGTTTTTGTTTACGAGATTTCTATGTCTAGTAAGTAATGAAAGGCTTAACAAAGAAGCGACAGATGTCATTATCTCAGCGCGGGTGAACAACCTTTTGCGAAATGTTCGGCCTTGACTCGAATGCTAAAAAATTTATTAAAAGACTATACTTATATTTAAAATATATATTTTATATATATTTTTAATATACCCAATAACTTTAATATTTTAATTATAAAATATAACAAGGTTAATTAAACTAGCGACCACCCTCTCTTCGCAGGGGTTCGTTGGGGGCCTTTGTTAATCCAAGTCCTATACTTATAATCAATCTTACTAATAGTAATTTCTTCCCAACCAATTTCGGCCACGGTGACCAATCCCATGGAGACAAGTCATCGCAAACACAAGTGCATTCTCTCTTCCTGTCACTCCCATACTCCAGTGGGACGACTAATCGACACGACCAACAGTTAGAGTAAAGGCGCAGGACCGATGGCTTTACGTACTCTCTGAGGCATGTGGGTGAAACACCACCAAATTTCTAACTCCAAAATGTTACTGAAAATTTCTTGACAGAAAAACTCAATAGGTAAGTTAATTTGGCCCGACCTAGGACACAAACCCAAGACCTCCGGATCTGCGGCTGTACATGTTACTCACTAGATCACCGAGGCAGTGAATCTGTGTAGATACTAAACTTTATTCAAATCTAGCTGTATCAGTATTAAGAAGAGACCCATACAAACCTTTACAACGGTTTAAAAATGGTTTAGAATCTAAAATTACAGCTATATTTTTAAGTATCCCTACAACTATTTATATTGTATTATACCTCCTACCTATTATACCGCAATACATACAAAAACCAGACAGAAATTCTGAAAATTGTTATTTCAACTCTACGCCAAACCACTAAAAAATATCTATACTAATATAATAAAGAGGTAAGTTTGTGAATTGTGAGTTTGTGACGTTGTAGGGGTAATCTCTGAATGTACTGAACCGATTTAGATGTAATTTAGTAAGAAGATAGTTGGAGACCCTGGGAAGGACATAGGATCCGTTTTATCCTGGAAATCATCCCTTAAGGGGGTGAAAATGGGGCTGAAAGTTTGTATGGGGAATCAACCTAGGGACGAACCCGAGCAAAGCGAGGGTGAGTCACTAGTTATATATAAAGTTGAAAACTTCAAATGTCTCATGTTATTATTTTTAACCCTCGACGCAGAAAGAAAGGTATTATAAGTCTGACGTATATATCTGTGTGTCTGTCTTTGTGGCATCATAGCTCCTAAACGGATGGACAGATAAAAATAATGAAAAAGTTCTTATAAAAGTCTTATACACTCTAAAGCGATTCGTAAAGTAAAAGTTAGGTGGGTGAAAGTTTCGTATCATTTGATGTACTTATAAAAACATTCGGTATAAATATTATTTTTTCAATAATGTACGTAAGTCTGCTTGATTTGTTAATATTTGTGATTACTGCTCTGCTCCCTTTGGTAGTAGCATGATGACATATAGCCTATAATATAACGGGCTATCTAATGCAGGAAGAATTTTTCAAATCGAATTAGTTGTTCCTGAGATTAGCGCGTTCAAATAAACAAACAAACAAACTGTCATTTTATAATATTAGTATAGAATCTATAGATAATTTTTTTTTTTTACTTAACTGTAGGCTACTAGTTACAACTTTTAGTTCTCGGACTACTATTATAAATGTATGTTTGGACGCTGAAACATCTGGTCGTATATTGGTGAATTTTAATACACAGATAAACTATGAACTAGACGTATCCAAGGGTGACTTGCTAGTTAAAAGTATAATTGGGCTATATAATATATATTTTTTGTACCTTAAAACTTTATTGCCAATAAGTAAATTATATACAACACTTGCATCTGCAGTACAAGTTTTACTGTCTTTCCTGTTCGCGGTGGTCCAATACTCGTAACCAGACATTATAACTATGAATTGCACTCTCCAATTAAAATAAACAACTTATTTTAATTAGAGGATCCTTATAAATATAACAATTACTTGGAGATTTTTACATTACTATACTATACATATACTCGTACCTACTTATTATGTATTTAATAGTTATAGCTTTTGATAATTATTTATTGAGTTGTTTATTCAAAAATATTTTTGATAACATCGGATATATTTTGAAGTAACATACGAAGCGATATAGATATTCTGCGCCTTTATGAAAAAAGTTACAATTTGCCAAGGAATTTTAAGTAGAATAAGTCAGTCAGTCAGTCAGTACCTGGGGCCGAGCTCCACTCGACGTTTTTTCGGTTAAGACATATAAAAATGGCATTCTTTCAGAACAGACAACTATATAAATAAACTTAAAATGCAAAACCTTATTGAATACAAAATTTGATCCAAATCGTTAGAGCGGATTACGAAATAATAAATTTATATATACATATATTTAATAATATAAGGTACTAATAAATGCGATAATAACTGTATATCTGTATGCCTACAAGGATTACAATGGCATAAAATTAAATTACAAAAATCGGGCAAGTGACAGTCAAATTTGCACACGAAGAGTTCCGTACCATCGTAAATGTATTTTTTATTAATATTACTTTTACTTTACTATGTATGCAGTATATTATTAGCAGTATATTTTTTGTATTTTTATTTTTATTATTTCTTGTTATAGCAGCAACAGAAATACTTACTATTTGAAAATTTAAACTCTCTACCTATTACGGTTCATGGGATACAGCCCTCTGACAGACAGACGGACGGAAAACGGAAGTAATATGGTTCCGTTGGCACCCTCCGAGCACGGAACCCTAAAAATTAGCTGAAATGATTTTGACTGTATTGCTGACGAAAAAAAATCAATAGAAGTCATTAGAAAGTCGATGTTATTTTGTTATACAAATAATATAAAATAGGACCAAAAATTATTCATATCAGAAAAATTATTCATAAAATGAATATGAAATATATATGTACCTATTACTAGCGAGTTACCTCTGCTTCTTTCGGGTACATTCATAAGAGTATTTTGTCGAAGATACCGGATGAGCTAACAAATTGCACTCTTGATTAATACCTAACAAGCTTTGCTAGTTTATTTCCTTATTACATTTACAATACGTAACGTTTTACAGACTTTAATGCTAACTGTTAAGAAATTTTACCCACCTTTATTGCTCACCGACCACAGATTACTGTTGTTTTTTTTCGATTTCCCATCTTTGAACACCAGTATATCAGGAATCTTGTTGTGTTTGCTTTCTTTTGGTATCACATCAGGCGATCTCTCCACATTGACTCTCACGAATTCTCCTTTTAATATTTTCGGTGTTTCTTTGTTGGGTGGTGGAGGAGCTTTCGTCTTTTTCTGGAACAATCTCTTTTTTTCCGGCTTACTCGCTACTTCTATATCGGTGTAAATGATGCTGTCAATTTCACCGACGTCTCTGTCATGCCTTAATCCAATAAGACTTAACGGCTGGTCGAATCTCGAGTTTAAACTTTTTTGTTGCACAGATATATGAGTAACGCCATCGTTATCAACTGTATGCATCAAATCATATTCTGAACGAGTTTTATCATATACATTATAATCATCAATGGTTTTAATAGTATAAGATTCTACAGGTTTCTTTTTTGAAAATAAATTATCGCTACTCGAGTGTGTAGTCGTGTTTCTTGTTAGTCTATTACGCATTTTAAAATATTTATACGTGAAATAAATTCTTTTGAAATCCTGCTCGTTTTCAAATCGCAAAGCGATCGCTTCTTTGTTTGTGCTTTTTATAATATAAAAGACTAGAGTGTTTTCACAATTTGAATAGTTGTCAATGTTGACACAGTTTGCGATATCGTCTATAGCGATGTTCTCGTGTTTAACGGTCTTGTCGTAATCTTTTATCAGCTTTTGTTTGTCATCATCATTCGATTCTTCTTTTGTTGAGAGCTGTAGTTGGTCTTTCTCGTTAAAACCGACAATAACATTGTAAGAGTGTGGCGCTGGTAGCTTGCTTAAAGATGAAATGTCTAATTGGCTATTGTTATGTAGCTTTTGTCGGGTCACTATTGAAGCGTAGCCGCCACATCGACTTCCTTTCTTAACTGTCATTATTGATCTGTAAAAAAATAAAATTATGTTAAGTTTGGCAGATACTTTTGTTTATAACAAATAACAATACACTAAAGTACCGTATACTTTTTACTTTCACGGTTTTTATTTATAAGTGAAAAATATAATAAAGTATATTTTTAATGTCTCATAAACTTGGTTTTATCCTAAAATTAAAGAGTAAGCCAATGTTTTTAATGTTAGCATATTTTGTAGTATTATCACTTATCAGATATATTACAAAGTCGTCGTCATTGCAAAATTATACGATTGCTTTAATATTCTAGAAATAATCATAATTTAAAACCTTGTTAGCTGTGACATTTGATTTATAGATAGATAGTTCTAATATTTTAATTTATGCTCAAGGTACATTCGAAATCGTCTAAAGAAGCAAAGATTGCTGTTCATTAAGAAGTTATGGGGTCCGGTCTCATATATAATGTAGCAAAAGTGAGAGTGGTATTTTTTAAATTAATAGCAGTCGATAACAAATTAATTAATTCGACGAAGTGAGACTTTACAATATCTAGAAATATGATACTCTGAGTATAAAATACATATAGCGTATCCGAGATGCAAAATAATTTTACCTGACATATTGACTCACTTAAAAAAATGTTTATCAAAAATAGTTTTAAAAACCCAAATTTCAATGTACAGTTAAATGGGATATTGTTAAAGAACTAATATTACATATACATCCATCAGTAAAATAGAATATAGGATTCAGTCGTGCAATTAAATCTTACAGCTCTGAATGTCTAACGGTCTCATATATGCCTCCTAAGCCAAAACAAAAAAAAAAACGTGAACAAACTAAACTAATAAAATATTAAGGGCCATAAAGTTAATGAAAAAAGTAATTTGTTTATTGATTTCATGGCTTTTTTATGGCTTATGCACCGGTCGAAATGGATTTTAATAATGGACAATAAAATAAAATTTTTGTGGTTATTGCTAGATAGATTGTGTACAACAAAACTTTCACTATTGATTTTGATATAGTAAGTGTCCGATCAGACATGAGTTTAAAAGTAACGTTAGTTATCCCTAGTACAGTTTCTGAATAAAGTAAAACTTTATAATCTCTATTAGCAGAACCCGCAGCTTTGCTGGCGCTAGAACTACAAAAAATCTCTAAAATGTAGGTTTCGTACACACTTTCATCCAAAAATGCTAAAACACGTATTTATTTAATTGTATTGGAGAGCATTAGTACCAAGTTTCAAGTAATTTTAATCATAAATATTTTTTTGGGTTGTACTATAACGTGTTTTCCCGTGGGAATTAGATAATCTCCCGTGGTAAAAAGTAGCCTATGTCACTATCCCGCCTTCCAACTATCTTCACACAAAAAATCACGACAATACATCACTCCATTTCGACGTGAAAAAAAGACAGACAAACAAACGAACAAACAAACAAACAAAGAAACAAACAAACAAACAAACAAACAAACAAACAAACAAACAAACAAACAATCAAACAAATAAACAAACAAACACACTTTCTCATTTATAATATTAGTATGGATAGGTAAATTCTATTTATATATGTTTTACTCAAATTATCAATAATGATTATTGGTTGATACAATCATTATTATTGGTTGAATTTGGACACTATTACTCGTATAAGTATTTACTATTTAGTACAAATAAGCTCAAGGATCCTTACATATAAAACTAATTGCGTACATTATATGATTACAAAATACTTACAACATATGTAAATATTAATGTTTCTACAACTCATATTTTCAGACTCGGAAACGTACTAGATATTATGCTGCTTTATTACAAACATATCCGTATAGCTGGTATATGCGATAAGCGGAAATCAACGCACCAGTATAATTTACCTACCTCTACATTAAAAGCTAATCTTTCAAATGAATGATCTACTAGAAAGTATAAACAGAAAATAAGATTCTATAGTAAGTTTAAAGACTAAAACTCGACTACTGATTAAATCGCACTCTAAAATCTCATTTGTCAAAATATGATAGATAACTTATAAGATATGAGGGAACGAACATACATACATACAAAGCTTTCTAAAATCACAACCCTCCGCATGGACTGCGAAAGATGTCACTTGCACTGTGAGGCCATTGTATGGGAAATATCCTAAGAGCTTACATCATACAGTATGTTTCATCACATTCTAACTTTAGTCTATACATACAAAGGTATAATAAAATTCTGAGTCGAATTTGTACATTAAATATTTTTTTGAAAATCTTATTGAAGTAGTTTTTATTATCGATACAGAGACCGAATCTAGTTTTAATAAAAATGTCTGTCTTACTGTCCGCGACGGCATAACGAGAAAACCTAGGGACAGATTTTGATGAAACGTAGTATAAGGATACCTGGTTATCCGGGTCAGTATATAGGATACTTTTTACTGCGAGAAAATATCTCATCTCTGAGAAATCTATACTAAACATTAACGCGTAATTAGGGACGAACCCGAGCGGAGCGATGGTGAGTCGCTAGTTAAATATGTTAACTAATAAACTTCTGTTAACTGTTTTTGATTAAAATTATTCCTTAGGTATATAATATTAGTGTTTGTGTTGGTGGTCTCTGGGTAAGTCTTAGTCTCTCCCGACGCCATGATTGCTGTAAAGCATTCGAAACATCGGAACCAAAAATCAAAATAAAACCGCGAAAAAGTCCAAAAAGATAGCTTTATTTAAAATGAAAGAAAATTCAAACCACAATTTAATTTGTCTGTAGATTTTCTATATAACCGCTATCGTCTCTGATATGAGCCGTAGTATCCATATATCAATTAATTGCCTCTTAGTGGGAAGTGTGTTCTTTCCCAGACTGTCACAAACTATTGTTCTACTAGTGTTGTGATTACGCTTTCTCTAAATGATAGGCTTATGAAATTTCACTCCCTAAGCAAATTTCATATTATTTGAAATATGATTTTTTAATAGGGGCCTTTCATAAAATACGTTACGCTAAAATCCCTCGAAGTTCCCCTTCCTATTGTCACGCTGTGTCACACTTTCTGTGACCCCCCTAGAAATATTTCGTCACAAAAACTAAGACCCCTCTATTTCTGCGCGCGTAATAGCTAACAACACTCATTCGTGTCTTCCTCACATACGTGACACTGGCAGAATGTATTGCGTCTGTTAACACAATTTTAAGCCACTAAAGAAAAAAATCTCACAACATGACAACACACATTTACATACCTACATACATAAAAACTTATGATACTTAATTGAAAATTTTATAGTAAGATACTTAATAATTGAAACTAGTTATGGAGTAGGTATGCCTTTTTCCTATTATGTCTTTGGATAGAAATTTGACTTTTGAGTAGGTATTTGGCACTTTTATACAAGTATATAATTATATCTAATACTTTACGATGTGTATTGTATTCAGCCCTTTTTAACGTCCCACTGTTGGGGGTGGGCCTCCCATCAGTACGAGGAGAATCAGGCCATAGTCCACCACGAAAACCACCTTTTGAAAAGTCTTTTGTAATACTTTGTCTTTTGAAATGTTTTACGATACACATTTCTATTTAATTCAAAAATTTTATTCAACAAAAATTGTTATATTGTTTACTGAACGACTAACCACCATTTCCTGGAACCTATAACAGATACAATATTGTTATTAAATCGTAAGGCAACATTATCAAGACGTAAGACCATAACAAAATAACTACAACTTTAAATTATCAAATGATCATCATCGCGTAATTAAATTATATGCACTATAAAAAGTAATACTTTGTCATAAGACATTCACTTGAGAAAATTTGTATGTTTTCAGCCCTTTTTAACGTCCCTTCAATACGAGGGGATCAGGTCGTAGGCCACCACGATGGCTAAGTGCGGATTGCCGAACTTCACATGTATTTCGAAAACTTGTTAGGTTCTCTAAGACATGCAGGCTTCCTCACGATGTTTTCCTTCACCGTAAGACAAGTGGTAACCATGTTAGATATGATTCACACATGAAAATATACCCGGGATTTGAACCCGCTTTACTCGGTTTCCCAAGCGAGCGCGTTCCCACTGGGATGCCACTGCCTAAAAAAATTTATATTATAACAATTTTAGGTCACGCTTTTTGCGACCCTTGTATATTTGAAAAATAATGAAAGAAAAAACTTAAAACTGCCTTGTAAGATTCACGATACTTCTGACGACAAATGAAAACAATTCTCTCTTGCTATCACACAATCACATTCTCAGTCACATCTGTACAATGGTTTCTCATGATTATACCTTAGTTTGTGCTCTCTTAAAACTTTAAATAGAAAGCCGGACCAAACTACGATAATTACGTATGTGACAACTTCACTTTAAAATAATTGCTAAGAAAAAAAATAAAGCTAAACTGTAGAAAATACCAGATTAATTATTGGACTACTATTATAAAGAGGCAGAGTTTGTTTGTTTCATTGTACGCGCTGATCTCAGGAACTACTAATAAGTTTAACCGTAGCTACTACCCAAAGGAGCAGACAGAATTGGGCAGACTTTCGTACATTACTGCAAAGAGAAGGGAAAGAAGAGTTTGTTTTTTTGTACTTTTATAAGCTATGGGGTCGGGTGTGCATTTTCGAAAGTTTATATTCGAATTCAATTCAAAAAATTTAAGTATGTTTTTTACATCATCAGACTGTAACTGCTAGACTGATTTGGTTGAAACTTGAAAGTACACAGATAGGACCTGGAGCAGTGCATAGGCCATTGTTAGAAACCCCGAAAGGCACCCGAGTGAAGCCAGGGTAAGACACTAGTTGCTATATGAAAATATCACGTGCTTTTATATGAAGTCTGAGTTTAACAGTAAACACAGAAAAGTTAAATGTAGTAGTAGTTTTTTTAGGCGACCATTGATAACATTTTGGGGTAAAGAGATCATCTGCCAAAGAGTGAAATGAAGTGCGAGATTTATTTCAAGTTCAAAATTCTTATGACGGGGGTCTCGTCACTGCTGAAAGTGGGTCTGAAATGAGGTATTAAACATAGTAAGTATTTTGTATTTGGTTCTTTTCATTCTTTAATTTATGAGAGGTAGTGGGTTTGATGCCTGGAAGTGACAAATCTATGAATTGAAAAAATATAAAATAGCTTGAGGTTATAAAAATCAAGCTGCATTGCGCGTCGGTGTCTTATAGTTTACATTGAATTCTTTGATATTATACACGTGAAAGTTTGTAAACATATTTAAATATTCAGTATATTATAAAGTTGAAGATTTTTTTATGTTTAGACGCGCTCATTTCTACTAATCAGATTTGAAAAGTTTTTGCATATAGCCTATTAATTAAGGAATGTAGGTATCGAGAATCATAACAATTCTTAGAAGCAAAGTAAACACAAAAAAGCATTACTAAATAACTAATGTACATAAATAAACTACGCGAGGCAAAAGTTATTCTTAACGTAATTAAGCTCTAAGCGGTCTAATATATTATATATAAATCTAATAGGAATTAGGTATAATCATATATTCTAACCTTCTTCATATAAGATCTTTGAAAATGACGTCCAAAAAAGGGGAGATTTATTGTTTACTGTTGTCATTAGCAAAACTGGAAGTTCAACCTTCTGATCTCTTCCGATTATAAAAACACACATGTCAACCGCCTTGGCACTCGATATGGAACGTCGTATGTAGGTCAACCTTGATGACTTAACTTTTATAAATAATATTCGAGAAAAAATGACTAATATAACCTAGACTTGAACCCAGGCCACGCTTAGGCTACTATACTTACATATTATAAATATAAACACCTATGACTGGAGTACAGACGTTTGTGCTCATCACACAAATGAATGCCTCAGCGGGGACAGAACCTGCGACCGCTGGCACAGCAAGTAGGGTTACTACAAACTGAGCCAAACGTATGTTTCGCACCACGATAAATTTTTTCTTCCTACTAATTTATGTCCTGTTACTCGAATAAATTCCCGTATTTCCATATAATAATAGAGTATCATGTGACAAAGATAGTGATTCTTCTATACTAATATTATAAAGAGGTAAAGTTTGTGAGTTTGTGAGTTTATAAGGTTGTAGGGTGTAATCTGTGGATATACTGAACCGATTTAGATGCTTGGTACGAAGATAGTTTGAGACCCTGGAAAGGACATAGGATACTTTTTACCCTGGAAATCATCCCTTAAGGGGGTGAAAATGGGGATGAAAGTTTGTATCCGGAATCAACCTAGGGACGAACCCGAACGAAGCGAGGGTGAGTCGCTAGCGAGTTATAAAGCAATGAAAAGGCAGACAGTTACACTCTGAAATGGTTTACAATTATAACACATAGGTACACTATACAGTCTTAAAGAGATAATAACAAAATTTCAAATATAACTTTAAAGCAAAGTCCGATCATTGTATTCTTTCTCTATATAATAATATTTACCTATTCATAAATATTTCAATCAATCAATACTATAAGTTTCCTTTTGAACTTAAGTGCCTAATGATACGAAAATATCATTATGATGAGACAAATCAGCACCAAATAGCAAACTATTCAAAGGAAAATATGTTATTTAAATAATTTCTTGCAATCTTCCACAAAATAATGGTTGAAACTTGAATCTACTTAACAACTTTCTCGGCTATCTCTGGGATTAAGATAACATGTGAATATACTTACAATACACATTGTCTCCTAAACAATATAAGTTGGGCTGATATTTTATACAACTTTCAACTCTATTTACATCGAAGTAGGAAAATTAAAGTTTGAAAAAAAATTATAGCGCATATGTTGACAATAATGTACCTACAATATAAATCTACATATATCTATACAGATAAATAAAATTGAAGTATCTGTTTGTAATATCAAAATAACAACTTTTTACTAAATTCATATAAAATTAAGGTACTCTACTGGACTTAAAAGAAATACACATTTTTTTTATTTTTATCTGTCTGTATATTTGTTTCGATTAATCTCCGAAACGGCTGGATTGATTTTGATGGACTTTCACTGGCAGACAGTTGATGTTATAAGGAGTAACTTAGGCAACTTTTTTTTAGAAAAAGAATTGGGGTTCCGCCTAAAGAAAAATTAAAAAGCAAGAGTAAAGTGAGGGTAAGTCGCTAGTATATGATAATTTCTAACAAATCACGTGTTTTACAAAAAAAATATAACGAGGTCGAGGTAATAATTATATATATTTATTGGATAAATTTCTATAAACCAGTGTTTTACATCACACTAATAGATATTTTTTGTCGGTCTGTTTGAAACAATAGATATACGAATAATCTAACTACTATATAAATACGAAATTTTGGATGGGTGGATGTTTGTTACTCAATCACGCCAGAACAGCTGAACGGGTCTGGATAAATGCATAGAGGTAATTTATAAAATGGAATAAATAGCATATTGGCTACTTTTATCTCGGAAAAATGGACGGTTCCCGTAGGATAGTTTTGTTTTTGTTTTTCATTAGGGACTAACCCGATCGAAGCGAGGGTGAGCCGCTAGTAAGAACATAAAATGAGAATCACAAATGTAAGGATTAAATTGTTGGGTTTAATACAGCAGAGTCCAACGTAAAATCTAATAGGTAGCTTACCGTATATACAACATAGTAGGTACATTAAATAAAGTCTGTAATTTCCAAAAATATTTAATGATATACTCGCATTTTAAGTAATTCATATACTTATTATCTTTGTCACCAGAAATTATACTTTTCTACTCGCTTTAGAAGAAAATTAGATATTATTAGTGCATTAAATTAGCATTTTCAGCCACAATCGAAGTGTAAATTTAGAAATCAAACGTGGATAGATCCTAGAATTTGTTAGAAAAATCGTGCCACCGAATATGAGAATGCACATATATCACCCACTGTTACTTTCTCAAAATATTTGACCGTATATTACACCGTTTTTTTTTAAATATTTTATATAGATATAAAACGTAAGAAACTCCACACAAAATATAGGTTGTGTAAAAACTATATTCCCTTGATTTTTAATACGAACTTCTCTATACTATTGGATAAAAATAGTACATACTTTAATTTTACTTAGTTATACAAATTTACCTTAATATTTAATTTAAGAATTTATTTTTTGTAAATCATAGAATTTTTTGTGTGTTTGAAAATAAATCCAAATCCTAAATTGCTAATACGTAATACGGTGACCAATTTTGATAAAAATTAAAATAAATATTTGTTTAAATATAAACCTCTGAACTAAAAAAAAAACTTTTAACTGCCTTATTAAAAATGTTACACTTCACCATCAAGACGGTGTAACAGACAGCCGAGCAAGCGTTAATCAGTCTCAAACGCAGCCGCGTGTGACGCGACAGAACGATATTCTCTCATTATATCCCAATTAGATGAATTTTCACAATTGTTCTAACTAAAACGTAACAGCAATGTGCATTATTAAGAAATTTAGGGAAGAAATTTATTAAAATCTAAAAAAAAATACGAAGGTTACATTTAACAGTTCCTCCATAACATAAAAAATTGTCCTATTGATCGATTTCCACCACGGCGGCCAATCTGCCGAGACTAGCGAACTGTGCAGGATATATTATAGTGCCCAAATATGCACAAACACAAATGCACTCTCTATTCCTTTCATTCATTAAGCTCGATGGGACCATACTTGATGGGACACGACCGGCGAGAGTTTACTTAACGTGCTCTCCGAGTTATACATAACAAACTTCCCAACTCCGGATTGCTTCTGAGAATTTCTTAAGAGTAAAACTCAGTAATTAAACTTGGCCCAACCCAGGACTCGAACCCAGTATCTCCAAATGTGTAGCCGAACATGCTAGCCACTACACTACCAAGCCAGTTTATTCATAACTTTGACTTGAGTAACTGTGTAGTAATTCTTAAAAGTTTATTTTAAGAGTCGTATTGATTTAAAACTTTTTGAATAATATAATATGAAATCCGGATGACATCACGAAGTCAAAGCCTTTTTAAGGCACTTTCAAAGTTGTAGAGGTATCCCAAAACAATCATTCTTTAAACCTTATTAAGCCACAATGCAACGACGGCAAATTCATTTTAGTAAGTTATATTTTCTCATACTCGTATTTGATATTATAAATATGATAATATTATTGTTAGTTTATTCCTCTTAGAGCAACGATCGCTGGAATTTTGATAAAAAAGGATTCTGTCGTAGGTGCATCAAAAGATTCTAGTCGTCTGTTTTAACATCAGATTTTGTTATATAACTAACATGATTACACTTTTCCATAGAATTTTTTTTATCTGTATGTATATAAATCGATGATAAATAAAAAAATCGATGTGTCAAAAATCGAGACTCCAAATCGGCTGGAGCGAATTTGATGAAATTTTCAGGCAATCTACAGATTAGTCCAGCGGGTGATCCAGTGATTCAATCGTGGGCGAAATCATTGGTACTGCTAGTAGATAATATTTTAAAAGTTTGTCCCAATTACGGTTTTTAAAGAGAAGAATTGATAAAGTTGCAGAGAAAGAAATTTGTATAAACTCAAAGATTTCAAACTTTATTATAATTAAGGCAGAACAACGTGTATTGGGTCCGCTAGTATTTAATGAATTGCAAAGACTAATCTAACAGGTTTGGTGCAAAACCAGTTCCAACTAGAACATATCAATAACGTATTTTGACATTTGAAATTTTATTTCATTTATCCGACGATTTTTCATATAGATAAACATTTTTAAATAATACTTTTAAATAGTTTTTGAGTACGATTTTTTTTATAATCTTCAGGTTATTTTCTTTTAGGATAGAGTTAGAGATTAAGTATCTGTTTGTAATATCAAAATAACAGCTTTTTACTAAATGCATATGAAATTACCTATATACGGTGCTTATAAGAAAAATACAATTTTGACTTAGGCTACTTTTATTTTAGAAAAAGAATTAGGGTTCGGCTCAAAAAAATTAAAACGTACCTGAGACGCACCTGAGCGAAGCGTCTGTAAGTCGCTGGTAATTTCTAAATATTTCATGGTTGTAATTTTTTATGGAAAATAGATTATAATAAATAGCTTAATTTCATTTATTTTATTTTTACACTTTGATAAAAAAATTGTGATCACTAATCATAAAATTTCACGACAAAGATCGTCCTAAGCTTGGCATGAGACAAAAAAAAATGAAATTAATTTATTCATAATAAATATTTACGTATTGGAAGTTCGTCGAAAAGTAATACTCGACTTAGATCATGTTTCTAATGTTGTTCGCGCAAAACTTAAATGCATCTGTAAAGTGTGAAGTTTGCCGCAAGTCAAAGCGCACGATACAATAATGTGGGTATTGGATTATCTACAGATACTCGTTCGTAGGTATAATAAAATTGTAACTGAGTCGAAACTGTACATTAAATACTTTTTGGAAAATCTTAATGAAATAGTCATTATTATCGATACAAAAGCCGAATCTACTATAGATTTTATAATTTTTGGCGAACGCATCACGACAAAACCACTGAGCAAATTTTGATGAAATTTGGCATATGATGATAACTTTTAACTGCGGGAAAATATCTCATCTCTGAGAAATCTATACTTAACGGTATATATGTATATAATATGTTGGAGCATAAAATATAGCTTATAAAAGTATTTATAACTAATTAATAATATAAGTGTTTGGCGAGGGTTGAAATTCAATCATAATAACGAAGATTTAAGGAAAACATACTATATGAATAGAAATTACCTATCTATATAAAAAAAACTGTCTCTATTTTTTTATTGATAGCTAACACTAAAGCTTGTCAATAGCTGCTAACCAAAAAAAAAAAAGAAAATCGGTTGACAGAGGGAAAAGGTAACTGTTTTGCCTTTGCCTATTTATATATAGATACAAATATACCGTAATAAAACAATTGAAAATAAATTATTACATAGGTAAAAACGAAATATTTTTTATCTGCGGAGCTTATAGAATCCAGCTTCATTCAAGCGCTATTAAGATTTACGCGAACTATAATCAGGAAACTGAGCAACGCAAGCGCAAATCGCTAGTCTTTAAGGAACAAAATCCTATGAGGCTTTTTATGCTAAGCGATGTGAAACCTCAAGGACATGTAATTATTGATAACTAGCGGCTCACCCTCGCTCGGGTTCGCCTCTAAAAAAACAAAGACAAATCTATCCTACGTGAACAGTAGGTTTTTCAGGGATAAAAAGTAGCTTATGTGCTATTCCAGATTATATATAATCTATTTTTGTGCAAAATTTCATCCAGATCCGTTCAGCCGTTCTAGCGTGATTGAGTAACAAACATTTATCTATTCAAACATCCAAGCATCTAAACTTTCACATTATAATAAAATCGTATGAATTTACTTCGCACTTGGAAATTTACAGGAGAGCTTTTACTACTCGTAAAACATTCAAGGTATCGAATTGCGTCGTAAAACATTGGTACGGAACTTGGTAAGTAATATTCTCACGCTGATCATGTTCATCCAGAATTCTCACAAATGCTATCTTATAAATTTTTATAAGTATATGTATGTATGGAAGTTAGTTACTCTTTTACGCCGTAACGGCTGGATCGATTTTGGTAGCATTTAGGCAACTGTTAGAAATTAAAATTGCTAAAAAGTGGAAAATAAATATTGGTAAATGATTTTTTGCGTAAACTAAAATTCCTGTAACTTTGAAAATAATGTAACTAGCGTGTCCAAGCTAGTTAAAAGGCAGTTGTGTTGGGAATTAATCAAGATCATCCCTGTAAGTGAAATTCAGTCAAGATATGCAATTTTATTTATCTTCTATTGAGCTATTTAGGTTTGCCCCAATTGGAGGATGAAGAATCAAAAATGCTAAATACTTCTGAACATTCTTACGAATATTTTATATTTAGTTATTTTTAATATTAAGAATTGTATCAATAATGACTTTTTTAATATTTAATAAGTCAAATTTAAATGCTTATCATGAAATTAAAAAATATACCTACAATACTATGTATAACCTTAACCATTAGGTACGTGAACTATAGAACTAATTTGTTTATAATTTCTTTCATATGAAGCACGAAGCTCTAAACATCTGTTATCTAATTCTAACACCTTTGTCTGATATTCCTGAAGTTCCCAGAATGTAACGGGATCCAACAGAAACAGGAAATGTACGCAAATTGACGCACTTGTGTGGTCTAAGCGGTAAAGGCAATACAAATGTTTTTGCTAAGGACAATATTATGCGATATTTCACGCGTATGTTAGACGGAAGCTTTAAGGAAGATGTTAAAGTATGGGTAATTTAAAAGATATTTTCAAATGTTGTACTATGGGAACTTTAGAATGAATGGTTAATCTATATACATATAATAAAATTGCAACTGAGTCGAATCTGTACATTAAATATTTTTTGGAAAATCTTATTGAAAGTGATTTTTATTGATACAGAAATTTAATCTATAGTTTTTAAAATTATTGTCTGTCAGTCTTTCTGTGACCGTATCAAGAGAAAACCACTGGGCAGAATTTGATGAAATTTGGTATGATGATAGTTGGTTAGACAGACAGACAAAAATTCTAAAACTATATATTCGGCCTCTGTATTGATAATAATTACTATTTCAATAAGATTTTCCAAAAAATATTTAATGTACAGATTCGACTCAGAATTTAATTATATGATAGAGAACAGGATTTTGGCCAACTATGCGAGATTCATTAAAACGAATGAAGTAAAGCCAAAATCAGCAATATAGTTAACATTAAAGATTTTCACTAACAAATTAATACATTGTCAATTGGACCTAGTAAATAAAATTTCAAATTGATCGATACTCATGAGTAGGGTAAAATCGCCTTCTAATATTTGATTGCAATATTAGCTATTTACAAGTAAAGATAATAAAAGAGCGATAATAATATAGGCTTTTACCTCATTTTGTTGATCGTATAAATATTTTAGTAGCGAGTGCAAGACCCAACAGTTTATAGATAAATAAATAATAAAATCAAGTTAGAGTTGGACTCGCACACGAAGGGATCCGCACCGTAATGTCTTTTTTTATTTGCATGGCGATGGCAGCCTTTTTGAAATTCACCATCTTGGTTTTTTTAAGATTTTTTTGTTACAGCCGCAATAGAAATACACACTCTGTGAACATTTCAACTCTCTACCTATTGCAGTTCATGAGATACAGCCCTCTGACATACGGACGGACGGATAGCGGAGGCTTAGTAATAGGATCCCGTTGGCACCCTTTGGGTACGAAACCCTAAAAATGAATTGCTGTTTGTTGGTAGACGCATCACCTGAGGACGGCTGAACCGATTTGGCTAATTTGTTTTTTTAAATGCTTCTAAATAGTCTAAATAGGAGTTCTAAGAAAAAATGTTCGAAAAGTTCCCGGAAAAAATGAGAAAATGGGAAAAAATTAAATGTGCCCTTCTGTAGTATTTCTATAATATATAATATTCTTATTTTTATATAATTTATTAGGTCAGCTAGTATGTATACGATATGTATAGGATAGGCACAATAGGATGAAAATGAAAGTTCGATTACTTTTGCGATTCACTTTCAATGAATATAATCATAGAGGCGTGTTTGGTAGCAAAAAATATTTCAACGTTGTAATCTTAGATTTTAATTGTAAGCCATAAATCGAACAAGTATAAAAGATAGTGCGTGTTCGATTCTGTTACGTTGTATTTTTTTTCTAAATAAATATTTGGATACACTTTATTTTAACGACTTCTCTCACCCGCTTGCATAGATATATATGTATAGATAGATACTTTTAAGCATGTAGCAGAATGTTAGATAATAGATATTAGATAGCTTACCTTTCTCACCAAATAAGCTATAAAATACAAAAAGGTCTGGTAGTTCCAGAAATTTGCGCGATTTAATTTTATAATATTAGTAGATAAATAGTATAGATTTGTTAATTATATTTTTTAATAAAGAGATTTGTAACGCTATTTGATAAACTTTATAATACATTAATTATTAATGTCCCAACATATTTATATTATATTTATTTATATTAATTAATTAATATACTTAAAGAAACATCAGGTCACAAGTCTGAGGACGCCGCGATGACAATGACGTTAACGGAAGAAGCGAATGAAGTAGGTATCCAAAGATCGTTGCGATTGGCACTCCATACTTTATAGCTAATTGCTATCCCGAAAAGGATAGATATAGTATATAATATAAGTATATTGTGTATTTTAAATTTTCAAAATGTAAATAATGAATTATCTTGGATACTTATATAGTAGGTACCTACTTATATAAGTGACTACCGCGTATGAATCCGTAGTGCACAAGAAAATCATACATGGTTTCCATTACGCTGTGCGTTATAATTTAATGTTTAGTAAAAATGTCACGGGGGCCATAATTGCTGTAAAATGTTCGAAATTTCGGGGATAAAAATCAAAATAAATCAGCGAAAAAATCCGAAAAGATAGTTTTATTTAAAATGTATATTATTCGCGCAAATCTAAAAAAAGTTTAACGTTACGTAAATTTAAAAAAAATAAATAAATATCACCTTTATTGAAAAAAACCTATGCATTAGTCCAGGTAATCTATCTGTATGCTAAATACTAACCAAAACTGTCCAGCAATTTCAGCATGAAGGAGTAACAAACAATACATATACATTTTTTTTTATATTTTTTATAGTAGGTAATGTTAATATCTTCTCTCATAAAACAATAAATCTTCTTAAAAAGAATATTAATATTTCATATCAATCGGCCAACATCTTAAAAGCGAGCCTTAATATAAACAATAAGCAACGTTTGGATTATCAACTGATTGTATGCAAAAAACCGCCTCAAGGTCGCTATGACCCATGCCTTTGCATGCACATCATAACTGATTGAAGGCTAGTCATATAAAAAATTATACATACAAAAGTATACAATGTATACAATATCTGTACATATAATAAAATTATAACGTTGCCGAATCTGTACATTAAATATTTTTTGGAAAATCTTATTGAAATAGTGTTTATTATCAATAAAGAGGCCGAATCTATAGTTTATAGACTTTTTGTCTGTCTGTCTGTCTGTCTGTCTGGGAACGCATCTCAAGGTATAACCATCTCAACTCCCGGATAACCATCTATCACCATACCAAATTTTAACTAAATCCCTCCAGTGGTTTTGCTGTGATGCGGTAACAGACAGACAGAAAGACAGACAAAATTTTTAAAAAATCGATAATAATGATTATTTCAATAAGATTTTCCAAAAAATATTTATTGTACAGATTCGAGTTTGTTAGAATTTTATTATATGTATAGATGTTGAAATTCAAACGTCGCGTCGTTGTGAACTTTGTCTCTTTTAAATAAAGCGATTACGTAAGTGACAATGCGTAGAATTATCATAAATGTTAAGGACACTCTTAAACAGACTTAAAATCCATAGTTCCATACTAATATTATAATTAAAGTGCATTTGTTCATTCGTTTGTTTGTTTGTTTTTTGTGCTTTTTTCATGCCGAAACAGTGACCGATTGGTGTGATTTTTTTGTGAGAGTGATATACCATATAAGCTACTTTACCGAGGGACATTATCTTATTCCACGGGAAAACACGTTATAATACCACAAAAACTCATCATATCTATGTGTATATGTAGGTACATATACAATATGTATAGTCTATCTATATAAGTACCATACTAACCGTTAAAACATATATAAATAGGTATTCATGTTAATAAAATACAGATGAAATCTCTTCAAGCACCGCGATGGAATCACTTTCTATCATATAATATAACATCTTCATCTAAACAATTAGAAGTGGGAGATAAATTATTTGCATATTATGTAGATTAAATATCTAAGAAATTATTCTTACAGTAGCTATATAATAAATAGGCAAAGACGAAACAGTACCTTTACTTCGTCTGTTTGTCAATCGTTTTTTTTGTAATGTAGCTATTGATGAGCTTTGTGATCAATAAAAAAATAATGATTATGGTCAAATTTCGTAAATAATTGTTCCATTGTAAACTAGTAAATGTCAGTAGACTCGTACCCATCTTCAAGCTGCAACAGTCACTGAAATGTCAGATGTAGAGGCAGATGTTATTCTAAAATTATACTTTTATTACTATGTAGAGCTACCATAGATACTATGTCTGATACCAACTGACTCCATCTCTACTTTTTACGTTTGTTATCTCATCACGCTAAAACTACTGAAAAGATTTTGATTTGATTTGATCCATGGTGGGGATGAATACAGATATATAGGTTACCTTTTATCCACATTCGTCTAACTACGACTAGTGGAGGATCGAGAGAAAAGTACTAAAATCATACATTCTACTAGCGCCTCATTCCGTCTCTATTTACGTTTTAACGTTTAGTATTATAGATTTCTAAGAGTTGAGATATTTTCCCGCAGTAAAAAGTATTCTATATATTGACCCGGATAACCAGCTAACGTCATACCCCAAACTTTCAAAATCGGTCTAGTGGTGTCCTCGTGATGCGTTCCCGGATAGACAGACAAAAATTCAAAAAAATATTATAGATTCGTCCTCTGTATCGATAATAACAACTATTTCAATAAGATTTTCCAAAAAATATTTTATGTACAGATAAATAAAGATGTTAACTAAGAAATAAAATAAGAATCTCAATTTTACTTGTCTGTGTACCACCAGTTCATCCACTGTGTTTTTACCATTCTACGGGATATTTGCAAAGTAATAAACGTAGAATTTTAATAGCTTCTAATTCGTAGATAATTTTTTGACAATTGTTCACAAACTTATCTATTTTTTTATACGAATACTTAAAATGTAGTTGTAATGAAAGCACATATATTAGAAAAAAAAAGATTTAATCACTATATTTATGTTAAACACTTTAAAGCGTGGGAAATTGTATTGTTTTAAAATCTGTTCATCTTGTATGCGACCGCTACGCGCTAAGGAAATGAGTGAAAAAATATCTTTCTCTATTGTTTTGTAATTATTATCTAGGTTTCGTTTTTGTAATATACATATAATAAAATGTGAAATCACTGAAGATGTTTGTTTTGCTTGAATTATTTTAGTCCATATATATTTTCCTTTAGAATAGCAATTTACATTAATAAAAACCTAAAATACTATATCTTAGAACTAGCAACTCACCCTTCGCTTCGCTCGGGTTCGTCTCTAAGTACTTTTTAACGGTTAGTATGGAATTGATTAACTAACTATATATGTACATACACATGTCCCTAGAAAAGTAGGTAACCTTTAAAAAATATTTTTTTATATCCCTTACTTGAGAAATGATTGATTCCCCATCTAAACTTCCATCCTCCTTTTTAAGGGATGATTTCCAGGATGAAAACTATCCTATGTCCTTCCCAGGGTCTCATACTATGTCAAATTTCATCTAAATCGGCTCAGCAGATTAAGCGTGAAAAGGATAGAAAGACAGACAGACAGAGTTACTTTCGCATTTATAATATTAGTATGGATTATTGCTAAGTTTATTGTTAAAGCAATAATTTTGTTTTTAATACAAACGCTTATAACGGCGATGGTTTTCAAATTATAGTGTAATATGAGAAGGTAAATACATATATAAATACATAATGATGGTATAAGTACCAACTTGACCCTGTACTTTATAAGTAGAAGTAGGTACTGTTCCAATTAGCTTTTTTACGGGAGTGTAAAAGCCATTCTTACGTAATATTTTATAAGTCGAAATATGCCATTTCTACAATAGATTAATGGATATTTGAGAGCTAAACGTTCGGGAAAACAACTATGAATGAGATCTTTGATTTACGTCAAATTATAAGTTTTAGTTCAATTGATCCTTTTCTAAAACCAGATAAAATCTAAGTATGTAAGAAGGGCGGGGAGAGTCCGAGAAATCTTATGTGCTCTTACATGTTGGTATTTGACCCCCCGACAAAAATAATGAAAGGCCCCATACCGAAATATTACCTTAACCTTAGTTTTAAAGTCCTAAATGTAATCGTCGCATCAATAAATCAGAAATATTAACTTTATTATTTAAATATGTACATATAGGTAAAATAGATTTCAATAGATAGTTTATAATAGATATTTCCATATATATATATATATATATATATATATATATATATATATATATATATATATATATATATATATATATATATATATACTAATAGATATGTAAAATTTCATTCAAGAAAAACTCACAAAAACGTCCACAAGGTTTTAAAAAACATCCTGTATCAGAAACACACTGCACTAAAACATAATAATATTTATTTCTAAAACACAAATTCCTAAGAAATCAAACTAAATAAACAAATTATACAGTACTAATATTGTTTAAAAAGAATATAACGTGCGTTTTGTAATCATCAAATGCATCGAAGAGATTGTATTGAATGTCACAATCAAAACGTGACGATAGATAGACTTTAGAAAAATCACGCACTTAGTCTTAGGCTATTATCACACTAACAGACACTTTTCATATCTATACTAATATTATAAGGAGGCAGAGTTTGTTTGTTTGTTTGTTTGAACACGCTTATCTCAGAAACTACTAATCCGATTTGAAAAATCTATTTGCATAAGATAACTCGTTTATTGAGGAAGGCTATATGGCTATATATCATCATGCTACTACATAAGGGAGCGGAGCAGAAATATAATATATAGTTTATCTATTCCATACTAACCGTTATTAATGATATTTTATAGATTAGACTAAAGACTAATATGGTTAAATAGAATAGGGTACTAGTAATCGGAATATTATTATAAAAACGCGAGTTTGTTTGTATGTATGTATGTATGTATGTATGTATGTATGTATGTATGTATGTATGTATGTATGTATGTATGTATGTATGTATGTATGTATGTATGTATGTATGTATGTATGTATGTATGTTTCTGTATGTGTGAATGAATGTTTGTTACTCCTTATAGATGAAATATACAGTTTCTATCGTTTAGAAACATAACTGTAGTAACCCATTGGTAATGCGTCTTTTTGATATAAGCATGCGACGTGGGTTCAAACCCGGATCTCGCAACTCTGAGATGACTTACTTTACGTATTTTCAGCATAACCACTTGTTAATACGGTAAAGGAAAATATCTAGATAAAACTTGGACATTTGAGAGAGCCTTATTAGATATCGAGATTCGAGAGGAGTATGAAGTCCAACGAGTCACATTTACTCGCTTGGTGTACGGTGTACAGCGCATCATAAAAGACTCCTGTTCAAAAGTGGGACGTGTGTGTGTTTGTTTGTTATTCCTTTACGCTGAAACGACTGAACGGATTTGGATCAAATTTAGTACAGAGATAGAGTGTAACCTGGAGAAACACATATGCTGTTAGGCACCTAAGGATGTACCTGAGAGAAATGAGAATATGTCGCAATTTGTAATTGATTTTAAAAGTAAGGAATTCGTAATTCAACTGTAGTTTTTATGTGAATTTTGCCTAATTATTATAGTTACATACTCGTAGGTACAATTGTATTATTTATCAAAGTTTTATGGGCTTTTAATGTCAGAGTGGACCTCCGTAATTGTTACTTTGAAGACACAAAGTGTTTAGCAAATTGTCGTATAATAAACACCCTTGATTATAAATAATGATCAATTTTATTTTTTATTTAATGTTCAAAGATTTTTACTTAGTAATGTTCATATTTACCTTCTTTTACTTGAAAAAAAGGTAAAAAGGTGGTTTTCGACCGCTTAAAAAAGAAAGTTACTCATTTTGACTGTATGTTTTTTTATGTTAGGCAATATCTCGATTTTAATATTTTTTTAATGAAAAAGTTATATCTCAGGGCATGTCCCCCTATAGAATTAAAAGAAAATACGCCCCTAAGATTTTTTTTATAGTTGACTAGCATTGCCCGCGGCGCCGCCCGCGTTCAGGTGACCATAATACTCTTACATTGCAGTTTTTGTATTTTTTCTCAAAAATGAGACACTTTCCCGCGGCAAAAAGTATCCTACATGTTGACCTGGATAACCAGCTATCACCATACCTAATTTCATCAAAATCCCTCCAGTGGTTTTTTCTTTAATGCGGTATCAGACAGACAGACAGACAGACAGACAGACAGACAGAACAGACAGACAAAAATTCTAAAAACTATAGATTCGGCCTCTGTATCGATAATAATGTTTATTTCAATAAGATTTTTCAAAAAATATTTAATGTACAGATTCGGCTTAGTTACAATTTTATTATATATATAGATGTACCTTTTTTAGTGAAGCCATTGTGGAAGATCCTTACAAGGGATGATTTTCTCCAACATCACCATCCCGGATATTCCTTCTTGTATTATTTAAAAATGTATATAAAATAATATGTTTTACCGGTAAAAAATATTCCCATCTTAATATTATATAATAACATAACGTATGTATAACAGCTAGAAGGAAGTAAAACCGTTGTAACACGCCATTAGAGTATTTTATAAATAACTACAGAAATTATAAAAATAATCTTACGCGATGACATTGGCAAGTGTTACCGGAAAGAAAATAGCAAAAATTATGAGTATGGCACAAAGGAAGTTGGCTATTTCTAAGAATATTGTCATAAGTATTTCCTGTTACTATATCGCCTTTTCATAATAGTTTGAAAAGTCTGCAGATTCGCTTTATATATATTCTATATATATATATATATATATATATATATATATATATATATTATATATATATATATATATATTCATATCTTAAAATATTGTCGGCTGGTGGCACCGACTTCAAAAATATATGATTAGGTATCTATTTTAAATGAAAACCCCCGTTTAGTTATTCTGTACATTTTAGTGCCTGGAAGTCGGTTTTTTTTAAGTTTTTATTTTTCCATTTTTAGTTTAAACGTAATAAGCAAGTAATTTGTAAGAAGAAAGTTTTTTCATAACATATTCGATTAAACAATTTATTTTGATAAAATTTATATGGGACCACCTGGGAAGTATACCCTTTGCAAGAAAAAAACCAAATCGGTTAGTAATCGGTAGAGTAATCGGTGAAAATACATTAAAAAAAAGATTCGACGAATTGAGAACCTCCTCCTTTGTGGGAGTCAGTTAACAAACTAAGTATACACGTAAAATGCTTAACCCACAAAAACTATTACATCTCAAATCTGAATTGCGATCTCTCTCATTAGAATACCTTAAATTTTTACAGTCCCCTGCCTCCCCATACATTTTGATGAAAGTAAGACTTCTAATTATTTCTTATATAACTTAATAAGCCTAACTAATTTTAATATATCGCAGTATTATGTAACAGCTTTTTTGTGTTTTGAATTAATTGAATGGTAAGTATTATCATGATTAGGTATATTAAGATATTACTTTAAGGACACATTAAGAATTACATTACTATAAAAAATTCAAATTTTTGTATGTTTATACGTGTGTCTGTGTATAATTAAAGAAAAGTCAAAATTATGTTAAAACACAAGGCAAGAGGGTATAAGCAATTATAAGTCACTAGTAAAAGTAAGTACGAACTAATAAAATTACGCCTCCAAAGTCCAGTGTTGTCAGGTTACTGACATGACATTAATGACAATAGTATCAATCGATAGTTGTGATGGATGACATTAAATTATTATGATAAACAGTCTCTTTGACGTTAACGTCGACTTCATCGTTAAAACAGTTACAAAAAGGTAGTAGTAGCCCAGTGGTGACGTGCTCGCTTGGAAAACCAAGTGAAGCGGGTTCAAATCTCGGGTCTCGCACCTCTGGTATTTTTATGTACAAATCATTTGCTGAATGATTACTACTTGCCAATACGGTAAAGCAAAACATTGAGAGACAATCAATTTTCAAAAGACATGTGAAGTCCACCACCAACCTGCACTTAATGGACATAGATTGGTGGACTATGGACTGATCCTTAATACAAGATCAAAGGGCCGTGCCCAACAGTGCGACGTTTAAGAGAGCTAATAAAAATGGTCATCCATCTAATAATTCTCCACTAGAAATGCTGCTTGACTTTAAAAGCTGATATACTCGTACATACGAATACATTGTTATGTTATAGACTAATGACGATTCTACTTCCTTTGAAGTTATTTTGATTGATGGAATAGTTTTACCTATTGAAGTACTTAATTTCGATGTAGGTACGTTTGTGTACGTTTAAATAGTTTATATCGAAATTTCTATATGAAATACAAAAATTCCACCTATAAGAGAATGATTATTTTCAAAATCATATGACGTCGGTATATTTTCATCATTAAAAATATTTAATAGTATAAATAATTTATTACTATTTAAAATATTTATAGATCCTGGCATCGCTCTCATGGGAGGTCTTACAACTCATGCGAGACATTTATGTAACATTAATTAATGAATAATTGATTACTTTCACAATGAAAGTTATGTCCGAACAGGTTCGATCTCACGCTAGTGTATGTTTGTGATGTAGGTACCAACTGTTATAGCTTCCTGTTTTAAAGTCGGTTAAAGGTAAAATAACAATATACTTTAGAAATTCTTACAAATATTGTCTATATACTAATTTGTCTGTTTGTTTGAATGCTCGAACCTTTAGAACTAGCAACCTGTGTTTAAAAAAATCTTTTTTCTTTTTAAAGCCTTATATCGAGAAAAGTCGGTGTCTGTTTGTAATGTCAAAATAACAGCTTTTTACCTATATGCATATGAAATTATTATATACTTTCAAAACACAACATATAAAATTTTTATTTCTCAGTCTGTCTATTCCGGCTAATCTCCGAAACGGCTGGACTAATTTTAACGAGACTTTCACTGGCAAATAGCTGATGTTATAAGGCGTAATTTAAGCTACTTTTGTTTTAGAAAAAGATTTAGGGTTCCGCTCAAAAAAAAACGCACCTAAGGACGCACCCGAGCGAAACGAGGATAAGTCGCTCATAGCTATATAAATATAGAATGCTATTTTGTCCTTTTTGATCAACGAAATAATACGTATAATCAATATAGATAAAATAAATTTTAAGATTTTTATACCTTCATGCATATGTATATAGCCAAAGGCGGTAACTAATAAAACAAGGTTGCATTAAGTGGTGACATATCAAGATCACTCCAACGGAAGTGAGGAAATAGTATTTATAGCACTGATAGCAATTAGAAAGAATTAAAAAAAATCATATATTTATTTTAACTTCAATTATAAAAAAATACTCATAATTAATATTTAAAAAAAAACATATAGTCATACTTATATACTAATATAATAAAGCTAAAAAGTATGTTTGTTTTTATTTTAAACACTTTGGAATTAGCAGTCTTAAGGAACATTACAGACTATCACACAAACATCACGATACGAGTTTTAGGATTGAACAGTCATACATAAATGAATTACGCGAACAAAGCCACGGGAACAGCTAGTAAATAATAAAAAGCTTAAATCAACAACTCATTCTGTACCCTGAATGTAATAATAAAGCTAAGATCGTGAAAATAGAAGCTTTCATTTCGAAGTACTCATCTGTTAGGTCAGATTGGGTCGCAAGCAAGCCCTTTGAGCGCCTAAATATATTATTACGTGTACAATTTATGTCTAATCAACCATACGTACTATCCTATGTTAATATAATCTATACAAATAAATAAAATTGAAGCGTCTGTTTGTAATGACAAAAACTTTTTAACAAAAAATAAAAACCGACTTCAAACAAACGGTTTTTATTTTTTTGTTAAAAAGTTTTCATTTTTCCCTTTTTACTGTAGACAGTGGTAGCAAAGTAAGAATTTTAACGTGTTAGGCTTGTCAAATCAAACAAAATAAGTTCAAACTTGAAGTATCTACTATTAGCCATTGAAGAGTTCCACCTATCCACCTTCTAGCCTTACCATCAGATCAGGTCAACAATACCGAACCACTGTACTATCAACGGAAATAGAAACACTTGCAAAGTTTCAAGTCAATATGACAATTAGAGGTAGGTTAAATTCATCATTACCTATTTTTCCACCCTTAGGGGTGGTATTTTTTTTTTGAAATTTAAATGGGACCAATCTGGAAGTATACACTTTCAAACAAAACAAAAATTGTCCAAATCGGTTAATAAATGACGGAGTTCTGAGGTAACAAACATAAAAAAAAACAGCCGAATTGAGAACCTCCTCCTTTTTGAAGAAGTCGGTTGAAAATAGCAGCTCTTTATTAAATGCATGTTAAAATATACGGTCCTTTTAAGAGCAAGAAAATAATTTTAAATTTTTTTGTCTGTCTGTTGGCTAAATAATAATCGGCTAATCTCCGAAACGGCTGGACCGATTTTGATAGGACTTTCACTGGCAGATAGCTGATGTTATAAAGAGTAACTTAGGCTATTTTTATTTTGGAAAAATAATTAGGGTTCTGCCAAAAAAAAACCCATGAAATTGTGAACATAGCCATTTACCTAGAGACGGACCCGAGCGAAGCGTGGGTAATGTAAAAGTTCGTTTGTTTCTTTGTTTGTTTGTTCTTCTTTTATTTCGCGTCGTATTGGAGCCACAGATTGATGCGACTTTTTTGTATGAAAAATATTCTGAGGATATTTATTATATCGGAAAATTACCATAATCCCACGGGAAATAAGTTATATAAATTATATATAAATAAATATAATATTCATAAATAATAGTATATAACCCATAAAGTATTTATGGGAGGCTAATACAACCAATAGGAAATAAAAAAAGTGAAACACAGTTAATTTTGTATTGAAATAAATTATTGTATAGGTATTAAGTACTAACTACTCTTTGACCGCGTCTGTTTATCCGCTCGCATGGTATGCTAGATGACGAAAGTAAACTTGATGCTTCTTATACAATATACAAAAATATAAGCTACTGGCGATTCACCCTCGCTTCGCGCGGGTTCTGCTTCCCCATATAAACTTTCACCCCCATTTTCCCCCCTTAAAGGGATGATTTCCGGGAAAAAAACTATCTTATGTCCTTCCCAGGGTCTCAAACTATCTTCTTACCAATTTTCACCTAAATCGGTTCAGTAGTTTCGGAGCCTATTTCATACAAACAAACAAACAAAAAAAAATTTTTTCCTCTTTATAATATTAGAATAGATATCCATTCCAAAGTAATGTAAAGAGAGAACAAACATATACATTCACTCATTTTCAAAGAGAACAGATTTCGAACCTATATTATCTGTTAGTAATCGAAAGCTGTCACTATGTCATACAGACAGCTTAATGCAAATAGTGCACAAGTTTTCATTACATTTAAGCCACAGACGATTGCGGTCTCGCGGAACAAGTGCTTGACGGGTCACTGGTCGAAAACATTTCCATTGTAACCAGTCACGTTATGTTTTACTGCGGACTGTGTGTACAGAGTACAAAATAAATAGCTTCTAGCTATACAAATATAAATTTTATATTGATTGATATATGTAATTCTAAATAAAAATTCGTCTCTATAAAACTGCTATTAATATATTACTAATATGTATCTCTTTGAAAATCTATTCTTACTAATATTATAACGAGGAAAGATTAGGTAATATAATAGGATTAGATAAGATAGGTATTTTAAGTAGAATTAGTAGTGACTGACTGACTGTGCAAGAAATTACATCGATCTCCTGCACTATTTCAAAGTAAATAGGGATTAACCCCTACACAATTTTATATCACTTTAATTAATTAAGTAATATTTAAAAAACAAAAGTTTATGAGAGAGTCAACAAACACACCAGTGACTCGAAGTAACAGCTCAATAATTTTCTGTATGGAGATAGCTTATATCCATTTTTAAATGTTCGTAAATGCATTTACGCATATCACCCACATACATACAGGTAATATGGGATTTACCAACTTAATTTTTTTGCGTCAAAATTATATAAATATAATTATGATAATAAATAAATATGTATTATAATTCACAAAATATTTAGAAATCATAATGGAAACGAGTCAGTGGAAAGTGAAAGGGTGGGCCGCCACAGATCGTTTGACTAACGCCGTAGCATGCATCTTCATTCGAACTTATGATGATATGATTACTTTATTCCACCTTGTTACATATTTGTTGTGTTATTCTAAGATTTTACTTAGAGAACACTGTGATCGGAATGTTCTTTAACACCATTACAGACGCTACAGATCGATAAAGTTGATCGAAAGCAACACATGCTTTGCCATCGAGACGTACGTGACGTCTTACTAGTGTTTTATTTTAATTGGGGGGTTCGATGACTGGTTATATCATTTATTTATTACGAGGGAACATACATATATACATACATATATTTGAAACACATAACCCTCCTTTACGCCTTACCTCAGACAATTACAGACGAATTTAACACCTTCTGAAGTCAATCAAAAAAGTAACAATTAAACAAAATCATGCAAAATTAGAACAGAAAATAAATAAATCTGTTATCCGTTTCGTGACGCATTTAAATACACTCACGCGAGTACTGCGGTCTCAATTAAACAGTGTACCGCACAATCGGTAGCGTTGTACCAATAAATTACTATTATACTGCACTGTTTAACTTTTGAATACCTATTTCTTTGAAACTTGCGAGTGTTATTTCAAATAATGCAAGTAGTTTATTGCTGCAATGCTTAACATGAATTATGTATTGATATATTACTTATCTGTATATTATAAAATTGTATAATCTAACTTGTACTTGATGTAATCTCAGATTGATTTAAATTTTTTTGGGTCGGTCCTAAGGCATAATGTATCCATTTAAAAAAATCTACCCACAAAAAATATAGACTTATCGAGTACCTCCTTCCTCACTTTGAACAAAATAAAAACTGTTACTAGCATTTATTCCATCATAGTAAATATGTCTAAATTAACCTTTTATAATTAGCGACTCATCCACGCTACACTCGGGTTCGACCCTAGTTCGATTTCCTATACAAACTTTCATCCCCATTCTCAACCCCTTAAGGATGATTTCCGGAATAAAAAATATCCTATGACCTTCGCAGGGTCTGAAGCTATCTTTTAACCAAATTTCATCTTAATTGGTCCAGTAATTTTTGAGTTTATTCGTTACAAACATACAAAAATACAAATCTTTCCTCTTTATAACATTAGTGTAGATTGACTAGAGTTTGAACCTAGTGATCGAAATTCGACCATAGTCATTTTTTTTATTGATTAAAAAGCAAAGCTAAAGCCCGTTAATAGATACCGAAAAAAGAAAATTGGTTGACGACAGGAGAGAAAAAATAACTGGACTATTTTGTCTTTGCCTATTTATATATACATAGATAAAGGTAGGTCTAGGCTAGCTAGGCTAGGTATTTCTTTATCCCAATTAATATAATGAATACGAAAGTGTATGTAATTGTTGGTTACGCTTTCGCTTTTTGCGTGTTAAAAAAATATGTACACAAATAAAATTATCTATGGAAGATGAAACATGACAATCTCTTAAAGCTTAAAGATATCACACAACTAATAATACGAAAATTTGTATGTGTGTATGTTTGTTATTGTTCAGGACGGCTTTGGATAAAATTTAGTACACACATTGAGCGTGACTTAAGCGCTGCTATTAGAATAATTTACTAAAAAAAGCTTTTTAGAGAACAGTAATAGATATTTAATTATGAATGGCAAAATTAAATTTAATTATAATAACGTCAAAAATATTTTAAAATATTTACATTATTTCTTTTTTACATATGCCGTAAGATGATTTGATAATTAGAATTTTAGCAAAATCCCTAGAGATATTGCGAAAACGACATATACGTTATACATATATTTATTTGTAAAGTAATCTACAATTTTTAGTAATTGCTCTACCCGCTTTTAATATTACACACGTAAATGCAAAACACCTCTAGGAATGCACCTAGTCGAAGCGGGTGTAAGTCACTATTCATGTATAGTAATTGCCATCTAATAATGTAAATAGATAAGCGTGTTTGTTAGCTTATCCTTCTTCAAAGCGGCGACAGAAGATTTTTTACCGTATTATTTTGGCCGAGTTTAAAAAACAGGCATACTTAATACGTCTGTGTTTTTTAAACTGTTGCGAAAATTTGTTTTTTTTTAATGAGTACGTACGAGTATCAATTGTGGTTGGTGAGTGTGGTGGTGTTGGTTCTTCATTAATAACTTAAGCAATCAAGTCAGCCAACCCGTACTTGGCCAGCGTGGTGGGCTATGGCCTGATCCCCTTCGTATTTAAGGGAGGCCCATCCCCAGCCGTGGGACGTTAAAAAAGGTTGAATACATTAGTAAGAAATAGACTCTTAAGGTTATAAAAATATTCTTAAGTTATTTTGAAGTCAAATTACATATTATAATGTTAAAAATAGTTCATGAGTTTATGGGGTGTAGAATGTCGCAAGGTTTTTGTATACCGCTAAATAAAAGGCCCTTTTTACGGATCACTGGGGATATTACAATAGTACAAGCCTCTAGGAGTAAGAATATACCACTAGTATGTATAGTAAGCTAAAAATAAAACACCAATTTCTGAAAATAATTTCCTTTCTAGACGGCATTGTAAGTGTATGAAGTAAAACCTATTTCTGAAATCGCGTGCAAGAATTCCTATTATACCCTAATACAAAACCTGTCAATACTTGATAGCACATTTGAACTTTACCCAAGAACTCCAACTTTTGTATGCAATTTCATCATTACTTTCATTTAGCTTTTGCCAAAGTTTAGTTTCTTTCACTTAAAAGAATACTTTAATATTTTCTACACATATAATAAAATTCTAAGCCGAATCTGTACATTAAATATGTTTTGGGAAATCTTATTGAAATAGTCATTATTGGGTCAGTCATACAGGGGCCGAATTTACAGTTTTTAGAATTTTTGTCTGTCTGACTGATTATTCGAGTTAACATATAGGATACTTTTTTCTGCGGGAAAATATCTCATGTCTAAGCTAAACGTTAGAATGTAACTAGTTTAAAACAAAATAATAAACACAATATATGATGCCTTAAATTTTATTGTACCTAGGTTATGTTAGTATAAAGTACAAACTCTTTAGATTATATTTAATTAATCAATTCAATTAATTCATTAATTTTTGCTTGTATCCTAATATTTATGGAAATTAACCGTGGTGATATGGCGCTGACAGCTGATGAGTGATGCACAACTGCTATTATGCCTAGTTTGGATACAGATGTTATTTTTCAAATATATGCACCAAATTAGCTTTTTTAAGTGCTAAGCAAATATCTGGTTGGAATACCTTTTGGAAATATAGAAATTAATTTTACGATAAAAACTCTCAGTACCTATCTATTTATTCTAAATACTTAAATAGCTTTTAAGTTCATAATCATCAGAGTTGTCGAAAGCTAACTAAATTTCAATACCAATGTAGAGTGTATTTGGAATGTACACATTTTATTAGAAAAAATATGTATGTATAAGTTCTACGAGAGATAATCTCCCGAACTACTGAAATTGGAAAGTCTGATAATGATTCTATATTCTAAATCTAGATCAGACAGGCAGGTATGTATGTTGACGTCAGGCAGGCGGCCGGTCGGAAAACTTTAGCCAATACCAATAAGCAGTATGGACGTAATAGGCCGACCCCAGGGAATTTGGAAAATGGGCAGGGCATTTATTATTTTAAATAAAACTATCTTTTCGAGACACGTTCTCTCTTGCAACCATGATTTTTGTAAAGCCTTCAAAATGTCTGGAACCAAAAATCTAAATAAATCCGCGAAAAAATCCGAAAAGTTAGTTTTAATTAAAATATCAAATATTTGCGCAAATCTAAGAAAGTATTACGCTTTTATTAGCTTCACATGCACTATGCAATCAAAACTTGGAAGTTAATTTTACATTAAGCCGTCGCGTCGTAATGATTTAAAACTTTGTAAGTACTTGAAGTCCGAATGACACAGTAATAATTTGATGCCGTCCAGCTGATCTAATGATGTAACCAGAAGGTAGGTAATGGAATTCTACAATGGCTAAAACTAAACCCTAAATCCTAAAGAATATTAGACTGATTTTGATTCAGATTTAAAAAAACGATGAGGTTTTTGATCTTGTGTCATCCCTAAAAAAGAAAGAACCTTTAAGTGGGGACAGTTTTTTTGTCGGGTATAAGTTAATAAGCAATGATTTGGCGAAGATTGGCTTATTAGTAAACTCTGGTCAGTACTAAATAACTTATACGTAACATACATAATTACATATTATTATTATTTAATTACATATTATCAAATGCTTAAATGTCGGCATTCCATTGTATATAAAAAAAATTACCAGTATCAATTTAATTATTAAAAGTTCGAATAAATTAAAATTTTGTTTAAAACAGTTAAGTCTTTAACACACACAAGGAAGAAAATGTTTCGTTATAAATTAAAATTTTGCCGATTCTGTTATTTTTTTTTATTTCAATTTAGAATACAGACAATAAATGTACAAGTAATAAATTGATGTTAATTTTTTTTTCAAATTGCCAGTACCTTTAAAGTTATGCTAATAAACGTGAAATATCGCCTAGACAGTGTTGATGTGTGTACATATATTGGAATACTATTTGTAAACTTATTATAATTTGATTGCAGCTGAGGGCAGATTTGTTGATTTAACGAAATTTTTCCTTAGAAATTTTTTAGGTAGGATTAATATTAGTCACATCTATTGCAGCGTTCAAGTTACTCATATCGAAACTTTAGCCGGAACTGAAAACTTTCTTTAAACAATCTCAATTTTGAATCATCTGACATATTTTTCATTCTGTCAAAAGCAAAAGCCACGAAATTACGTCAATTTAATTTTTAAATTGCCAAATGCTAAATCAAAATTTTGGTAGAAAACGCCATATTTTAACACTAATTTTACTTTTATTAAAGTTACTATTATAATATACTTAAGTTTTATTGAATTTGCTATATCATATTATTCTAAATACATATAATGCAAAACAAATTAAACATTATTATATATGTGAAAATAACACTGTTATCCTTTCACGCTTAAACCACTAAACAAATTTGGATAAAATTAATCAAGGAATAGATTGCATCGTGGGATCGGACATAAGCTATAGCACCCAGCCTCGCTTATCACCCGAGCGAAGCCGCGGGTAAAAACTTGTAAGTTAGAAAAACCTCACACCAGCGGGCTTCTAATCGTAATACTCATTACTCACCCCATCTTGGAATCAATCCCGTGTTGCGGGATAGTACAAAATATCGTTTAAAGTTATATGCTAGAACTAGAACTAAGAAAAAATAGACTGATAATTTGAAAATCTTTGTAAGGTAAAAAGTAATACAACTTCGCGTGACAATATAATATAATAATACATATAAGCATATGTACATACACTGAGGTGCGAATCGAACGTCAAGGCAAACAGTGACGATTATGTAAACAAGTAAAAAACATAGTTGGTTGCTAAGCCTTTGCATAAACATAGTATACGTGGCAGTTGACATATACTTACCTAAAATATATTATACTAGCAGAACCCGCGGCTCCGCTCGCGCTAAAACTACAAAAATCTATAAAAAGATAGATTCATACAAACTTTCATCCCCTATTTTACCCCCGTATAGGATGAATTTCGAAAAATGCTAAAGCATGTATTTATTTATTTGTATTGAAGAGCATTAATACCAAGTTTCAAGTAATACTAATCAGAAATAATTTTTTGGAATGTATTATAACGTGTTTTCCCATGGGAATGAGATGATATCCCGCGGTAAAAAGTAGCCTATGTCACTCTCCAGCTCTCCAACTATCTTTACACCAAAAATTACGGCAATCCGCCACTCCGTTACGACGTGAAAGAAAGACAAACAAACAAACAAACAAACAAACAAAGAAACAAACAAACACACTTTCACATTTTTAATATTAGTATGGATATATAATACATAGTTTTTGACCGCGGTATTTGTCGCTTGGGATGTAACATAAGTGCTTATCCAGGTGTAAAAGCTATCTTTATTCCTAACCCATTGAGCCGATACAGCTGAAGAAATAATAAACACCCGTATTTATAATATTAGTCTACTTTCATGCAGTAGTCAGATAAAACCCCTATTTTGTGAGCTCCAGTCGTAAGTGAACTCTTCTTCTTCCTATTTTGGTAACTCTTTGCAGTAATGTACTAAAATTTACCAATTGATGTATCGTTATAAATAAAAATTTATGGCTGTAAGGAAATAGTCGCCTTGATTTAAAACTACGTAACAGAAAGACCACTTAATTTTTTCATGACGAAAAAATGAATAACATATAGGTTAAATTATATATTTAAAGAAAAGGCGATATTTTGTATTAAGTCACTAAAATCATCTATAGACCCACAAGAGCAAAGCGAGGGTACATCACTAGTGACAATCAAAATATATTATTGACGACACGTTTGGCTCAGTTGGTAGTGACCCTACTTGCTGTGCCAGCTGTCGCGGGTTCGAGTCCCGCTGGGGGGATTCATTTGTGTGATGAGCACGAATGTTTGTACTCCAATCATGGGTGTTTATATTTATAATATGTATGTATTTAAAGTTATATATGTTTGTGTATCAACTATCTGGTATCCATAACACAAGCCTCGTAGCTTACCATGGAACTAGATGGTGATGTGTGTTAATGTCCCAACATTTATTTATTATTTATATTTGTTTCAATTAGAAATCCAACACGTAATACTTAGTTTTTTTAGCAATATCTCTTCTACTGCACTATACGATCGTAAAATCGATACTTCCTTATTATAAAACATAATAACGCTCTCTTATCCATTTCCTATGTGGCTGAATGGATTCGGCTATATGAAGTTACTTACGTACAAATCTAATTAATTTCGAAAGTAAAAAACAAACAAATCGCCTCTACGATCGCGGATATTATTATGTAAGTTACTTTTACATCCGTACTGAAGATATAACGCCATTTATAGATCAGTAGGATAAAAATTATTTTTTTTCGTAATAGCAAGACTGTTATTGAATTAATTATGTTACACCATAAAAAATGAACTAGAGCTTCTATAAATAATATAAATAAAGAAATTAAAAAGTGAAGTAAAAAACTCAATTTTTAAAGTTTTTGTGTCTGTCTGGTTGTTACGGCTAATCTCCGAAACTTACTGGAAGAACTAAGAAAAACCTGACATATTCCCAATACAAATAGAACACCTGGAAAGAACAACATTTTGATTCAGTAGGAATATTCTGAATGTGGACTTTAAATATTTGATAAACACTGGCTTCACTACCTGCGTACCTGGATACCTAACAGTAGCTTATATATACGAGTATGTTCAGATCATAGTTTATCTGTTTACTTCCAAATCCATTAATGCCATTTTAGGGTGAAGAACAAACATAGACCACTTTTACATTCTTTACAAATATTTTTATTTATTAGTTATCTCAACATTAACTTAGTTAGAATTGCAATTTTTATGAAAACTTTTTAAAAATAACAAAAATAAATGTTACATGCAAAAAAAGTCTTACTCTTCAAATACCGATTAAAGTATAAATCGAGAGGAATAAGTTATTTCAAATTTTTCGTTTCTCGGTCTGTTTGTACGGGCTAATCTCCGAACCTGGGGGACCGATTAAAATTAAATTTTGCATGGTGACACCTTATATCCTTGGTCAACATTTTAGATACTTTTCATCCCGGAACATCAAAGAGTTCCCGTGGGATAATTAAAAAACTATAGTAAATAATACAGCTTATTACACAAAAACTGCTGATTGGATTTTAATGAAACTTTACAATAATATAGTTCATACACCAGTATAACAAATAGTCTACTTTTTATCCCGAAAAACTAACTAACTGTTCCCGTGGGATAAAATTGTTTTTGTATGCCTATGCGTGTATAAATATGCGTTATCTGTAAATTTCGATGCAGATTACGATGGAGTTTAGTAATCGCCTTAAATGAGTGTTTTATAATATATTTTATCATTTTAATAGTTAGTCCCTATAATAACGTATAGCGATTGTATACAACCGGTGACAAAAGAGACCTGGGGAAAGCTAATGTAGAGAAAGATATTTGCTCTATAACTTAACATTTTATTATCTTCAATTGTAACTACGTAATAAAATCTTGGAAATCGATTTTAACTTACTTCTGATTGTATTCATTTTGTTATTTTGTAGGTAGGCTGTCTGTAACTACTATATAATGCCTTTGAGACATCTACAACCTTAGTCTCTCCCGTGACCATGATTGTTGCAAAGCATTCGGAACGTTGAGAACCAAAAATCAGAATAACACCGCGAAAAAATCCGAAAAGATAGTTTTATTTAAAATTACTTCTAATCGTAGTTAATATATAAGAATATCATCATTTGACACCATCTCCCTGACCTCATAATGACGCCTGGAGTGGATATTGATGATTTGAAATAACAACTATTAAAACTCCGATTTTGGCATCATTTAGCTCGTTCTGACGAGTCCTATGCGTAAATATGAAAATAATTTGGTTAAAAGTGCTTTTTATTATGAAAATAATTTTAATGTCATAGCCACTTTGGTAAACGTACGTAACTATTTCTGTTGGCCTTCAGAGATCTAAATGTAAGGATTTTGCTTATAAATTAAATATTTAGGTTGATAAATAAAAAAATATATAAAAGTAAATAAAAAAATGGTGAACAGTGTACGGAATTAAAAAAAAACCAAACCTAAACCCGATGACTCCGCGTCGATGAAAATTCTATACCAATACGTTTAGTAGTTTTTACGTGAAAGCATGGCAAAGGAAAATCGTTTGCATTATATTCATATATATAGATTAAAGATTAAAATATATATTGAAACTATGAGATAAACCTCAAGCTCGTCGACTCATTTTGGTAGAATGCAGAGCGTAACTTATATATTGTACTAATAATTTGATTATCATTTGTCACGCATGTAAAACCACGGGCTCAAGTTAGGCTCACAATAATTATCTAATTGTAAAATCATATAACCAGTATGTAAGTCACTGGAGTAGGGCGACATGTGAAATTGTCTGTGTGTCACCCAACGAGACAGGTACAAACGATGAGACGAGATGCGACTTTAGGGTCTATTTACAATGGCGCATTTATATGCAAATATGATATCATTTATTTATTATCCTACTAATATTATGAATCCGAAAATTTGTGAAGATTTCTGGATTTATAGAATATGGTGTAGTAATATGGATGTATATTACTACACCATATTCTATATACTCTTTAACGGAAAAAATACTGAATAGATTTTAATGAAACTTTACAATAATATAAGCTCATACATCAGAATAACACATAGGTTACTTTTTATCCAGGAAAAATGTACGGGATAGATTTATTTTTGTTTAGATATATGTATAAAATGTTATTATTAAACGTAAAAAAATCATAAAAATGTATTGTCATATAATATTTTTTATATAATACATTTGTTTTTCTCTTTGAATGGAGAATAATCTCGGAAAATAATAAACCAAATATAACATTTTGCCATTATATGCCTTTTTTTCTGTCAATTTATTGTTTTTAGTACCATATTCTGGTAGAGGTGATCTGAAAAGGTTTCCAGGAGTTTGATTTTCTTCTATTTTGACTTAAACTATTTTTTAAATGGTTTTAACAATCAGAAATAATAAAGTGAAAATAAAAACACAATATAATCAAAATCTACCAAAACATGAATGTTCATAACTCCCAAAAATCATTTCAGGCATAACTCAAACACGATCGGTCTGTGTGTCCACACCGTTATATTATAAAATTGACATCATGCGAATTTTCAACTATTCACTCTCAAATTAGCTTTTATAATCTGTGAAGCATGTAAATGTTGGTATAAATGAAGTTTTAATGATACATCATCTACTAATAACAATGTCATTCAATTTTTGTTTATGAAAGTAAAACGCCTATTCATGGAACTCGGTCATAGCATGATATGCATTTCCTATACAGTTGTTTGTTATTCTTTCCCAATCGAACTTTTTCATAACTTACTACATACTGTACAACGTACATCCATACTAATATTATAAATGTGAAAGTTTGTTTGTTTGTTTGTCCTTCTTTCACGTCGAAACGGAGTGACGGATTGGCGTAATTTTTTGTGTGGAGATAGTTGGAGGCTGGAGAGTGACACAGGCCACTTTACTTTACACTTTACCGCGGGAGTTTAGCTAATTTCCACGGGAAAACACTATAATACAATCCAAAAAAATATTTATGATCAGAATTACTTGAAACTTGGTATTAATGCTCTTCAATAAAATTAAGTAAATACGTGTTTTAGCATTTTTCGAAATTCATCTTATTAGGGGGTAAAATAGGGGATGAAAGTTTGTATGAAACTAACTCTTTAGAGTTTTTTTTAGTTTTAGCATGAGCGAAGCCGCGAGTTCTGCTAGTACTGTATAAACAGAAAAGTATGTCTCACTAAATATCACCCGAGTCTTTGAGCCTTACGATTGTACCTACTTGTAAGTTGTAACAACTGCAATAATTCCTATTGATTCTTGTAATCTTAAATCTGATCTTCTGTGAATCTCTAGAACTTCTTTTTTTTATACAGATAAATAAAATTGTAGTGTCTATTTATAATGTCATAATTACAGCTTTATACTGAATGCATAAGAAATTAAAATTTATGTCTGTTTATTCAGGCTATTCTCCGAAACGGCTGAACCAATTTTGACGGGACTTTCATAGGCAGATAGCTGATATTACAAGGAGTACCTTAGGTAGTATAAGAGTACCTTACTTTTATTTTAGAATAAAAATTATGGTCCAGCAAAAAAAAAATTAAACATAGTTTGCGAAGCGAGGGTAAGTCGCTAGTTTTATAATAAAAAAAGAAAGTATCGTCATTTTCAAGTTCTATACGCCGTTTGTAAAAGCAATCAAATCAAATGCAGATACGTAATATAACATAGATGGAATTGTGAATAAAACAACGATAGTGTACAACAGCTGTGGGATGCTGTGATCGACCATGCGTTACTTACGCTCAAGAGTATTTTTTATATAGTCTACTTGGCTTTTAATAAAAAAAACCAGTGAACTATTATTTTAATACAAAAATAAAACCAATTCTTATTCTATTAAGGAGTTTTATGCACTAAATAAGCATTGCCTTATAAGCAGATAGAAAAACCACTTTTCGTTAGTAAAAAGGCTTTCTTAACCTTACCGGGTATAGGCAAAGTATAATTTATCTCGTACAGGAATAGAACCCTATATATGTGTAATATAAGACAGTGCCAGTAAGATAAATGCACCACTGCGTCGTAACAAGCATATTGCGACAAGTAATACTTGTATATCCATAATAATATCTTACTAATATTATAAATCTAAAATTTTAGATACACAGAGATAGATTATAGTTTGGAATAGCACAAAGGCTACTTGTTATCCTGGTAAAATGTACATTTCCCGTGGGATAGATTTATTCATGTATTTCTATAGTAATAAATATGAAAGTGATTCTGTCTGCTTATTACCTCTTCGGACTGATGTCGCTGAATATATTTGGAAATAACTTGAAAAGGATATAGCGTCATGAGCGGACATAGGATACCTTTTATCACTCCCTCGCTTATCATGCGAGCAGAGTCACGGGCAATAACTTGTTATTATAATTATATAAGATTAACTTTACCTATATTGTTAGCATACAATATATGTACTGTATGTAATATATGTAACTTTATGTAATATATTTAACTGCCTCGGTGGTGTAGTGGCTAGCATGTACGGCTGCACACCCGGAGGTCCTGGGTTTGAGTCCCGGGTCGGGCCAAGTTTAGTTATTGAGTCTTTCTGTATAGTAAGTCTCAGTAACAGCCCGGAGTTGGGAAGTTGGCGGTGTTTCACCCCTGTGCCTCGGAGAGCACGTAAAGCCGTCGGTCCTGCACCTTAACTCTCACCGGTCGTGTCGAGTGGTCGTCCCACCGGAGTATGAGAGTGATAGGAATAGAGAGTGCACTGGTGTCTGCGCGTACACTTGAGCACTATAATATCTCCTGCGCAGTTGGCTAATCTCATTGAGATTGGCCGCCGTGGCCGGAATCGGCTAGGAGAGAGAACAATATATGTACTCACGTTTCGCGTGCGGTCTAAGTGTTAACCCAAATATGTTTACCTGAAAAAATAAAATGAAATAAAGTAATAACTTTTTAAAATATGTTATTATGCACCATAATAATGAATGATTAACCATCTCCAAACAATTTTTAACTTTTTATTAAAATATATTGTACTACAACAGAAACTATGGCGAGCTAACATATTAAGTTACTAGCGAGTTAGCTTGCTTCCCAATATAAACTTTCATCCCCATTTTCACTCCCTTAAGGGATAATTTCCGGGATAAAATGTATTCTATGTCCTTTCCAGGGTCTCAAACATCTTCTTACCCATCTAAACTCATCTAAATCGGTTCAGTAGATCAAGAGATTACCCTCTACAACCTCACAAATTCACAAACTCACAAGCTTTACCTCTTTATAATATTAGTATAGACTAATTAATAAAGATTCATTATAATTAGATCAATGGTATTAAAAAGTATAGAATATACTTTTTTATTTTTTATTATTCATTAAGCGATAAAGGTTGCTATTGTAGCTATCTATGTAAGTGCTTTATTATTTTTTATAAATAAATCAATATACATTCATTTTCTACATTATCTTAATTAGTATTAGCGATCTAACGCAACAAATGATAGCCTGTTTTTTAATAATACCATAACAAGACCATCACAAAAGATATATATCTACCTAGTACCTACTTTATATTCTACTGCTACTTTATACATGTGCTCTTCGCGGAGAGAAATAAATTACAAAAATAAAACAAATAGTTACTATCATTTTTTTTAAAACATTGTAGAGCTATTAACATACAGATGATGATAAATAACATTGAAGTGGCTTATCTATACAGTAATTAATCCATAGAGATAAATAAAATTGAAGTGTCTGTTCGTAATGTCAAAATAACAGCTTTTTACTAAATGCATATGGAATTATATACGGTATTTATAAGAAAAACATAATTTTTATAATTTTTGTCTGTCTGTTTGTACCGACTAATCTCCTCAACGCCTAGGCCGATTTTGACGAGACTTTCACTGACAGGTAGTTGATGTAGTAAGAGTAACTTAGGCTACTTTTTTTTTGGAAAAAATATTAGGGTTCCGCCCAAAAAAATAAAAACACTTCAAATTGTACAAAATACGCGTACCTAAGGACGCACCCGAGCGAAGCAAGGGTAAGTCGTTAGTAAATATAATATACTTGTATATAAATATAATATACTTGCACATATTTATTGAAGTTATTAATAACAGTTTCAATCTCATTTACATAAAAACTGTCATCCACCATACATCTAGAGAACAACTAAAAACAATTAGTTCTAGTGCATATTGACATTTATATATGAGGAAGGGTTGATTCATATTATATTATTAAGAAAAAGAAAACAATAAAAAATAGAAAATTAGCAGTGTCTTATAATTAATATTTAAGATTTCTAGCAATGTGAGTGGAGGTTAACATTATGAATGCAAGCTTTCTCTGTGGGAAGAATACACAATGTAGTAAAAACTCGTATTCATTAAAATGTGAACATGCGATATATTTCACTCTAATATAAGATATACATCGATATTAGATAATATTGTCAATCATGAAATACTTTTATTTACATTATTAATTATGAATTATTAGGAATAAATATATAGTTCTTTGTCACTTCTGCGAAAGCGTCGATTTATTTCAAATACAAGCTTATTTTATCAGATTTATGACAAAAGCAGGTATAAACATTTTAGGCTGTAATTTGAGAAGATCAGACTTGTTTCTCACCAGAGAACGACAGTGCTCTGGCACTGTCGTTCTCTGGTGAGAAACAAGTAGTCCTTATATATATTATGTCATCTGACTGATAGAGATTAGCGCGTTCCCATCCTACTAATATTATAAATACGAAAGTTTGTGAGGATAAATGGATGTGTGTTACTCTATCACGCAAAAACTACTGAATGGATTTCAATAAAACTTTACAATAATATAGCTCGTACATCATAATAACACATAGGCTACCCTTTATCCCGGAAAAATGTACAGTTCCTGTGGGAACGATTTGTGTTTGTGTTTCTAAAGGCCAACCCGAGTGAAGCGAGGTTGAGCCGCTGGTAAACAATAAAGCAACAATCTTTTCGCTTTACAACAATATGGACTTTAAAACATAAAACTATATTCTACGTACCTATATCACTTGATAAATTATGTTAACATTTCACTTAGACCCCCAGGTAAATTTCTAAGAAATTACTTAAATTTCTAAGAAATCTATCGTTAACCGGCATGTCCACGGTCGTGGAGGCATTAATATTATATGTAATTCAAAGAAGATAATAACGCGAAATTGTGTAAATATTGATTTGACCTTCGTTCACGTAGACGAGGGAAAAAGAAAAATAGTTTATAGGCTTGAATATTATAAGGTACTTTTATCCTACGATAATGAAATCAAAATATTCAATATCGTGTATATTAAACAAAAATCGTATCAGTCGTATACTAAAAGACCTTCTAGTTGAAGGTAAAAGGGAGCGCTAGTTGAAACCGCGGGCACTTGCTAAGAATGCGGTCACCGATGTAAACAGAGTGGTTATTGGCCTGCGCACAGATATATTTCACTCCATATTACCTAAGCTTATTTTCTTATTTTTCATATCATTGATTTATATTTCAATTAACGATTTACCCTTGCTTATCTTTGGTACGTCCCTACTGTCTTTTTAGTATTGAGGTGATTCCCACTACTGAGCACGGGCCTCCGTTCAATACAAGGTTTAGATTTCATTGGACACACCAATCCGTACATTTTTCCGGGATAAAAAATAACCTATATTTTATTCTGATGTATGAGTTAAATTATTGTAAAGTTTCATTAAAATCCATTTAGTAGTTTTTGCGTGAAAGAGTAACAAACAGCCATATATCTATACATCCAGACATCCATATATGCTTACTAACTTTCGCATTTTTAATATTAGTATAGATTATTGTTCGTTTTAAATAAATAAAAAATAATTAAGAATAAAAATATTTTGATAAGTTAGAAATACTCGAAACCGTCAGATTAAGGCGTGGAGCGTAATTACATGCAGAAATCCCGAAACCCCAAAACCCAAAAAAAAAAAATTATTTTTTCCTATAATAACTATATTTTTGATAAGAATAGGACTTTTGATAAGTTAGAATAGAATAGTTAGAAGTTATTGATAAATAAACTAGTGATGTAACCCTGCGTTCGTTATTTTTAACAGATTCGATAAGATTTCAATCACTGGTGTTGAAATATCGTTTACCTACTTAAGAAACGCTATACGTTATAACTATTCTTATGTGTAAGTAAAATGTGCCAAAATTTACATTTTCAATACATAGTCAAAAATTAAGATACCTTTTAATTTGTTGTAATAAAAATTTAGTATAAAACAGATATGCTATTTTGTAAATGAATCATGTAATATTTTTAATGAATTGGCGATGAAAGATTATTGTTATTAGCATGACATAACCATTTAAGCGTGATTTCAAGCGGATTACGAGATCGATTTCTGGTTGGAGCAATATTTTTAATAAGTTATCCTGTAGTTATCGGCCCATACACTACCTATTCTACTTGTGTAATTAAATTCTGAGTCAAATCTGTACATTATTTTTTTTTTTAATTTTAATCTTATTGAAATAGTCATTACTATGGATAAAGAGGCCGAATCTATAGTTTTTAGAATTTTTGTCTGGAACAAGAAAACCAGTGGACAAATTTTAATGAAATTTGGTATAATGATAGCTGGTTATCTACTTTTTACTGCGGGAAAATATCTCATCTCAAAGAAATCTATACTAACCGTTATAACGTAGGTACTCGTATCTAGGCAAGAACCCGAGCGGAGTGAGGGTGAGTAGCTCATAGTGTAATATAATTATAATAAATCTATACTATGCAAACTAGTGGAAAAATACTGTCAATGTGAATTTTTCTATTTGGTAATTCTGGAGTTAACCTCCTTCATACAAACTTACGCTTTACGTTTCTGACCGAGTCCAAAAAGGAAAAGATACTCAATATTAATTTACTTATATAAATACGTCGATATGTTACGTGATATTGTGGTCATTATCAATCCATTTTCATAATTATTTATTTAAATTAATAAGCAATACCACATAAGTTACCACATAGATTGTGCCAAATAAATTTAGAAGTAACTGTTTCTTTTTTGTATAAGTTATACTTTATATAATACTAGCGACTCACCCTCGCTCCGCTCGGATTCGTCCCTAGTTGCGTTTTAACGTTTAGTATAGATTTCTCAGAGATGACATATTTTACCGTAGTAAAAAGTATCCTATATGTAAGCAGCTATCATCATACAAATTTCATCAAAATCTGTTTTTCTCGTAATGGGATAACAGACAGACAGACAGACCGACAGATAAAAATTCTAAAACCTATAGATTTGGCCTCTGTATCGATAATAATGTTCATTTCAATAAGATTTTCCAAAAAATATCAAATGTTCAGATTCGGCTTAGTTACAATTTTATTATATGTATTATACGTATAGATATAGATAAATGCAGGATCCTAATTTGTACATCTTATTATTTTTGTACGTCAACTTAAGTGGTATTGCAATGCGCATCACGACTGCCTCTTGTTTATTTATATACTACCTGTAATGCATAATGCAGGTGACCGGCGCAATCTAAATCTGCCTACTTACATGTTAACAAATCCTAAAGCAATCCTAAACTAGGTGATTAATTATCGCACTGCACATTCTTGGTAAAATTCTGATGACAGACCGACGGATGGACTAAAATATATTTATTTATACGTATATACGTACATTATAATAAAACAAACTCGACAGTCGACCAATATAGTGTGGCATATGCCATAATTGCTTCCAATGTCGAAGTTCGCTGATTTTATTCATCTACTAGCGATTTACTCTCAATTTACTAGAGTGCATCTTGTATTTATAATTTTACCAGCAGAACCCGCGGCTTCGCACGCGCTAAAACGACAAATTAAATGTCTAAAAAGGTAGTTTCATACAAATTTTCATTCCCTATTTTACTCTCTTATAGGATAAATTTCGAAAAATCCTAAAACACGTATTTATTTAATTTTATTGAAGAACAATAATACCAAGTTTCAAGTAATACTGATCATAAATATTTTTTTGGATTGTATTCTAACGTGTTATCCCGAGGGAATTAGACAATCGCCTGCGGTAAAACTACCAACCGTCCAACTATCTTAATTATTTTACTCACAGTATTCTATATTTGACTGTGTACTAAATTTCACGCAAATCCGTGCAGCCATTTTAGCATGGAGAAGTAACAATCACACACACACACATACTAACTTTCGTATTTACCTATAATAGTAGTGTGATGTTGTGTAGTAGTTGTAGTTTTCATACAAAATTTCTACCCCTTTTTTTACCCCCTAGGGGATGAATTTCCCTTTGCAAAATCTTCCTGCCAAATTTCAGTTTCGCAGCACTTATATGTTCTAAGATATACAATATATGTATACTTACATAATATACATATATTATATAGGTATCAGCTATATATACATAGTATCAGGACGGTACTAGTCATTTTATGTAAGTACGTTAAATTATCTAGAACTTAAACATGCATACTTTAAGGTTAAAATTTGAATAAAATAATTATAAATTATCTTACAAAGGCACTATCTGTTAGGGGAGCACATTCGTGTTCAAGAAAACAATAATTCGCTTTGCATAGTCATGGAATAATTGATGTTTTTATCTGTATTGAAATTATGTGAATGGGACGGCGCCACATAGATATTATAAATGAAAACTAGAAAAAGTTAAAAAATGTATTAGCTCATTATGTACTTCCGTATACCTTTGGAGCTACTGTTGCTTAACAAGGGTTTTTTAAGGCGCTTTTATTAACTTCATTTGTAATTTATTTACTACTATTTCTTTAAAGTTGTCTGGTTAATTTCATTAATTCATATGGTAAAAAAGGAATAAAAAAACGAGTGTGTGTGTGTGTATTTGTACGCACATAAGAAGTTATATTTATTTGGCGTAACAGAAAAAAATAGTTATTGTTTGTGAAACGAATGGAGCTAACTTCACCATGTCGCTTTTTGGCAGTCGGTGTGCGCGCGCATGGTAATAATTTTACTCTCATATTTTTTGCAAACGTGCCAAAAGATGTATAACTTCAAAAAACATGCAATTATCTTGTTAAATATATTTAAATACATGCTAGTAGTCAAATATATTAACAGACTCACTGCCTTGTTGGTTAAGTGGTTAACATGTACGGCTGCACATCTAGTGGTCTTGGGTTCGAGTCGTGGGCCAGGCCAGTTTAGTTATAGGGTTTTTTGCCAAGTATTCTCAGAAACTGTCCAGATCAGGAAGCTGGTGGTGTTTCACCCCCGTGCCTCGGAAAATATGTAAAGTAGTGTCGATTTGTCATCCCATAGTACTTTGAGAGTGAAATAAATTGAGAATGCACATTTTATATGTAAATAATGTACCTACTTAGGTATATAAAAAATCTGAGATTTCTGGAATGAGTACTAGACATGACCCCACTGCTACGAAGATGTGCTAGTTTTTAACCAACAGGTATAACATTTACAGACAATTTATTTTATTTCTAGTTTCATGGCATATCATTTAGATACATAGTGATATGTGTATGTGATTATTAAGTATTTATTCAACTTTTTATAAGACTTTCGCCGTCCCTGTTACGCGATGTTGTATTACGTAAAAGCACGTTGAGTGGCGTGAAGCGACGTGGAACCGACCGGTTGGACTCCATGAAAATATGAACACAATAGCGACATAAAAAGTGGATAAATTAAAAATATGTTTGCATGATTAATTTTGAATGTCTTCGCTATTAACTTATTATGAGATTCCACAGTTTTCATGAAACGCATCTGTATAGGTACACGCGAATCGATTCACTCACGCACGCCATAATTTTAACAATTTATTACCAATTATTAGTTTTGTATACAGTCGTTGTATGTTTTTAGAAATATAAAATATTTTTTCGAACTTTACTTAATTTATTTTGCAAATATATAACTACAGTACAAGCTGAAAAAATTTTTTTTTGTGTTTTTTTCACATTTTATAGCCTATATTAATCTTTTTATAGAGAAAGTTTTAAAAACTCTGCAGGCGAAGTGACGTTCAACCCTTGTATATACATATAAAAATTAAAAGGTAAAATCTTGGGTACTTGAACTAGTACCCAGTTGTTATGTTATTACTTAATAAAAAACACTTCGATTTATTTAAGCAAATAAGGTAAATGATTCTGAATGGACATTATGAAATTCATCAACTGTTTGCTTGCTTAAAAAGAAAAACTACATCAAGAATCAAGATCGTTTAAAGTAATATTAGATGACTTTAGATTGTAAAATCAATAATCCTTATCATAAACAGATAAAAGGGAATGAAAATATTTTTCTTATTTTATATTACTTATAATTTATAATTGATTATAATAATATTTTGACAGACTAAAAAATGATTCAAATAAAATTTCTTCAAAATAATAATTTTCATTTTGTTTTAAGAAAAAACAACAGTGCTTACTGAAATGAGTTCAAAATAGTATCTCGCACCTCAGAAATTTTTATGTACAAAATATTTTTCTCACTTACCAAATCAGTGGAGCAAACATCATAAGGAAATCTGCATGTCTGAAAATAACTACCTAGTTTTTTAGTAACCTCATTTCACCACCATGGTGTAATATGTCTAAGCCCCTTGCATTTAAGAGTGGACCGTGCCCTCCAGCAGGCCATTGTTAAAACTAAATTAATCTTATAAACCCCTAGAAACCTACTGATAAAAACCTTGATTGACCCAAGTGACCACTACTATACACTACATTTTATCAATTGTTTCCATTATATTGTCCCACCTGTATACATCCCAAATTCGTTATATAGAAGCGGATTCAATGTCGAAATTCAAGGGCGTGTCTTCCGATTCCCATAAATAATTGCGCCATACATACCGGTTCAGTTAACATGTAATAAACGATCAAATAGGCTATTTAACCTGTAATAATTACAATAAAATTGATTTAGTGCTTGGGTATGGCTTTATCTGTATAATCTGTAATATTTTATTTATTTAGATTACGAAAATAGATATATGATCACATAAAGGTGATTGACTTCAGTATGACGAACATCTAAATCTTCAAATAAGGTAGAGGACGACAACCAATTACATACATTAAATTATTTGCTGATAAGCTTACAGCCAAAAATAATACAAGCCGTCCAGAGTGGCGGAAAAGTATCAGTATCACAGGAGAAGGAAGAAGTAACGTGGCAGATGTGATTGTGGACAGAATATTTATTGTAAATTTCTATTGATAGTAACAGTTTTTTCGTTCGACTCTGTGACTGATATAACTTTTTAAAGTCTTCAGTCTGCCCGTGACCACGGCTGGTGCATCCCAGTCGAAACGGGGACAAGGTATATCGCCACTTACGAATTCACGCGTTAAATCTCGTAGTGTAATTATTCTGTGACTGATCTAATATTCTTAGAAACAACAAAATAGCAGTGTTAAAGTATTTATATTTAATAAACAGTTTTTTAAACAGCTTGAATTCCACAACATATATATAGTACTCTACAGTAAGGATTATTAAGTAAAAGCATAAAGATATATTTATATACATAGGTACCTAAACAATGAACTTTTTGAAGTTATATTTTTTGGTACGTTTGGATAAAATTATGAGAGTAAAATTTTGACGATGCGCACACCGACAGCCAAAAAACGACATGATGAAGTTAGCTGCATTCCTTATAAAATAGAGAATTGTAACATACGGGATGAAATCTTTAGCTATTTTTGTTCTGTTACGCCAAACAAGTATAACTTCTTACGTGCGTACATAAGTACACAGTACACACACACGGTTTTTTATCTTTATTTTTGTTTAGAGACTTTTATCCTTTTAGGACATGTCAGTCCCATCATATCTTAACCTAAATCCCTTCCCCCCGCCTTAGTGGGACGCCGCAGGATCGCTTGCGCATAACTACTACGGCGCCCCGGCGGCAGGTCTGCCTAAATACTAGGCAGACCACCAAACCAATGGGGCTGCTCCACAGTCAACTCTGCTACGTCAGAGAGGTACCCGGAGCAGCCCCATAAAACCAAAACACCGCCCACCGAAGTGGGCCACCTCCAATCGGCTGCAGAGGACAGGGAGAGCGGCAACGAAACACCGACACTCCTCTTCCCCTGCAGCCCCACCGCGTCCACCATCAAACGGTGGCGGCCCCGTCTAGGCCGCGGAAGGTAGGGAGAACGGCGCACCGAAATACCGGCACTCCTCTCCCGCCGCGGCCTACCCCTCCGCCGAATGCGGGCCTGCGACCACAGTCCCGCAACCGGCACCCATCATCCGGTTGTGGGACCAAGCGGTCCCACCACCGGTGGCCGCAACGTCTTCGTCTCGAGGCCTAGACGAGCGGCCCCATCCAAGCCATTTGGTCCGCGCCGGATTTCTCCGGTACCACCCGCCCCTCTAAACGGGTGGCATGCCCCTATCCGCCACCTGTAGACGCGCCCGGTAGGAGTTGGCTTCTCCCCCGGGATCATATCTTAACCTAAGTACAAGATCACAAATACATACATTTATTAATATACGTCATAAGCTTTACCACGAGTTTTGAAAGTAAATACCTACCCCAATTCTCAAAAATAAAACAGCATTAAGTTATATTTCATTTAAAAAGAAAAGAGCCGCTTCAAATTGTTATGTCAGTAAGCATATTTCAATTGTTTTGGTTTGACAGGTTTATCTTTTGTCAGCGCATTCCAAACGTAATCAGTCACAAAGCGTTAAGGTCAGATAGAATCGAATGAATTATTTAACGAGACGTTCTAATTCTAAGTAACATAGTTACAAGTAAAGATAGATGTAATTTTATATTAAATACAGTAATAGCAAAGGCTCACTTCGGTCGTACGGGTGCCTTATGTGTCTAAAAGAAGCCTTTATGTTACTCCAGATCACAGCCTATCTGTATCTATATACCTCATTTCATCCAAATCCATCCAGCTGTTTCAACGTGAAGGAGTAACAAACATACACATACACACGCACACACATATGTACACAAACACACATACACACACGCATACACACAGGCACACACAAAGATTCATATTTATACGACCATAGTTATTTGTTTTTTTTAGCTAAATAGCCATCTTGATGACTATACCATTTAAAGTTGACGCTATCTACAAATAATTACTTAGTCTAATATATATATCAAATAACTCAAAAAACAAGTAATTCGCGATTAGCCTAAGCAAATAAGGTTAATGGTTTCAACGGATATAGTAAAAATCGTCGAGTTTTTTTCTATTTCCTTTCGGTACACACAAAAAGGAAGTATTACCGAATATGAAATTTAGATTTTAATATGAGCGATTTAGATTTTGTAAATTAAACTTAGCAAATAATCAGAGTTTGGAAACTTATAACTTATTCTTTTCTTTAAAGCTTGAGATGTTTGCCGTTAATGAAAAAAACTAAAAAGCTACAAATTAAATTACAAAGAAAAACCGATTGTGTAAAAAGCTATCTAAGAGAAACGAGAACGAAAGAGAACAGATTGACAAAGGAACATAGTTTTACGCAGTCGGAGACAAAAATACTTGTATACACATAACAAGACTCACAGCAAGGAAAAAATTTTACTGCGCAATTTTAAGTTACTTCACCATGTAAATAATATGTAATATGTACATAATATGTATATAATTACATTATTTTACTTTCATACATAAAATATATGAGATATATTACTTTACAGGTCAATCGACATACATATGTTGTATAGTTACATATAAAAAGGGAAACGATATCTATATCTTTATAGTTTATTTAAAATGACTTAAGCTACATTATGTCAGTTTACTCAAGAGAAAATTAGTATCATTAGCCTGATTTTGTATCACAATTCCAACACCAGGATCATTAGTGTCTGTTCCGGTACTAGATAGACTTGCTCTCATAATGATTTTTATGATAAAATAAAAACTTACAGTATCCATTATTCAGTAGGTAAATTTAAAAGATGTAAACGTTTTTTTCCGCCTTTATATGTATTCAGCCCTTTTTGAAGTTAACCTACTACTTTTCGCACGTTTGGAAAAAATTATGCGAGTAAAATTTTTACGATGCGCGCGCATACCGACAGCCAAAAAGCGACATGATGAAGTTAGCTGAAAGCGACATGATGAAGTTGCATTTCTTTTACAAACAGAGTTGTGACATACGGGATCAAATCTTTAGCTATTTTTGTTCTGTTACGCCAAAGTAGTATAACTTCTTACGTGAGTACACACACACGTTTTTTTAACGTTCTACTGCCGGGCACGGGCCTCCCTTCAATGCGACAGGGATCAGGCCATAGTCCACTACGTTGGCCAAGTACAGTTTGGCAGACTTCACATGTCTTTCGAAAACTTGTTGTACTGTGTGATGTTTTCCTTCACCGTAAGAACTGGTAATCATGTTGGAAATTATTCGCACAAGAAATTATCAGAGTTACGAGAACCGGGATTTGAACCCACTTCACTTGGTTTCCCAATTAACATCGCGTTACTACTGGGCTTATACTATACTGACTGGCACTTAGAGTACATATTATTCAGTAAATTAAAAAGATATAGAGGTTCATTATAGGGCTTTATACTACACTTAATTATACAATAACGTAAGTAAATACGTAATCTTCTATTGAATAACACCGCAGCATCTCAGGTGTCATCTTAATTGCGTTACGTTTTCTCAACGGTTATACACACGCGCAATAAAACACCTTTGGTTTTCACTAGCTACTGCACAACTTGACCGAGATGTCAAATTATGGCACCATACTTGAAATTATGGAAAGTACAATTTGGTTTGACTTTCAAATAGTTTTTTAACTTTCAATAAAAACATCCTATATTTAACATTAGTATTTTTTGGATAAAAGTTATTTTGGTAAAATTAAGTCTATAGAAGCTAATACATAGAAAATTAGGGAGTTCGGTTACGGGTTAACCCTTATAGTCTTCTCGCCCTACTTCTCTATTTCCCAGTAAAAGAACCGGGTTAATCCCATCCCGAGATAAGCAGGGTACAAGCAGACCGACTTACTAACATATTTTACGGTTATTTGGACTTTGCTACATTCAAAATCGGTCAAGTGCGAGTCGAAGGGTTCTGTACCATCGTGCATGTACTTTTTAAATAATGTGACTTTTACTCGATGTATGTATATTAAATTTGATGATCGATTACGAACGTAAAAAAAATGTTTCTTGTATTTTTATTTTCGTCTATTTTAATTATTTGTTGTTAGTGGCAATAGAAATACATACTCTGTGAAAATTTCAACTCTCTATTAATCTCATAACTTATTACGGTTCATAAGATACAACCCTGTGACAGACGGGCGGAAGGACGGACAGCGGAGGCTTAGTAATAGGGTCCCTTTGGCACCCTTAGGGTACGGAACCCTAAAAAAATACAAAAAAACCGCTGAGTGAACCTCTCGGTCGCTCAGGTACTTTTATTTATACATAATATTATATACCGAATTACCATATAATAATTAATATATAAGAATTTATATATTTTACTTATTGACATACAAGTAAACGAATACATAAGTATTACTACTGTAGTGCAATCGAAGTAAAATAGTTCTAATAATTCGAAACAATAACTAACAAATTAGCCATCCATTACCTCATAGCCGTTTCAAATGTTAACAAGCGTATCTAATCTCATTGTAAAGTAACTGTACGTATATAAAAATATGGTGAAAAGAGTTCATTTGTTCCAAATTTCACGGCCGCGATCAGATGTGACCTTCATAAGCAAATATTGAAGCAAATTAAACATAGTACTTTATAAATTAAGTGAATATCTAACTAGATTACGGTGTATTTAAGAATTGTTTTTTATCAAAAGGTTAGATCAACTATAAAATCATTTCAAAATTTATGAATTACTAGCGATTCACCCTCGCTTCGTTCGATCGTCCTTGATTGAGTACGTTTTAGATTAAAATGGATATAGTATGTTATCCTTAAGAGATAGATATATGCCATCGCGGACTTTTCTGTAAACTATATAAGATACAAAATTTCACCATACATTATTTTGTTGTATCTCAAAGGGTTTTGGCAGCATTTTGTTAAAAGCTCCCAGACAGCTTATTTTTTGCCGACACCTCCAACAAATATCGTTATATTGTAGCCAATGACTTGGCAACTTAACAAACTATATATTAAAACGTTCCTCCAGAACCACACTATCCATTAGTGAAAAAAAGCATAAAAATCGGTGCAGTAGTTTTTGAGTTTATCGCGAACAGACAGACAGACAGCCGCGGCGGAGGACTTTGTTTTATAATATTTAGTGATTTTACCCTAAATTATAATAAGTGAAATACAAGTATAACTAATTTATTAAAAATATGAATTCCTTTTTGAAAAGATTCAAAAAATAATCATGACACAAAAAAAAAACAAATACATCATTAGGCAAATATCCGATTTGTGTCCTTCCTCCAATTTGTATTCGATCAAGGATTTAAATGAAAATTAAAAAAAATAGGTACATATTTTGATTACTTAGCGGTAACACTAAAGAACTTTTAAGAGTTATGTATGACAGTCACACCAAAAGACTTTATATTTTAAAGTAACTAATTAATAACCCTTGATTTTCGTTGCAGACTAAAAATACAGATTACTCACGAAAGCTATAAATATATAAACTAACATTCAGAATTACAATACCATTCTTCCTTTCCTAGGATCTCTTATATTAAGACGATACGAGTTGACTCATCATGTTCAGCCTTCTTTCGTCCACTGCTGGACATAGGCCTCTCCTACGGCACGCCACTGAGCTCGATCTTCAGCTCTATGCATCCAGCCACTGCCAGTCACTTTACGTATATCATCACTTCACCTAGCTGGAGGGCGTCCTACACTGCGTTTGCCGAGCCGTGACCGTAGACAAATTGACTGACTTAAAAAATTTACCGTCTTCATTTTTGGCAATCAAACCCACGACCTCTAACAATATCTGAAGATGTTTAGGTTAAATCCTTACTTATTTATAAGCGATACCAAATAACACATAAGTTATTTCTAATTTGTTTTACGAGTACAATAATGTTTTCTTTCAATTTAAATCACCTGCGCAATATTTTGCTTTCGTCTTAACTAGACCGAGACATGTAGCATATAACGAGTGGTAGGCAGTGGTTTAATCCTTACTAGTTATTATTTTAATTTTGTAAAATCGAAAGTGTTTTGTTGTAGTTTGAATCGCAGATTTTTTGATTTCTCCTTCTTTATTAGCAGCGGAAGAGAGTGATAGTTCAATGATAACGCGCTCACTTGGTAAACCGAGTGAAGCGTGATCCCCTTCGTATTGAAGAGAGACCCATGCCCAGCAGTGGGACTTTAAAAAAAGTGCTGAACTGAATACAATTATTTTTTATACAAATAAATAACTTAAAATTATGTATACCTATAATCTGCAAATTGCAATATTTAATATTAAGGAGTTATTATTATATAAATGAATATTAGTTGTAAATGTTTTATTTTGTTTGATTAGTTTCCGAGGTATTATCTTTGTTGCTTAATTCTAAATTTTTACCACAATATTATGTACAAATATTAAAAATAAATGTTATGGTCAATTAAGTTATAATATTTTAGTATCATAGGTTATTTTTTCTGTGGACCAAAATTATTTTATTTTATTATAAGTCTATAATTTATATGCAGTGTTGCCTGTGAAAAAATCTCTGGATATCTGTAAAAACAATTTATGGCTCTTAATATGGTACTAGTATATAAGTATGTATATCTCTCAGCTTCGATTACGTCTTCGGTGAAAGTTTTTTTAATACATATTAGCATTTTGCTTACGCGTCTAAACACAATTTAATTCTCTCTTTTTTACATATTTCAAATGCTTGGTACTATATACATTTCTGATCTTAATTTTTGTCCGTAATGCAAAAATATATGTCGAAATCATTGATGTATAAAAACTCAACATACACAATTAGCGTCTCAAAAGTGTCCTCAAAAAGAAGTGCACACTTCGAAATAGAATTGCGCTTTTTTCAAATCTCTTTTGTTCATTGCTTTTCGGATGACAAAATTAAAACTCACGTTGTTTCGTTTAAAAAAGTATTTTATGTAGTGTGCGTAAGTTCGTTATGTATTTGTGCTTAGACAATTAGAACTTTCAATTTATGAATTTTATTCTTTGGCTTGACTTAACATTATATGGTGACGTCACTATTCAAGAGATGTTCGTTAGGAAATATGTATCTACATAATATGTTTTTATATATCAATGGTCAAAATGCATGCGTTCATCATAAGAAGTACCTGGGCGACCGAGCTTCGCTAGGAATGCTTCGCCCTTCTTCGTTTCGCTTGTTTAAATGAAATTAAATGTCACGTACATATTATATTTTATTGTACCCTTTTTAACGTCCCACTGCTGGGCACGAGCCTCCCTTCAATACAAGAGGAATCAGGCCATAGTCCACCACGCTGGATAAATGCGTGTTGGCGGACTTCACATGTCTTTCGAAAACTTGCTAGGTTCTCTCAGACATGTAGATTTCTTCACGTGTTTTCCTTCACTGTAAGGCGATGGGTAATCATGATAGTAATGATTCGCACATTAAAATATCAGAGGTGTGAGACCCGGGATTTAAACCTGCTTAAAAGCAAAATTTGATCCAAATCGTTATAGCCGTTTCCGAGATACACGAAATAAATTTATATATATACAAGAATTACTCATTTAATTTTATAAGATACAATTTCATACAAAGACTGACAATGAGTTTTTATATGGTCTCTCCGTTTCCTACAAGTTAATCTAGAGTGAACAAAAATGAACCTACGTATTTATTCCGCGAATTATTTTCCGCGGAAAAAATACCAACTTATACGCGAGGCTTGCATGCTTTGTTAGCGACCTCATTGTGTTCGTAATATTTATATAAATAGAGATTAGAGTGATATCACATTATTTATATATCAATAGGCAAAGTATTTTTTTAAATAGCACTATTCTCAATTTCGATAAAATTTATATGGGACTTTTGAACAAAACAAAAAAAGAATCATCAAAATCAAATCATAACTGGCGGAATAATCGCGTAACAAACATACAAAAAAAACATACAGTCGAATTGATAACCTCCTTCTTTTTGAAGTCGATTAAAAATAATACTTATACTCGACTTCAAAAACTACTTACTAAAAGTGAAAACCGATTTGTCTACAAAGTTATCTCATCCATCCAGTGTTTACGACCGGAAAGAAATTTGACCGGTTATTATGTGATGGTACTATCGTATTAAACATGATACCAATAACTTTTAACCGCGTACTAATGATAGATGATTAGATAAACTTATAAAGTTATATGTTAATTGTGGCTGTTGCAGTAATATAGAAGAAATATAATTTTATTCTATTTTAAATAACGATAAAATCTTTATATGTAATTGTATTCAGTTTTTTAATGTCTCACTTTTTGTTACATATTTTTGAATCTCTGTTAAAGCGTAATATAGTTCTTAATATAAAATAAAAATATAAAAGTAAAAACTAATTTAATGCCTTGAATTCGATTTTGATTGTGTTTTATTATTATAGGTCATTTAATTTATATATGTTCCATATACGCGTACATATAATAATTGTTTGTAGCTTCATAATTGTTGTATGTCTTATCTCTTACAAGATGCCTTCAAAAGCTCACGATTCTAGAAGACTATGTAATAAAAACAATGTTGTATAAGTGATGAACAAACAGAATATCTTAATAAAATAACTTATTCTTATATGGCATACTGTATATAATGGTAATTCGTTATTTATTTTATATCAAAAGAGACGAGAAGTGTTTTTAGTACCCCCCGGGGTGTTACCGTTCCGCGTGTCTCGGCAAACACCAAACTGTAGGTTCTGCGCCTGTTCTCTCTCTCTCTATCTCTCTCTCTCGTACCCCAAGTGTTGAAATGAGACAGATTTAAGAGTGAAAAGAGTAGAAAGGGCATTTATTTAGATGGCTAGTCTCCGTAAATTTAACCGAAACACCGAATTCAGTAAGGACTATTTTTATCCTCATAAAATTATAAGTAAACTAGCGACTCACCCTCGCTCCGCTCGGGTTCGTCCCTAGGTACGTTTTAACGGTTAGTATGAAATACAAATTTTTGATTTCTCGGCTTTTTGTACTATAATATGCATGTATTATACATATAAACCTTCCTCTTGAATCACTCTATCTATTAAAAAAACCGCTTCAAAATCCGTTGCGTAGTTTTAAAGATCTAAGCATACATAGGGACAGACAGACAGCGGGAAGCGACTTTGTTTTATATTATGTAGTGAAAAAAAAACATAAGCATGTTATATTCATTTATATATATATATATATATATATATATATATATATATATATATATATATATATATATATATATATATATATTATAATGCTTTAATAAAGCTTAATTTATCAATTCTGCGCTTTCCTACACAAGACTTGTATGGAAATTTTATACTCGACAGAAAAACCGTCCCTGACAGTAAATATTGAAAATGAAATATTCGTAATACTTTTAAAACGATAACAAAGTTAATAAATTCAAACATATACTCGTGCTAGAAACGTTTAATGCAACAATATTTCTAAGAAATTGTTATATAGATAGATTTTAATTACGTATAACACATCGGCATCTTATTGCTTTCACTCGTTATTAGCTCGTCCAGTCCGGTTTAAGAGCTAAATCTTGGTTCTATCCACTGCATGACTTTGCTGATAATAATTAGAATGATATAAAAAGGTGATGGTTGAAAGTAAAAGGAATGCTATTTTTTATATTTGAAACTTTTTGTGGAATCCATAACCATACTAATATTATAAATGTGAAAGTGTGTTTGTTTGTCCTTCTTTCGCGTCGAAACGGAGTGACGGATTGGCGTGATTTTTTGTGTGGAGATAGTTGGAGGGCTGGAGAATGCCATAGGCTACTTTTTACTGCGGGATAATAACTAATTCCCACGGGAAAACACGTTACTATACAATCCAAAAAAATATTTATGGTCAGAATTACGTGAAACTTGGTATTAATGCTCTTTAATAAAATTAAATAAATACGTGTTTTAGCATTTTTCGAAATTCATCCTATAAGGGGTATAATAGGTGATGAAAGTTTGTATGAAACTACATTTTTAGAGATTTTTTTGTAGTTTTAGCGCGAGCGACGTCGCGGGTTCTGCTAGTACTATATAATTTTTGGTTGTATTGTGTATCACTTATTATGTACTAGGCACTTGCTTTACATTTTTCCTATTTTAACTTTTTTTAACTTGTTATGTTTGTATGAATGTTTGTTCGGGTCAAATCTTGCAACTGAATTTTAAAGCAGTTATGCTCAACCGATTGAGCGGAAATTTTGCATAAACGTTTAGTTTGGATGACAATATATGGTTAGATAAGTGACGTCATTCTAAATCCAACATGGCGGACTCCCTACGATGGCGGACTATGTTTTTTATGCACCCCCATGATATGTATATCAAATGAAAGGGTTTGCTGAGAAGAATATGAATAAATACCTAAAAAATATAAAAGTAAAGTATAAATTAAATCAAACTTATTTATTACAATATTTTTATGATATTTTTTCATTTTATATTAATTAATTTACACCCATGTGAGCTAATTATTTCAAAGATATTAAAAGCCAAATATTTGTATAATTAATACAAAAATTCTTCACAACAGTAGTAATTAAAGACACTTAATGATGTTTGTATTCATAGTTTCTTGTTACCCAAAAATATTTTACTCTTAAAAACTGTTCCATTCAAAATAAAATATATTACTTAATAGTAAAAGTGTTTGTCAAAAAGCATAGACCGTGACAAAAACGTTACCTTCGACCTTATTTCGAAACCGTTCGAAAAATCCAACAATTTTAAAATGTCGACTAGTTGCTCAAACTATTTACTTATTCGGGCAACGACTGCCAATACACGACGTGTAGGTAGTAACCGTGTAGAATTTAGAATTTTCCGTATAACTTATCTACATGCCCAATTAACTCTGTTGAAATGATCTTAATGACAAATCGTTTAATATTCACTGCATTTTGTGTAGTGCAAGAGCTGTGCTTAGAATTGAATGAGAATAATGCATCAAATCCTTGTGTAAAACTATACGTTACTTAATAATTTCTTAGATTTACGTATTTAACATTTTAAATAAAACTATATTTTTGGATTTTTTCGTGGATATTTAGATTTTTGGTTTCCGACGCTTCGAATGCTTTACAGCAATCATGGTCGCTTATGTGGCTCCTGAGATCCCTCTGAGCATGCTTGATGAAAAGCATTCCAAACGTCAGTAAACAAAAACCAAAATAGATCCGCGAAAAAATTCGTAAATATATGTAGTTCTATTTATACTTTATAGTCATGTACTTACTAATATAGAACTCACCAATACTCTTATATGTATCAGTAAATTAGGTATCTAAGGAGACACTTTTATAAGTTACTCGATATATTTTATAGATAAAATTTATCGTCAAAAATAATTATGTTACCCTGAATTTCCCCTAAAATAACTTCTATCGGGTTTTTATTCTAATTTATATGTAATAAACTTCGATATATATCAATCGAGCAAGTCGGATAAAATTTAAACATACCAATTATTTACTTTTTCTAAAGCAATTTATTTTTGCAAAAATATAGCAAAAATACACCTAATACTAATAATATTTCATTTTATTTAAATTACTTTAATAAACAGCACTAAAATGTAGAAATGAAACGGAAATAGTCTAGCCTTACAGATTATAAGCTTTTGAGCTATTTCCTATCGGTTTATAGCCATCCATGCCGGCCATGTCGACAAAAATGTAGTTTAGGCCATTTTGGTATCGATACATCTATACATATAATAAAATTGTAACTAAGCCAAATCTGTACATTAAATATATTTTTGAAAAATCTTATTGAAATAGACCTTTTTATCGATACAGAGGACGAATTTATAGTTTTTAGAATTTTGTCTGTCCGTCTGTCTGTCTGTTACCGCATCACAATAAAACCACTGGAGGAATTTTGATGAAATTTGGTACAGCGATAGCTGGTTATCCGGGTCAACATATAGGATAGGTACTTTTTACCACGGGAAAATATATCATTTCCGAGAAAAAATACAAAAACTGCATTGTAAGAGTATACTAATATGTAAAACCTAATAATTTGGTTTTTGGTCATCTGAACACGGGCGGAGCCGCAGGCATTGCTAGTCTAAAATAAATGTCAATTTACCTAATAAGCTATAGGATGAAGTCTACCGTCCACGCAAAACTACTTGATACTGTTATTAAATACATAAAATATTCAATCACCTACATTATTTCTATACATGTAATGAATAATTCAGCTCTCTTTAAGGTCCCACTACTGGGCATGGACCTCTCTTTAATGCGAGGGGCATAAGGCCATAACCCACTACTCTGACCAACAGGTGGCGGATTTCACTTGTCTTTTGAAAACTAGCTTACTCATTTTTTCCTTCACCATAAGGCACCAAAAGATTAGAATATGAAAATATCAGGGGCGTGAGACCCGGGATTTAACCCGCTTCTCTTAAATTCCCAAGCGAGCGCGTCACCACTGTCTACTGAGCTACCACTACAATTTGTATTTATCATAAAGTCAGTTTGATGAGTTACTGTAATACGTAATCACTACATAGTCGCTTCCCGCTGTCTGTCTGTCCCTATGTATGCTTAGATCTTTAAAACTACGCAACGGATTTTGATGCGGTTTTTTTAATAGATAGAGTGATTCAAGAGGAAGGTTTATATGTATAATAAATGTACAGAAAGGCCGAGGAATTCAAAGATATGTATTTCATACTAACCGTTAAAACGTACCTAGGGATGAGCCCGAGCGAATCGAGGGTTAAGTCGCTAGTCCGTCTTAAATAATAATAACATAATATACATCATTGCACATATATATGTAATTAATATAATATGTAAGTATTGTATAGGTATATACTGTCGTACAGTGTAAACCAAGATAAACTAGCGGCTCACCCTTACTTCGCTCTAGTTCACATCTGGAAAAACAAAAACGAAACTTTTTTTCGAGATAAAAAGTAGCCTATGTTCTATTCCAGACTATAATCTATTCCTGTGCCAAATTTCATCCAGATCCGTTCAGCCGTTCTGGCGTGATTTAATAACTAGCACACGTCCATCCAAACATCTATCACATTTATAATATTACTAAGGTGACAAAAACATAGTTTCAAAGTCTAATAACTTGATATACATATAACATACATTAACATTCAAGTATTACAGCTTACATCTATCATTTCAAATAAGTAGTCAGTACATTAAAAGTATCATCATCATAATAACAAAGAAATTGTGATTTCCATATCAATTTGTTTTTACGATCATTGCCTATTTGGCACTGTCTGTGATGTTATTAGCTAAGTTTGAGACGGATAACACTTTAGCAAACTACCTGCCGTTCACTATTCGAGCACGAAAACGTTTGTGGCACGAAAGGGTAGCTATTTCGTAATACGTTTCGATTGGGCGATATTTTGTCGCTCTGATAGAGATCTAGCGTTTGGAAGTTTTGGATTTATTTAAAGTTTAGACTTAAGAGTGATTCATGTTGTTTTTGTTGATATTATTTAATGAGACATACGATGTGTATTTTAATGAAACGAAAGCTGGTATTGTATAATTATAATAATTATAATTGTATAAATATCTGTATAAAAATATGTATAAATATTAACATGAAATAAATAAATATGTATTATGTTTCGTTATTAAATAATAATAATAAATAGAAATACATTTTACATAATAATTTTACATCACTCTTATTTATTTAATTTTACTTATAGTATTATTTAATATACATATTATTTAAGTAGCAAGCAGTGGTAGCCGGTAGCCCAATGACAACGCGCTCACTTGGGAAACCGGGTTTAAATACGGGTCTCTCACCTCCGATATTTTTATATGTGAATCATATCCAACATGATTAACACTTGTCCTACGGTGATGAAAAACAACGTGAGGAAACTTACATGTCTGAGATTCTAGCAAGTTTTCGAAAGACATGTGAATTCCACTAAGTCGTATTAGGCCTGGGTGATGGACTATAGCCTGATCCCCCGTGTATTAAAGGGAGGCCTGTGCCTAGCAGTGGGACGAGTCTACTAGGAAAATGTGTCATAGTATATAGTCTATCTATGGGTCAAGTTTTATCCAAATTTGTTTAACGATTTACATATAGGTAATTTGGAATCCCAAAATACTTATTCACTTACTATAATTATAATTTTAGCATGACTCTGCACATTAATTCTAAAGTGAATTGAGCATAATATAAATATGAAATAGGTACTTTTGCAGTAGCAATACTGCACTACGATAATATAACGAATGATGTCAGAATAGCTTTCATTTCACACGAAGCCCTATAATGTTTTGCATGATGAAAACATTTGGCGAGGTATTATTCTTTATTTAACGCACCTTGAACTTTCTCGTTTGAATTTAAATCCAATATTACACTGGTGATTAAAACCAAAATTGCTTTTTTTACCATTGTTGTATTCTATTTATAATTACCAAGTGACTTTAAATGTTATAATATAACTTCAAAGAAATATCTGGAACATTCTGTGCGAAAATTGAACCCATCTATAATAATAATCAGTTAAATTACACTACTGTATTAGCTTGTATACAGTAGAATAATTACTCTATGAAGAATATTTAACCGACATCCCTCAACGACCGCGGTAACACCAGTGTTACAGTTAACAATTAATTTCTTAGAAATTTAATTAATTTCTTAGAAATTTACATGGAGGAGTTAAAAATCACTTCTAAATAATATTTTTCCGCTCTTAGTGTTGGTTTTTAGAAATATATAAGGGATTTCTCACTATTGTTTAAATAAAGAATTATATCAGATTAAAGAATCGTATAAATGGAGTCCACCAATAAAATTATCAAAATCAAAAATAGATCAGATACAGATCGTTCACTTTCTTTAAAGAATAAGGGAGTTCTATAATTTTGACGACACGTTTGGCTCAGTTTGTAGTGACCCTATGTGCTGTGCCAGCGGTCGCGGGTCCGAATCCATCTGTGTAAACATTCATTAAAGTGATGAGCACGAATGTTTGTACTCCAGTCATTTGTGTATATGTTTATAATATTATGTATGTATTTAAAGTTATATATGTGTAGTGTATCAACTATCTGGTATCCATAACACAAGCCTCTTTTAAACAGATATAGTATAATATGAGGTTATTATTTTATTGGTTTGTTATAATAAAATTCATTCGGTATTTTTATTTATTAACATTTATTTCCTTATTACAGTAATGAGTATTCCGAATCTTTAGTTTTTTTGAATTTTTGTCTGTCTATCTGTCTGTCTGTTACCGCATCACGGAAAAACCACTGGAGGGATTTTGATGAAATTTGGTATGGTGATAGCTGGTTATCCAGGTCAACATATAGGATATATATCATATCAGCATACTTTTTACCTCGGGAAAATATCACATTTCTGAGATAAAATACAAAAACTGCAAAGTAAGAGTATACTAATAATACTTATGTAAAACCCAAGAAATTGGTTTTTGGACATCTGAACGCGGGCGGAGCCGCGGGCAATGCTAGTTATATATATTATTTGAAAACATTATTGTTTGGCTTAATATTTAGTCCTATGACACTCTGCCTATATTTTTCCTTTGCCTGAGAGAATTATGAAAATGAATTCACAATTAATGAAAATCCACAAAAAAAACAAATTGAGTGATTTTTCTTGTTAAAGTCGGTGAAAAAAAAACCTACCAACTAAAAGCATTTAGACCGCTATATTAGTAAAAATATTCAAAATTATATTAGAAAGATTTAAGTAATTACAACTAAATAAGTATGAATATGAAAAGTAAAATGTTAATGAAAGCGTTTAATGATACTAGTAGTTTAGAAGATAATTTTAATTGGAATAAAATGCATTCTAAAACATTCTAAATTATTTTGCGTGTATGTTACTTTCTCTATTAAATAATTTCGTGTTATATGTAAATGTAGTGGTAAAATATAAATATGTATATTTGATCGCGAATTTTAGTCCGTCTTGAGACTTTTTGTGTTGGCCATATTTAGGTACTAGCGTTTTCATGCGGACTGCGTAGTTAATTTATGCATTAATATATTAATATTTACTAAGTTATAGCCTATATGTTACTCTTATGTATAAGCTACATTACTGTAAAGTTTCATCATAATCCGTTCAGTAGTTTTTGCGTGAAAAAGAACAAATAAACATCCATACATCCTTACAAACTTGGCGTTTATAATAATAGTAGGACTAGAAAGCAGCGCGCGGTAACTATTTAGTAGTTCATATATAAAGGCAGTGGTAGCCCAGTGGTAACGCGCTCGCTTGAGAAACCGAGTGAAGCGGGTTCAAATCCCGGGTCTCGCACCTCTGATATTTTCATGTGCGAATCATTTCTAACATGATTACCACTTGCCTTACGGTGAAGGAAAACATCGTGAGGAAACCTGCATGTCTGAGAGAACTTAGCAAGTTTTCTAAAGACATGTGAAGTCCGCCAACCCGCACTTGGCCAGCGTGGTGGACTATGGCCTGATTCCCCTCGTACTGAAGGGAGGCCCGTGCCCAGCAGTGGGACGATAAAAAGGGCTGAATACATATAAAGGCAGTGGTAGCCCAGTGGTAACGCGCTCGCTTCGGTAATCGAATGAAGCGGGTTCGAATCCAGGGTCTCTTACCTCTAATATTTTCATGTGCGAATCATTTCCAACATGATTACCACTTGTCTTACGGTGAAGGAAAACATCGTGAGGAAACTCGCATGTCCGAAAGAACTTAATAACTTTTCGAATACATTTGAACTTTAAATTTTGAAGTCCGCCAACCCGCAATTGGCCAGCACTGGGACGGACGGACGGACTGAGTAAAAATATGAGCTAAAATACTATGTGGTAAATAAAAATTATACTTACAATTATTCCTAAACATACACTAGAGCAATAAAAACAAACATTGGTACTGAGATAATACTTACGTAATATTAGTATAAGGTACATAAAAACTACATCTCATTTATTCATCAAATACAAATTATGATAACACAACCAAAACAACTTTAGATATCCTCAAATAATTCGGGTACCTACATACTGTAAACTAAATTGCGAAGGTAAACTTAACAGATTCACGCCCATCTTTAAATGTCAAGGCGAGCTGGGTAGCGTTTTCAAAATAACTGACCGTTGTATATTCCATTATATACTTTTTCTTTAAGTATTCATTTATAGGTTTTAAAAAATCTTATTATAAAGCACTGTTTCATAAAGAAAAAGTTTCATTTGTGAAGAAGTGACTTGGGACATACTTTTAAATTACTACGTATTATAAAATAGTCCCCCACCGCGTCTGTCTGTCTGAACTCGATAAAAAATTGTCAGAAACTACCGAACGGATTTTCATACAGGTTTTGCTAACAGATGAAGTGATTCATGAGGAAGGTTTAGGTGTATAATTCATTAAGGTTTTGTGTAAATTGGCTGAAATATAACGATAATTGTTGAAAATGTCGGAAAAAATCATACCGACTGGGAGCTTTATTAGCGTGCGTCGCGTAAACTAATAAAGTTATATGAAAACAATGTACTACAGGATTGTTCCTCTTAAAAAGAACTAAGTATCATTTACTGTAGCAACGCTCTAGGCACGTATCTAGGGACGCACCCGAGCGAACCGGGGGTAAGTCACTTGTTCCTAAATAAAAATATTTGTTATGAGTAGGTATATCTTAGGAGATACGCACATATTATGGCGGACTTTTCCACAGAAATGCGACGTAGTATCACACTAAATTGTTGAATATGTTAATTTTTAATCCTGCTACAAATAGTTTTTGTATAATTAATCATTGAAATTTTTCTATGAGAGACTCTTGGCTGAACCAGTTGTTGTGTTTTCCAGTGGGAATGACAGATTTTTCCTGGTAAGGAAAGGCAAGGTTTTACAGATATCCTAAATGTTGACTCGAGTAATAAGTTATTACTACACAAAATTTAGTTAATATCTGTTTAGTACTTTTGGCGTAAAAAGCAAACATAAATAGACATACAGGCAAAGAGACAAAAATTTCAACAACTACAGTTTTGGGGTCTATATTCTGTACACAATATACCTACATCAATTATTGTTCTTAAAAAATATATTCATTATATTATTATAATTGTGTAGATTAACAAAAAAATGTGTTTTCACTCACTGTAATTAACAATTTTTAAATTATTAATACTTACTTTCTTAGATCGGATCTTCTGTTTACAGTAACTCGTAAGATTTACAAGCACGTTAAAACCAAAGTAAGTTTACATTATAAGCACTAACATTGAAAAATACTCATTTGAAATCGAATACTTATGAGATATTTCGTTTCAAGCACGCGTCTTTAATTATGTTAAGAGGAAAAACTCAACTGCGCATAATGGGAACTAAAAAGATAAAAACAAGTTAAAATAAAAACATAGTATAATGCAGATACCCAAATAGACACTTATAATCTGCCATTTTGATATTTTTTTACTAATTTTAATACCTATATCTTGTGACACTTGCGCTATCAAGACAAATCCAAGGACGTAAAATTATATCAAAATTGGTTTAGTCGTTTAGGAGCTAAGCGAGAATATAGGATCGCACATACATATCTCGTTACGGGTCAAACCAATAACCCTCCTTTAGACTTCGCCGCAGTCAGGTAAAAATATTGAGCGATGCGTGACGCAAACTGATGTTTGAATAACACAAAAACGCCCGTAACAAGTTTTTAACGATTGAATAAATATGCAACGTCCTTCGCTGTGGCTGTACAGAATATGCCTTCACATACAATAATTAATTAGGATTAATCTACACTAATGCTATAATTACCGGTGGTAGGACTCTGTCAAGCCTGAGGAGTCCCACTGGATGGGTTCCACCCCTTATCTATTTTTCCCGCCAAGCAACAATGATTACATTGTTGTGTTCCGGTTTGAAGGATAAGGTAGCCAGCGCAATTACAGGCAAGAGGCATATCATCTCAGTCCTCACAGCGACAACGCACCTGCGGTTCTGCATTTTTGTAACATAAAACCTAAGTGCATGAACCGTAGGTGTTATGGGCAACAGGTACCGCTTTCCATCAGGTGGGCTGTCTGCTCGTTTGTCACTGAATATCATAAAAAAATTATATATAAAGAAGTACGCTTTGGAACTACTAGATTGTTATGAAAATTTTTGCACTTATAAGAAGCTGTATCACTAGGTATAGGTTACGTTTTCTATGGGATATTTTTAAAGCCTATATTCAATCTAGGCATTATATTATGTATATAGGTACTATACTAGTGTTCGCCCAATGCAATGGTCCAAATTCAAGCATAATCGCTATTGAAGATTTGAGAAAGCATACCTATACGAATATCTATGTACCCATTGTATAAAAAACTGTTTTCAATTTTTTTTTATTGATAACACTATAAATAAAATTATATGAGTAAAATCCCAATTTATAAAAAAATAAATTTATACAAATTGTACAAAAAACATTATAAAGTAAAAATGCTATCATGCTCGTCAATAGCTACTAAAACAAAAAAAGGAACTTATAATAATTGAAGCTACAGGCAAAAACTAGTACATATACATCTAGATGAGAGAATGACATAAGAAAAAATAGTGGCAGGCCTTCAATAAGCCAAATAAGAAATATAGCATTCTCAATTATCATATGTATGCCATTAAAGAATTTTAAAATACAAATGGACTTTTAACTTTGCGGATAAGTTTTCCTTTAAGTAAAATATTTCGAATTTGTTTTTTTGTTCTCGTGCCTAATTATGATTATATAGATTGTATGCTTAACTATAGTTTAATTTTTTGATAATTATAATTTAATATAGTAAGCCATCATGGGCACCGGGAGAGGAGTGCAAGGGGATGTACCTACTTGCACTTCTATGCCGTGAAGGAAAATAATTAGAAAAAGTTAAAGAAATAAAATTATATGAGTAAAATCCCAAATTACTTAAAAAAATATAAAAATTGTATAAAAAATATAAAAAAGTAAAAATGCTGTAAAGTACTTTTTTAATACAATAAATAAGTAGTAATAATCCCTAAAAATAAAACTTTTTCATATTATTTTACAAATGGTCGGTAACTATATAAATATTATAACAGCTGTGAAAACACGCATTTGCGTCAGTTCACGTCGTCACATTGTTAAAATTTATTAGTTTTTCGCCATAACACTTTACGTTATCAACTTTCATAAATACGATGAGGCACGCTTTTATTTATTTAATAAATACCTAATAATATTTCTATCGGCACATGAATTTAAAGACCACATGAAGAGGTAAATGAGTGATCTGCTTAGTTAATTACTGTTTAGTTTTACTAAAACAGATACATCAACTTCTAAGACGCTTAAGAGGAATTATGTATATATAATTAATCTCATTTCAGGAGTTAAGTTTACGGTCAACACCGGGTGTCACCCAATTAAGGGTGAGACCCGTCCGTTTGGGATATGCAAAGTAAAATACTCAAAGACTTCTTATTTACCTATGACATCTGCGAAAACTTATTGCATTAGTGGTACCTGTTTAGGGTGACACCCGACTACACAAACGATTCGAAGTTTTTCATACGTAACGTATGAAGGTACTATGTAGTATTTGGGGGGTTCGATAAACGAGGTATGTTTGGTTAGAGGTGACACTATCGATCACCGCCACGGGTGCCACACATGCTATTCCATACTGTCTACTCCTATTAACTATTAAATAATTCATTTTTAAATAAAAAAAGCTACACAGTACACTGACTTCAATCACTTTACATATTCCTTCATGTTTTTGAGAACTAGACCTTGTATATTAAATTTTGATTAATATATTAAAAATTCTGCATACATACATAAAACATAGTACATGTGCAAACAGACGAACATATTCCTGAGCCTACCTCCTAAACTTCCTTTCAAAAATATTTATAATACGATTAAAACCCATAACAGGCAAAATAAATATTTTTTATTAGTTAGGTTAACATGTATGGTTATTTCTTATATTTCATCCTAAATTGTTATTTAATTATAATTATATAAAATTGACCAATATAATTTACAAAACAAAATGGAACTTAAAAGATTCGTACACGCACATGTAATTCCGCATTTAGATTACTTCCGGTTGTAATTACATTTAACATTTTTTTACGTAAATTTTTTTGAATATTTTCCTGTTTGTGCGTGTTAAATAATAAGTAAATTGAATAAAATTATATCCATACTTAATATTATAAATGTGAAAGTGTGTTTGTTGGTTTGTCTTTCTTTCACGTCGAAACGGAGTGACGGATTGGCGTGATTTTTTGTGTGGAGATAGTTGGAGGGCTGGAGAATGACATAGGCTACTTTTTACCACGAGAGATTATCTTATTTCCACGGGAAACACATTATAATACAACCCAAAAAATTATTTATTATCCCTTAAGGGGTAAAATAGGGGATGAAAGTTTTTATGAAACCTAAGTTTTAATCTGCTAGTAATACATTTATACAATTACATATAGATATATGTATAACATGTTTACTTTCTAACAAAAAAGTAAATCGGCATCAAAATTAATCAAAAATCAAAAAAAATAATCAGAATCGAAATAAAATGTAAAAAAATATGTGTTTTTTTTATATGAGACCACAATATCGATTCACAAATGGCAAAGATATATCGCATACAGCTTAAGGGCAGGAGATACACAATTCATCTATAGGTATTCTGTATTTTTTGATCCTACATAGTCTTTGTATACTACCTCGGTAAATAAGTACAACGCAAAAGCGCGATAAAAAAGTAAGATACGAAAAAAAACAAACAACGTCTTCAACTTATGTATGTATAATATCTATTAATTATAGATTTTTAGTTTAATTGATCGTTTCATCAGTGACTGTGCTCGAATACTATATTCCGTAATATTGAAAAGCTGTTGACCCTATATATTGTGTTACGTATAAAAATTATGTAATATAACTTACTTTTAAAAAAATATATGAATTTTATGTTATTTTACAAGATAATTTAGTTAATGTTGATTGCGTTATTTAAAGTAAAAAAACGTTTAAATATGGAAAAATGACGTACTAAAAACTTTAGGGCCGATCCACACTACAGTGCCGGTCACGGTTGGATATCGCTCAGATAAAATATTTTTATACAAAAAACTGCACTCACACTATCAGTAAGTGTCAACTTGAATTACATTTCAGCAACCTTTCTTGTATAGAAAATAGAAATACTTTACCGGACCGATATTAGACTAAGAAGTAAGAACGGACTACGATCAACATTATAGCGTGAATCAACCGTAAATGTAGTAGTGAAAAACTGATGTGATGTTCTCCTGGCCGATTCCGGCCACGGCGGCCAATCTCATTAAGACTAGCCAACTGCGCAGGAGATATTATAGTGCACAAGTGTACGCGCAGACACGACGTGCACTCTCTATTCCTGTCACTCTCATACTCCGGTGGGACGACAGCTCGACACGACCAGTGAGAGTTAAGGCGCAGGACCGACGGCTTAACTTGCTCTTCGAGGCACGGGAGTGAGACACCGCCAACTTCCCAACTCCGGGCTGTTACTGAGACTTACTATACAGAAAGACTTAATAACTAAACTTGGCCCGACCCGAGACTCGAACCCAGGACCTCCGATTGTGCAGCCATACATGCTGGCCACTACACCACCGAGGCAGTTAAGTGAAAATGTAAAGTTAAGTGAAAAACTATTATTATTATGAATGTCAGTCGGTATAAGACGTCTAGGTGAATTGCTACGCTGCCTCTTCTACTATTACATAATGCGGAACTACTTGAACCATGACATCGGGGAAGTACTTTACATGCAATATATTGGCATGTGCCAATAACTGACGATACATTTGGAAGTTAAATTGCATGAAATTTGTTAAGTGACATGCTTATTTATAAGAGACTAGCGGACCCGACAGACGTTGTCCTGTCTACACGTCTTTAATTTGAAAATTTCAAACTTTTTTAATATTTTTTTTGATGAAAATTATTATTCAAATTGTGAATCTAAACCATTCCCAGATCCCCTTTGAACACACACAAAAAATTTCATCAAAATCGGTCCAGTCGTTTGAGAGAAGTTCAGTGACATACACACTCACAGAAGAATTATATATATAAAGATATTCGAGAGGCTTCTTCTATTACAAGCCAGTACCAGACTAGTCACTACTGCTAATGCGGCACATTCAAAAATTAAACTCTTAAAATATCATATAAATAAAATATCATATTTATTAAATAGTGTTATATTGTCACTTGCAATAGTGTGTAGCTAAATTAAAAAATAAGAAATAGATAACTTAGTTGCCAGCTACTGGCATTCCCATATAACTATCGCGTGGAAACGTGCTTTTTGACATGCACTTTATCGCTTCATGTGAAAAATACCACTATATATTATAAATTAAAGCTTAAAAAAACAATCACTAATTTAGTGATTGTAACTCTCTTCAAAACTAATCAATATCTCTCTCTATCATGAAATCTATCTCTCTGAAACTATTGTACATATTTTCGTATGGTTTTTACAAAAAAAAATGGAGGTATTAACTAAGAAGGTTATATTTTAGGCTATAATTTATAAACATTTTGCAAAAAACAAACTACCGGTGATGTAATATGCAAATTAGATAAATCTCAAAATGCCCTCTCTTCTAGGGACGAACCCGAGTGAAGCGAATATGAGCCACTAGTTAAAACAATGCTATGTTATGTACATTAACATACTAGCTATATATTATGCAATTTAATAAATATATATTACGAAAGTAACTGGATATGTTACTGCAAAAACTACCGTCGTGTTTAACCCTTCATTTCCCTTACATCCAACACACGGGTGTTCCTAACTCCAGGCTGCTATTGAGAATTTCTCTTTTATTCTAACCCATTTAATTACACATTAATTAGCATACGATATTTTATAGCTTAATAATACCAGAGAGTATTTTACCTCTATCAAAGTTAAATATTTAAACGTACAACTACTCAGTCAAGAATATATTTCTTGTTATATCTAAAGCTATGCATATTTGTAAATAAATTAATGGTAAGTAGAATTCACAGCTTATATTTTAATATTTAAAACATCCTACAATGTCATTAACGAACAAGATCGGAGCAGGTTAATTCACAAATTGGCCTTTAGAATATGATAATGAAGGTGATATGCTCAAAATTATATCCATTTACTTTAGGATGTAACGTAAAAATATTTATAACGAGCGACTACAGTCATTTTATTGAGGTGATTCTCTACAGGTTTTAAGCCTCGTTTAGACTGATCCCTCAACGACCGCGGACACGCCGGCGTTACAGTTAACAATAGAATTCTTAGAAATTTACCTGGAGGTGTTAAGACACTACAAGACACTCAGTGTATACACCGAGTGTCTCTAATTGTGAAATGTATTGTGTAATTAGTGTCATATCAGCGGCTGTGTGAACACGTTGTGTCTGGTGTGCTTGAAAAGATTTCGAACAGGTTCGATATTTTAAATACATACACCGCATAGAAGATAGTGCTCAAAATGTGTTTCACATGGAGTAAGGAGTGTGAACAGCTCTAACACAATTTCTGTACATTTATATACAAGCACTAAAATATCGTAAAAATGTGAACAGTACAGAAATTAATGTCTGACATTTATGTCGTAGTCTAAACTCAGCTTAACAGTACCTAAGATATGTGTTATTTCAGGTCATAGTATATCTGTATACTAAATTTTATTCAAATCCGTCAATACAAACTTTCGCATTTATATTTCGATAATACCACAGATTATATACATATATTTCGTTAGTAATATAAAGCACTGACTAAATTAAACACCATCTGGACGACTGGACAGATTAAGATGAAAGTTAGTAGGTAATAAATACCAGTTGTATTTTAGAGGGCAAGCCCGTCTAAAAAAACAGCAATTGTAATGTAATTTGTTTTTTTTTTCAAATGTATATATTTTATATATATATATATATATATATATATATATATATATATATATATATATATATATATATATATATTATATATATATATATATATATTATATATATATATATATAAAATATATATAGTCGCTTAGGCACGCACTAAAGCTAAGCGAAGGTAAGTCGCTAGTGTAATGTATTTCCAAAAACAAAATGTTAAATCAACTGTATGAATTGTATAAACACTGTTTAGCGAGATCAGCTGGAAAGGCTCCCGAAGCCGGTTTGGTCGGTCACTTTCACGTAGTCAACGGTTTTTTTTCTAACTTTTTTTCTATATGCCATCACTATACATATACAGTGTAAAATTATTGATTTTAGAAATTGTTTTGAATCTTATATCAATCCCCTAGTTTATCTACAGCAGTAAATAAATTAAAATAATACAAAGATAAAAATAAAAAAAATATACATTTTTGAAAAACACTTTGAATTTGAAAAAGAATTTGTTATATATAATGTTTATAGGAGGAGTATAACTTTAACTCAGGGAGCTCACTCACACTTAAGGGTGACTCACCCTCGCTTTGCTTCGGCTTTGCTAGAGAAAAACAAATCTATCCCACGGGATCCGTACACTTTTACAGGATAAAAAGCAACCTATGTGCTATTCAGACTATAATCTATCTCTGTGCCAAATATCATCCAGATCCGTTCAATCGTTCTGGCGTGATTGAGTAACAAACATCCATCCATCCTCACAAACTTTCACATTTATAATATTAGTAGGGATTAGATTTTCGGAAGAAATCAAAGTTCAACTAATAATATAGTTTTATACCAAACAGTTATTTTTTAAACTAGACCCTAAAAGCCACAGTACATTGCCTAACTAATCATTCCTATGGAATTGGAATGTTGAAATATTTTCTCGAAAAGGTTAGTAAGTTACGAATAAACTATCAGTATTTGTTCACGCGCCGCGTTGCTATGTTAAATTACAAAATATCTATCGTATTATTTATTATGTAAAATTAATTACAATAAAATCAATAAATGATATATTTTTATATATTATATGCTTAGTATTCCAATCACTGTTTTGTTATCTGCGACCCACACTACTATTATGAATGTGAAATTTTGTATGTATGTTTGTTAGTCCTTCACGCTGTAACGGCTAGACGGATTTTAATGGAAATTGGTACACAGATAGTCTACGGCCTGGAGTCAAGTGGAGTTGACAAAGGTTACTGCTATGAATAAAATTTGCCAAAAGGTGGCGCTGACAGGACAGTACAAAATATAATAAATATAAAAGATACCAAGGGACTTACGATATAATAAATAATAATTAAATACTTGCGACTTTATTTTTTTAATTTATTTATATTTATTTTATTTAACCACTATTAATGAACCCTGTTTTATAGGGGAGTGGGAATGAACCTCAAGTTGTTTGTACGGACTTATTCAGCCTTCTCTACCTACGACCTATAATATATACAAATTTTATCAAAATAGTACATATAAATCTTACCATTTTACTAAAAATAACTATGTGATCTGTATATGAATTATTAATAAATTAATAATATATTTCATATAATTAATAATTCATTGAAGAGTTAATTAGAAAAATAATTAGGAATAATTTAATTTAAGTAATGTAGCGTAATTTATTACTTACTTTTACTTTTACTCATTTTTCCGCTTTAGGTACAAGAATAAGAATAAAGAACAGACAGCGAGCTTTGTCTACTGTATAGGTGATCCCAAATTCGATTCCCGCTTCGAACAAATGTGAAGGTACATCTTTACTTAATATGAAGAATTCGTTGGTTTGTTTTTGTTTTGCATAGCAACGGAACAATGGTTTGACGTGAAATTTAAAGATATTTTATTTGCTGGTCGCATTTCAGTTCATTTAACAGTTCCCATGGAATACTTAAATTTTATAAAAAGTAAAATAAGTTGCAAAGACATTACACACGAATCAACTGTACGAAGATAATACCACGTAACCACATTATGACAAAATGTTTTAGATACGTATATAATTCTCAAATTAAATGGTATATTAGAAATTCATTAAAATATTAATCAAGAAGCATCACTTTCACTAAATGTAACACTACCGCAAATTCGCAAAAGATTCGACAGTCCTGAGAAATAGAAAGAAACTGAGCAAATTTTATCTAATCTCTACCAGTTTAAAATTATAAAATATGACTAAAAAATAAAAATATTTTAGTACTTAATAGTAATAATTAGAATTGATTACAATTATTATTATTTTTATTTAATCCTTTATTACACCAAAAAGAAAAACAATTTAAAAAGAATACAAAAATATGCAAAAATGTATTTCTGTGTAAGGGCGGCCTTATCCCTATAAATTGTTTCACCCAGGCAAGACTCGTAGGGTTGCTTTGATAATGGTTGGTGCAAAAAAAATGTATAACATACTTATTACTATATTTAATAAATTAATAAATTAATTTTATGATAGACTAATTTCGACAAGTTAAATCGACTCTACGTTTTAAAGGTTTTACAAAACAGATTTCTTTCTGTATAGATATATGTTGTGTACAAGTATTCAGCCGTATTTAACGTCCCACAGCTGGGTACGGGCCTCCTTTCAATACGAGCGGGATCAGGCCATAGTCCACCGCACTGGCCAAGTGCGGTTTGGCATGTCATGTACATATATACTTGTATACACAAATTTTACATCGTCTACTCATGTACCTAATGTGTAATGTGTAAAAACACGTACTATGAACGGAAGGTGCGACCGCAATAATCTATACGGTCCAACAAGTATTTTAGAATTAATAACTTTGCAACGATTTTTAAAATCGTCATTGATAACTTTAAAATCTAATAAAAATATTCTATTCACTTTCTAGGATTGGACTGTTTAATTATAAAAAAAGTTACGTTAATATGAAAGCTAGTATTATCTTTACTATCTATCTATACATTAAATATTTTTTGGAAAATATTATTGAAATAGACGTTAATCTCGATACAGAGGCAGAATCTATAATTGTTAAAGTTTTTGTCTGTCTCTGTGTATGTCTATCTGTCTGTCTGTCTGTGACTGCATCACGAAAAATCCATTGGACAGATTTTGACGTTTGGTATGATGATAGCTGGTTATCCGGGTCAATAGATATAGTATTATGTACCTCAACTTTTATGTCGATATTAAAATATAAGTTATTTCAAATACAAAACAACATAAGCATTACAAGTAAAAAAAAATAATAAAAATATAATCACTTAAATACCCATGTTTACAATCAAAGGTATTTTTAAAAGGCAATTAATATATAATTACTGTCTAGCAAAACGATGCAAAATGAATAACCAATGCATTATCTTTGACCGCATTTTGCTATTTGTGGCGAAGGGCATTCATATTCTGCCAATTTTTAATCACTCCAAACTCATTAGAAAACTGGTTTTTTTACAATAACTTACCATTTGAAGTTCTTTTTAATATGTTATATTATTAATAACGGTTAAAGTAATTACTCATTAAATATATAATTTGCTAAATTTATATTTGAGTTTTAATGCAATGTAGAGTTAGACATAAATTTTATTAGACGTAGACATTTTAATAAAAGAGCCTTATTTAATCTATCTAGGTATTTCAGAGATGAATGAATATAATCAGATTCATTCTACAATAAAAATTAAAAAATAAGTATTAATGTGATAGTGTAATAACGTATTATTTTTCTATTATTTCTTTGACTTTAATGATGACTGTCAACTACATGCATAATAACACGTGTTGTATTTAAATCGCAAAATTAACATTTTGCATTGGTAATTTGACACCTATATATTTTTCTTTAGTTTTGATTTGACTAAAAATCACTTGGAAAACCAGTTTTATTATCGTGTATCAGCATGATCAGTATCAAAATAAAGAAACGAAAAACATTTTTAATACTAATTAATTAATATATGTTATAAAAAAAAAATATAATATTCGACATTATGTTTTAATTTTGCGTTGTTAAAATTTTCTAAAAAAAATATAAGAAGTGAGAATTCTCCAAATACATTCACTTTTAAAGATTTGACAATTTCTAAATTGTAAATTGTAGCCGCAAGCTTTTAATTGTAAAAAAGCTACCAAGCTATTGAGCTTTGAAAACAGTTCACAAACAAATAAGAAAAAAAAACAATTAAAAAACGCAAACTAAGCAGTTAGTTTAAAATCATTATTATTTTAAGTAAAATTACTCTGAATTAAAGAATTAAAAATTAAGTATGCGAATTTAAAAACACATAATTAATGTCTTCTTACTTTTACTTGCTGACATGCACACGAATATATTTGCATATTTTAACAATTAACTAAATAATTTCTTTTAGAATCGTATTAATTTTATTGCATAAATTTTAATTAATATATTTAATGAATTAAGGCATATAATTATAAAAAGAAATTATATAGTTTTATGGAAAGAATAAAAAAGTTAAAAATAATAAGTATAATAATAATGTCATAGTTATTACGATTTCTAAACTGGTCACTGGCATACCTGTTGCGGAAATGCGAAGGGAGAGTCGACCCGTCCTTCCGGACGTATGCAAGTTTTCACATGCGCTCCGTCTTCAGCGGGGAAAACACATTTTTAACATACACAACACTTAAAAAAATCAATTACAAAGTTCACTTAAAATTAAAAAAAATACACGTCAGTAAAAAAATCCAAATGTCAGATGATTTTATATAGCTTATTATGTTTTTAAATTGTCTTATTTTTCGATTACCAAAAAAAACAATTCAATTTGTTTTTTTTTATGAAATATGTAAACATATTACGCGCGGTAACAGCGTGTTTACGGTATAGAAGTTGGTTATCAACTACAGGTGGAAGGCGCGGCGAGCCAGCGAGAGGCTGGGTGTGTTGCATCGACGTGTAACATGGACTACGCGGTATGTACGAAATATGTTATAGAGTTTTAAAGTTTGTTTATTCAAAGGTAGAAGTCGTAAACTACAGATTCGATTTTGGAAATTCTTTAATTAATAGAAACTAACACTATATGGTGCTCATTGAATTAAAGTACTTTTTATATTACAAAAAATTATTTATGAAATATTAGGGCCTTAACGGGACCCTAGCATAATGTGTGTGAAATACGAGTATATTGTTTCAACTAGATTAAAACTTAGATTATTTAATTTAAATTACTAAGAATGAAAATAATATTGTATTATATTGAATACTAACTTACCAAATAATTCTTATCGACATTCAATTTAATTCTCAAATTATTATTTAAGCAAAAAACGGCAATAAGTAGAGTAGTAGTAACGTGTAATATAGTTATTTCATTCTATCTATATACACTGAGCTTTTGTATACTGGTAGGTACTATTCTTATATCTAGACATCTAGTATGTATGAAAAACATTAAACAAATTATATCTATACCTACAGATAAATAAAATTGAAGTGTCTGTTTGTAATGTCAAAATAACAGCTTTTTACTTAATGCACATGAAAGTACGAATACGGTATAAGAAAATAAAAAAAAAATAAAATTTTTGTCTGTCTGTCCTTCTGGTTGTTCCAATTAATCTCCGAAACGGTTGTACCGATTTTAACGGGACTTTCACTGCCAGATAGCTGATGTTATAAGGAGTAACTACTACTACTTTATTTTAGAAAAAGAATTAGGGTTCCGCGCAAAAAAAATTAAAACCCATGAAATTGTGAACAAAATCCGTGTACCACGTACGGTGCACCCGAGTCTCGAGCGAAGCGAGGGTCAGTCGCTAGTTTATAATAATTCCCTCTTCTGCACAGAACTCGAATTGACAAAATATGCTCATCAATAAGTTATATAAAATGTTGTTTTTAATTTACTATATCTCGCGCAGACCGGTGTTACATCTCTATTGGGATGCGTGACGTGCGATCTCTCTTAACAACCTTACGATAATTTGTCTTAAGGTCTGTAATACAAGGGGACCCGCTTGTGTCAACTGTTAAGTAGCCGGTTTTCCGGATGACCCGGAATAAGAGATGCGATTGGGTTGATTTTAAATAATACACAATACTATTTATAATAGTCAATGTGCAAATTCCTAAAATGTTTCATATTGAAAATAAGAATATCTATACATATAATATAATTGTAGCTAAGCCGAATCTGTACACAAAATATTTTTTGTAAAATCTTATTGAAATAGACATTATTATCGATTTATAGGCCAAATCTATAGTTTTTAGAATTTTTGTCTGTCTGCCTGTTACCGCATCACGGAAAAACCACTGGAGGGATTTTCATGAAATTTGGTATGATGGTAGCTGGTTATCCGAGTCAACATATAGGATACTCTTTACCGCGAGAAAATATCTCATTTCTGAGAAAAAATAAAAAAAACTGCATTGTAAGAGTATACTAATATGTAAAACCTAAGAATTTGGTTTTTGGTAATCTGAACGCGGGCAGAGCCGCGGGCAGTGCTAGTGTAAATATAAAATTAAGCATTTTTAATGACACGTGCCACGCTATTACTATAGGATCCGCACTAGAAACTACCTTCAATCTGTTTAATGGATGAAAAATATTTTATATCAAATTTAATATATTAGAAAAAAAAATATACCTATCTCGAGATCGGTAGTCCAAAAAATTCCTGGCCAGACTATGATTAATTAAAAATTAAACAAATGTAATTGACATTTTGGATTTTATATTTTACTAGCGACTCACCCTCGCTTCGCTGAGGTTCAGGTTTTTATTTTATTTTTATAATTCAACTAGCAGAACCCGCGGCTTCGCTCGCGCTAAAACTACAAAAAATCTCTAAAAAAGTAGGTTTCATACAAACTTTTATCCCCTTTTTTTTTTTTTTTTTTAACGTTGGGAAATGCATTTACGCACGAAGTGTGGGACTCACCGGCGAAGCCAGTACTACCCACTAAAACCCAACAAAACCTTCCCCCGTCTTAATGGGGCGTCGCAGGATCGCTTACGCATTCAACTACGACGCCCCGACGGCAGGTCTGCCGAAGCAGACCATAACAACCATGGGGTTGCTCCACGGTCCACTCTGCTATCAGAGAAGTACCAGGAGCAACCCGCATGGTACACCACCCTCCGAAGAAGGCCGCCTCCCACCGCCCACCGAAGCGGGCCACCTCCCTGTGCGTTTCTTGGCTTCGCGAGTACACTACTGAGCCCCCCCACCACGACAAGGTGAACGCACGTTGGGGGGGGAACTTTTATCCCCTGTTTTAACCCCTTATGGGATGAATTTCTAAAAATGCTAAAACTATTTATTTAATTGTATTGAAGAGCATTCATACCAAGTGTCAAGTAATTCTGATCACAAATATTTTTTTAATTTTTTGGAATGTATTATAATTTATAACATATTTTCCCGTGAGAATGAGATAATCTCCCGCAGTAAATACTATACCTATGTCACTCTCCAGCCCTCCAACTATCTTTACACAAAAAATCATGCCAATCCGTCACTCTGTTTCGACGTGAAGGAAGGACAAGCAAACAAACAAACAAACAATCACACACACACACACTTTTACATTTATAATATTAGGTAAGTATGGAAGTATGAATTTGACATTTATATGGGTCGTCTCATGTACCTATGTTAAAAGAAAATATCCCACCACTAAGGGTAGTAAGATTCTTAATTATTTTTAAAGTGATTTTAAAGTTCTTAGTTTAAAAGTTAATAATTACTTTGTTTCTTAAGGTATCTGGGTTGTCTGAATGTTATGATATCTTCAATCATTTTTTTTATTATTTAGGCTGTAGGTACCAAGTGGGCACGACCCTTGTCATATAGGTATTACGTACATTGTACAAGAAGAGATTTTCCAACATTACATCTTATTGTTTTACACGTCCTTATTATATTATTATATATTTTTTCAGTTGCATAAGCAAATCATACTTAAATACCTCATATGCAAATTCTATTTAAATGTTAATATATAATTATATACTATGTAAATGTTAATTATATTATAATGTATGAATTTAAATTACATTACTTATAAAATTCAGTGGTAGCACAGTGGTAGCGCGCTCGCTTGGGAAACCGAGTGAAGTGGATTCAAATTCCGGGTCTCTCACCTCTGATATTTTCATGTGCTAATCAATTCCAACATGATTACCATTTGTAAATATTACAGTGAAGGAAAACATCGTGAGGAAACCTGCATGTCTGAAATAACCTAGCAAGCTTTCCAAAGACATGTGAAGTCCGCCAAACTGCACTTGGTCAGCGTGGTGGACTATGGCCTGATTCCCCTCGTACTAAAGAGAAGCCCGTGCCCAGCAGTGGGACGTTAAAAAGGGCTGAATACATTTGAATTGTATGAGTACTATCTACTTATGAATTAAAAGCTTTTTATTTGAAACACTTGAATACACAACACAGTCAAGATTGTAAAATAAGTAATCTAAATGTAAATATACTTTCAAGTAGACATAATATGATATTCAAACATGTAATAGAAATAATAGGTCAAGAATAAACGGTTTCGTCCTTTGGTTTCAAATTTCTGTTTTACATCACAGTCTCTTGACTCTACATGTTAACATTATTACGTTACAATTTTCACATCACTAAATAACTGGATACAGAACACGTATATAATAGACAGTTTAATTTGCTTTCCGTTTTCCCTTTACAAACTATATAATAAGCTTTTATTATGAGACGGATATTTTTCTCCACAACTTTGCTAAAAAGACCGTGCCATTGATACTAGGTATATAATACTGCCTCGGTGGTGTAGTGGCTAGCATGTACGGCTGCACACCCGGAGGTCCTGGGTTCGAGTCCCGGGTCGGGCCAAGTTAAGTTATTGAAACTTTCTGTATAGTAAGCCTCAGTAACCGCCCGGAGTTGGGAAGTTGGCGGTGTTTCACCCCCGTGCCTCAGAGAGCACGTAAAGCCGTCGGTACTGCGCCTTAACTCTCACTAGTCGTGTCGAGCAGTTGTCCCACCGGAGTATGAGAGTGACAGGAATAGAGAGTGCACGTTGTGTCTGCGCGCACACTTGTGCACTATAATATCTCCTGCGCAGTTGGCTAGTCTCAATGAGATTGGCCGCCGTGGCCGGAATCGGTCAGGAGAACATCATAATACATAAACATAATGCGTAATTATAAATAAATAAATATGCTGGGACATTAACACACAGCACCGTCTAGTTCCAAGGTAAGCTACGAGGCTTGTGTTATGGATACTAGATAGTTGATACCAGATAGATAGTTGACACATAGATATATAACTTTAAATACATACATATAATAAATATAAACACCTATGACTGGAGTACAAACATTTGTACTCATCAGACGAATGAATGTCCCCAGCGTTATTCGAACCTGCGACCGCTTGCGCTTACTAAAAGATGATCAATGATTTTTTTTTCTATATATTAGAATGGTGGAATTTGTTGATGGCAGGTAGCTTGGTACGAAGATATGTTTTGGTGACGGGTATATAAATATTTTATGGTTAGAGTTGCATTTACGTGGTACTGATTGAGAATTACCTACGTGAGCCTTTTTTAGAGTTCTCTACTATAAAAGGAGGTTTTTAATTGAAATAAAACGCTTTCCGATAAAGACATTTGTTTTCGTCTAAATGAAATAAATGTAAATGAAAACTACCAATCAGTTATTTTTTACTTTTTAGTGCTTTTGTTTGAAGTCGGTTTTTATTTTTTTGTTAAAAAGAATTTATTTTTCCCTTTTTAGTGTAGACAATAGAAGCAAAGTTAGAATTCTAACGTGTAAAGCTTGTCAAATCAAACAAAATAAGCCCAAAACTCAAAGTATCTACTATTAGCCGTTGAAGAGTTCCACCTATCCACCTTCTGGCCTTACCATCAGATCAGGTCAACAATACCGAACCACTGTACTATCAACGGAAATAGAAACACTTGCAAAGTTTCAAGTCAATATGACAATTAGAAGTAGGTTAAATCCATCATTAGCTATTTTTCCACCCTTAGGGGTGGTTTTTTTTGAAATTTAAATGGGACCAATCTGGAAGTATATCCTTTCAAACAAAACAAAAATTGTCCAAATCGGTTAATAAATGACGAAGTTCTGAGGCAACAAACATAAAAAATACAGTCGAATTGAGAACCTCCTCCTTTTTGAAGTCGGTTGAAAATAATCGAGTCGCTACTCGCTAACTACTGACATAATTATGGATCAATTATTTCTCATCTTATTTGTTTCATTTGGCGCGTAAAAGCAACAGAGTCAGTTCAACCTTTAAGCGTCGCCCCTGGGCAATGTAAGCAACGCCGCCCCATTATCGAAATTTTGCATAAAATGGATAAAGTTCAATTTTTTTTATTACAAATTTTTGACAAATCATATAAATAATTGTAAATGTATTCAATTTTTCAAAAAATATAATAGTTAATTTTTTTATATTCATTTTTTGGAAAATAAAATTTTCATCAATCATTTTCAATAAGTCGATCTTTTTTTATCCTTCGAATTTTGGCGCCCCTGAAAATTTCCGCCCTGGGCACTAGCCCCGAGACCCGCCCCTAGTGTAAATCCAGCGTTGAACAGAGTAATTATTTTTGAGTTTTTATTACGGAAAGGTTATTTCAGTCGTGTAGGTACATTATAGATAGGTATATATATTTTAAATTAAGATTGCAACTTAAAAAGATTCTAGTAGGTATATATCTTCAAAAAGAGAATAGATCTTCAATGGGGCATGGCATTAATTAAACACTGTCGATATTAAATTTGCCAATGAAAATATCAAAAAATATTATTCTGTTACGGAACACTTTGTAAATATGGATATGTGGAATTAATTCTATTTGATACGTAGGCAGTGGCGAAGCTAACATGTATGCCACCCGCGGAGCGGAGAATTATATATATATATATATGTATATATATATATATATATATATATATATATAATTCTTCTGTACCTGTGTTTGTTAACACGTTCACTGCGCCATCATTTTGAAAGAACTTTCAGCTGGTGCTTTGGAGACCTAAAAGATCTCGAAACTAACCTACCCTTTGGTGCGTTAGAGACCTAATCAGTCTCCTAAAAATACAGTTTTGAAAATAATTTATATCTTCCAAAAAACTAATGACATATATTTTGAAGTTTTTGTGGGTCAAGAGAGCCTATTGCTCTACATTTTGCTAGGTTCGCACGCAGTTATGACATTAGAATAAACTACAAATACCAAAAAAAAATTAGATATCGATTGTATCTCGTACCGCAACCGAAGATAGTTCAATATGTGTAGTAAGTAGTGATGGGAATAAAATAATATCTCAATTGTCGATTGAAAAAGTTTTATTAAAGAAGTTTATTTATAAACTATGCAAAGTGTTTTTCATTAAAACATGGTAAGCACATTGATTATTTGCATTGCGCGCAAATGGTAACAATTTTTTCAGCTTTTTTTAGAAGCGTCAGTGCTGTTTAATGTGCGTCGTAATTTTTCATAACAACCCACACAACGTCCTTTTTTGTCGCCACGTTGGAAAACATGATCTGTACATCTTCCTTCGGGGAATTCTATAATAAAAAGCATTAAATTTTCCAAAATTGTAATTATACTGGATGATGCAGCACTATAATTCAGCGTTGATTTTTCATTCTTAGAAATCTCACCAAAATAAAACAATTTTATTAAATAATAAAATAAAATATATTAAATAAAAATTTTTTTACACTTTTTCGAAACGTGTGCGCAACCTCCCACGTCGACACTAGGACAACACTAAATCGATTCACACAGCGCCCGCGCCGCCCACCCTCCCTCTCTTGCGTCTACGAGGCGTACGATTCCACGAGTATCGACATGTCTCCTAACGCAAGGAATAAAAATAATTATACTACTGTGCGTTAGGGACCTAATCCATCTCTATTTATTTTTTTTATGTCCTCGAATTCACCTTTAAGTAGGAAGCAAATATGTATATTTGTCGTACTCATACTTAAAGAACTTTACACGTTAGAGCCTCCCGCAAGGAGTGAAACAACACGATTATAGTCAACGCACAATACAAAAGTCCTGCAAGAGATCTGATAGATCTCGTAATGCAGCGAACGTGTTAACCTACTGGACCGATTTGGATAAAATTTTGTGTATATTCCAATGGGCTCCTGGATGGTTTAAAAACACAATTGGTCCCGGTAGGTGGCGCAGCAGTCGGTGTGTCACTAAATTTTCATAAAAGAAAATTGTTGATTAAATAAAATAAAAATCGAGATGTGTATGTTTCCTATGGACTCCAAAACATCGGGAGCGATTTTGATAAAATTTTCAGGTAATCTTCAGATTAGCCCAGCGGGTGATCCTGTGAATTTTGTTAGCGATCGGAGATTTGGACGCGGGAAAAGCCGCGGGTACTGCTAGTATAGTTATAAAAATAAATTGCTGTTTGTTAGTCTCGCCACAGATCACAATATAATACTATACTAGGTCTCGCTAAAACTCAAAAACGGCTGGACTGATTTGACTAATTCTTATTTGATTTGTTGTCAGGGGTTTCCAAGACGACTCTAATGTAATGTATGTAAGAATTCATCCAAATCAGTTCAACTATTTAACAATAATTAGAAAACAGAGGACTCATACATATACATACATATTATTAGCTCAAAGTTAACCCCTATTTTGGTCTTTGCTGAAGTTGAGTAAATGAAAATTTTCCTTTCTTCAGTCCCTTACATAATATTTTGTACCAAAATTCGGTTCTAGTTACATATTAACATGTATGAAATAAAAAACAATGTATTTTAAGGCATTAGTGTTTAATTGGTTCATTTAATTTTTTAGCACAAAACTAGCATTACAAGAAAAAAAATATAAAGCATAAGATTGCAGGAGTTTTAATTAACTTAAATAAAAATAATATAATTAAGAATCATTAAGAAATATTGTTATAATTTCGAAGGTGGCAAGTGGGAAAATTTAGTCTAATATATATTTTCAACCAACTTCTTCAAAAAGGAGGAGGTTCTCAATTAATTTTTTTTTAATGTATGTTCACAGATTACTCAAAGTCGCCTGAACCGATTTGGAAAATTCCTTTTTTGTTTTAAAGGGTATATACTTCTCAGGTGGTTTCATTTAAATTTTATCAAAATCGATCGAGCGGTTTAAAAAAAATCAACAATAATTTATTTTCAAATAAATGGCTTAAATGAATGTTATTAAAAAACTTTCTTCTTATAAATTACCTGCTTATTACATCTACACTAAAAATGGAAAAAATAATAAAAAAAAAATCGACTTCCTGGCATTAAGAAGTAAAAAGTAATTAGATGGAGGGTTTTTGTTTAGAATAGATATATTTTCCAAGTCAGTGCCAGCCAATGCAAATTAAAGCACACTGACTTCAAAAATATCTGATTAGGTATCTATACTCAATGAAAACCCCCGTTTAGTTATTTTTTTACTTGTTAGTGCCTGGAACTGCGTTTTTTTAAGTTTTTATTAATTAAATTTTTTAAACAAAAACCTTATTATCACGAAGTCTTAAAAACACAACAGCCACCTTAATAGTTATTCTTTTATTTAGGGTTGTGCACATTCGATGCTTATATTGCAATTGGATTTTAGTTGCCTTTATATATTATTTACCTAATTCCAATAGACCTTTACAATTCTCAAGTACACTTATAATTCACACTTGACAATTCGCCTAAGCCGTAGCATAAGCCCCATGCCTCGAACAGGATTTAAAGCAGTCCTGCATGTGATCTGGCAAAGGTTGTGTTGAATTAACATCCCATAAGAGTTTGAGAATACTTTGTTTCATATTGGCCACTATGGCCAATCTGACTCCCCAGAGGCCAATATTATTATATTCTCATAAACTGAAATAATATAGCATTTGGAAAAGCCAGTCATTTCATTGAGCAACATAAAAGTAGCTTGTCTATCTGCTGCATTAGCTAAGGCTTAACACCTTAAATATTATGTGCACAATCTATTAAACATGAAAAAACTTAATAATATCTATACACAAAAGTTTTTTATTGTTCATTATCCTATGGTAGGCACCAGGCCTTTTTAAGTCCTATAATTGTGGTTTAACATCTTTGTTGAGGATTAACAATGGGTTTTGCATATCGAGTTGACTTTGTGCTATGTCACTTAAAGCTCCTTGCACCTTTTCCAATAAACTCTCACCTTGCCGGACTACCTGTAATAAACATTATATATTTATTATTACAATTTATACTTGTAACTTTAAATAATGATTTTGAGAATCTAGAATATAACAAAACAATGTATTACATACTTCTTCTAATTGTTCTGCTGCTTCTTTATTTTCTGATTCCAGGCGCTTTAAACTTTGCACTTGTAACTCTGTGGAGCTCTCCTCGCTTGGTAGTGATTCAATTAATGTATCTATATCTTTGGCACACCTAGATATTAAAGTAGCAAACAGCATAGCATAGTCCTCTTGATTTTGTTGTTGCTGCGGAGTTTGAGAACCACTGCGATCGAATCCATGGAATTTACCTGGAGTTGAAAACTGTTGTAGTATCCCAATACTGTTACAGAAATGCTCTGCTTGCTGGAATATTACATGGGAATTTAAGTTTTAACAACAAATATAAATATTTAAGTTTTTAAGTTTAAACCTACATAATGTAGGAAAATAAACAAAATATATGCTATGCTACTCACTTGATTTATTGTATCTTGTAATTGTGTTAATCTATCGGCCATGGTTTATACAAGATTTTTTAGTTTTACAATTTGTATAAAAGGTTTCTTTTCAATATACACGAATCATAAATGTCACATAAGATACGCTCCAATTAAATAAAAACCATTCAATTCAATACTTTAGTTTTGTGATTAAAAATAATAGATAAATAATATTATAGTTTAAACATAAAAATGTAAAAATACTCATCAGTGACTGACATTTGACAACTCGTTACTCGATTGTCATTTGTCCACAGAACAATAATACACCTACCCTACCCCAGCCTGCAAATTTATGATATTTGCAATGAAAAAAATACTAATCGATAGATTTTCAATAGCTCAATTTAACTACGTAGCCCTTTCAAATTGCTCACCTTTAATTATTTAATTAAAAATCAATAAAGTCTTTGAAAAAAAAATAATTTATCTGTATATTCAAACTCCTATATCTTTTGATGTATACAATATTTCAAATTGCTCAAAGTTCTAAAACACTGCTCAAGTTGCATTTGTAATTGCTCAAGTAGAGTTTTTACCAGCTCCACTTTCGCTGATTATTAAATAATTAAATGTTCTTTATGTTATAATATCTGAAGTGGAATCACGTAATGTGAACAATTCATAAATTCAATAAATTTAAAGAAATCCACCGAGAAACAGAATTAAGACGTTGAATTGGAACGATTGTCCAAGCCCGCCGAGGCCGACCGACAATGCGCGGTGCGCATGCGCACGCTCACTTAACCTACGTTACATTTATTACAACTATACTTTTAATTATTTAATAATCAGCGAAAGTGGAGCTGGTAAAAACTCTACTTGAGCAATTACAAATGCAACTTGAGCAGTGTTTTAGAACTTTGAGCAATTTGAAATATTGTATACATCAAAAGATATAGGAGTTTGAATATACAGATAAATTAAATTTTTTTCAAAGACTTTATTGATTTTTAATTAAATAATTAAAGGTGAGCAATTTGAAAGGGCTACGTAGTTAAATTGAGCTATTGAAAATCTATCGATTAGTATTTTTTTCATTGCAAATATCATAAATTTGCAGGCTGGGGTAGGGTAGGTCAATAATACTCTAGGAGCATTTGTCATTGTCTATCATATCCACAGAATATACATACTCGGAGAATAAATCAGTGCTACCAACTGTTCAAAAACAATACTCGTACAGCAATGGGGAAGAATTTTGCCATGTTCTCGCGCCAGATGTTGCGATTAATATGATCGTAAATCTAAGAAAGTATTAATATGATCCTCATTAAATTGTAAAGCTGTATAGCGTGGATGGTTTTTTTTTTCATTTTATTTAAAATTTACTTAAAATGGCAAATTACCCAGTGCCAGGATGCAAAGAAAATAGATATCATTTATTCCCAAATGACAAAAAAATTGAGAAATTGTGGGCGAAATCTCAATTTTTATTTTAAGGCTATGTGAATACCATTTTATAGAAAGTGATTTTAAGACTGTCAAATCGTCTACAAGTGAATATTGTTTGATTTTATTTTTTGTACTTTTTTACTGCTATCGGAACTTTTACAGATACATAATATATAATAAAATAGCATTGTTTAAACTGAATATTTTGATTTACAACGTCGTTTTCTCTTGGTCCAAGGTAATACCACGGTAATGTAATGCATAGAGTATTCCAACTCGGGCCTGTCCTTGAAATAATTACCTACAGCCGAGCGGCACGTACCCACGCGACAGGGCTACCGCCGGCCAGTATTTTAATTTCATCTACCTACTTGAGTTTCTTTCTAATTTTGTGATTTCAAATATTATATTTTTTATTAAAAACTATTATTAGTAGATTTAATTAAAAAATATTTAAAAATATTTGCGCCTCGACTGAGGCGTACGAAAAGCTCTATTGTTAAATTTAAGGGCTTTTTATACCGTAAATGCTGTTTTTAAAATCAATATGAATCAGTCAAAAATTGACGTAAATTTCTGAAAAAAATATATGTTTCAGTTGAGGATCTTACAGAGTACAATTCGCTTACATTTACACAATCAGATGAACTTCGCTCGATAGAAAAAAATACCAAAGTTACCTCTTATTAAAAAACATTTTCAATACTGTGCCTAAAATAATAAACTTTTTGACCTTATTTTTATACCAATCTTTAGATAAATCATTTATCTAGTACAAATCGCTGAGGTGGATGTTGCAGTGTTATGCCTAAACACCTACAAACCCGCGAGCGGCGCGCGCGACGCCCGCGGGCTTCGTCAGTCGCGCGGTGGCACTTACCGACGGCGGACCTGTGCCAGTGCTCTTCCCGCCCGACGCGCGACGTGCAGTGATTTACGAAAATAAACTAAAATTGATCTGGCCAAGTCGTCACTATGGCTAACAAACGCAATAAACGAAAAAAGTCACTACGACATATATCAAAGACAAACAGGACGAATGCATTACAAAGAAATGCTAAGTAAGTACAGTACTTGCACGTACGTGTTTATTTATTTCTTATTATTATCTTATTTATTAAGTAGGAACCTATATTGTTCTTTGTTCTCTTTAAAATATTACCTACTTTACTCCTTACGTTAATTAATATACTTAGTTTGTAGGTTAGGTTTGCAAGTCTGGTGGTGGACGGCAGAAATCGCGCAATTGCGTGAAGACTGCGTCGCTGCCAGACGTCTCTACTCCCACTGCCGTAGGAGAGCGCGCCGAGATATTGCAGAGGAGGACGCTAGATACGCCAATTATATGGAGGCGAAAACCCGCTTACAAGCCCAGATCGCCAGGGCTATAGCCGAGGGGAGGGCCGAAATGCTGGAGGGGCTCGACAGAGATCCATGGGGCACACCGTACAGGATGGTAATGAATAAGCTTCGCCCCTGGGCCCCTCCAATCACGGAAACACTTGACAGCGAAAAACTGCACAATGTTCTGGAGATCCTATTTCCACGTCGGGACTTCATGCCGCCGCAGATTGGTCTACGCGCGCTGCTCGAAGACGTGGATCACGTGCCGGAGGTTGACGAGGAAGAGATGGCAGCTGCGGTCGTGCGCCTGCGGGGAAAGTCTGTTACCCCGGGGCCGGACGGAGTGCCGGGTCGCGCGTTAGCACTGATGATGGACGCTTTAGCGCCTTGTGTGAAGGGACTATTCACTGCCTGTCTGGCTCAAGCCATAATTCCACAGAGGTGGAAGACAGGCAGGCTAGTCCTCCTCAGAAAGAAAGGGCGTCCAGCGGAGTCTCCCTCCGCCTACCGTCCCATAGTGCTACTTAACGAGATGGCCAAGCTATTTGAGCGCATTGTAGTCGAACGCCTGACTAAGCACATGACGGAGGTCGGTCCGGACCTATCAGACGCGCAGTTTGGCTTCCGCGGTGGTCGCTCAACCGTGGATGCCATTCTGCGGGTCAAGTCCCGCGCGCAGGATGCGGTCTCCCAGGGGGAAGTAGTTTTTGCGGTGTCCCTGGACATCGCAAACGCCTTTAACTCTCTGCCCTGGGCTTGCATCAGGGAGGCGCTCCATTACTACGGGGTGCCAACCTACCTGCGACGCGTTATCGGGGCGTACCTGTCCGATAGGTCTGTGGTCTTCCCTGAGCGGAACGGCTGGGGGAGAAGAGAAGTGTTGTGCGGTGTTCCACAGGGTTCGGTTCTCGGGCCCCTCCTGTGGAACATCGGTTACGACTGGGTACTGCGGAGTAGCACACTGCGGGGAGTCAGCGTAGTTTGCTACGCCGACGACACGCTGGTCCTGGCGCGGGCGAAGAATTATAATGAGGCGGCGATACTAGCAACGGCGGGAGTGGCCCACGTTGTCGGAAAAATAAGGAGGTTAGGGCTAGAGGTTGCTCTAGAGAAGTCGAAGGCACTCTGCTTTCGCGGCGCTCGAAGAGCACCACCACCAGACACACATATTGTGGTGGGCGGAGTCCATATCGGCCTGTCGAGTACGATGAAGTACCTTGGACTCGTGCTCGACAGCCGGTGGAATTTCAAGGCACATTTTAAGGCTCTTGCGCCAAAATTGATGAAGACGGCGGGCGCACTTAGCAGACTGCTGCCGAATATAAGCGGGCCGAACTGCTCTAGTAGGCGCCTCTACCTGGAAGTCTTAAGGTCCATGGCGCTCTACGGTGCCCCGGTATGGGCAGACGCTCTCTGCCGCGAAAATGTGGCTGTCTTGCGGCAGTCGCAAAGAGTAATGGCGACAAGAATCGTGCGAGGGTACCGGACCATCTCGGGCGAAGCAGCGTGCGTGCTGGCTGGAGTATTACCCTGGGACCTGGATGCGCTTTCCTTGGCGTCGATCTACCGTCGGCGTCGAGACCATGCGTCCAGGAACCTCAGTCCAGACACGCACGAGAGCGAGGAGCGGGATGCCGCATTGGAAGGGTGGCTCAGTAGATTGGAGCACCCTTCGGCTGGACGTAGGACCATCGATGCCGTTCGCCCTGTCCTCAGGCAGTGGTTGGCGAGGCGTCACGGTGTCCTCACTTTTCGGCTGACGCAGGTCCTCACGGGGCACGGGTGCTTCGGCGGATACCTGTGCCGCGTCGCCGGAAGAGAGCCGGATCCACGCTACCACCACTGCCACGACTGCGCCGACGAGTCCGCCCAGCATGTGCTGGCAGAGTGTCCAGCTTGGGAGTTGGAGCGCGAGGCGCTTCGCAGTGTTGTGGGGGCTGACCTGACGTTGCCGGCCGTGATTTCCGCCATGGTCGGTGACGAAAGGTCATGGGCTGCCGTCCTGTCCTTCTGCGAGGACGTGATGTCGCAGAAGGAGGCGGCGGAGAGAGAAAGGGAGGCGACTTTTGATCTCGCCATCCGCCGCAAGAGGACCGGGCGCCGGAGAGCGGCCCACGATCGCCGCCTCCCACCCTAACACCGGCCAGAGGGCGGTAGACTTGGGGAAGTCTGCCGCCTAACAGCCTGGCCCGAGTAGGCGCGCGCGGTGTCCGCCGCGCGCCACTCCAGAAGGGTCGTAGAGGGTATTGCTTCCACCCTCCGACACCGAGTCGTGCCGTTGGGCAATCGCCGTCGGGGTCGCGGATGATTTCTTGGTTCCCGTGACCCCGACCCTTAGGCGAGTAAGGTGGACACCGTCAGGTTTTAGTGGGTAGGCTGCCGCGCGTTTACCATCTTGGCGCGGCAGGAGCCCCACATAACCCGTCGTTTTTCCCCAGGCGGCGGGTACCCGGCAACAGGGTTTCCTGACGTATAAAAAAAAAAAAAAAGGTTTCCTTGCCACAGTATAGTTAAAGCAGTATATGTACGGAAAGAAATATGGAATTATAAACTAGTAACGTTTGAAAGGAGATACTTTGGCATAATGGATGGGACACAGTCTACCAAAATCAGTATAACCATATTATTTTTTATAATACTTAGTAGGTACTAAGGTAATTCTGGCATTTTAGGAAGATCATTAGGCAGATATCACAGTATTTGTTACTTTTATTACCAATATTTGTTCAAATGAAATGTAATGTATTTTTTCCACTTATTTCAGTGCATTGAGATCTTGTACCAAAGAAGGTACTTTCACGTCGAATAATTGTACCGATGACCAGAACGCGTAAGTACAATACATACTTATTACCTATACTTACCTGTTTGTTTATAGCTAATCTAACTGCGATTGTACTCCTTAGCCACAATAATAATTTAATATACTAATAATAGTTATTAAAACAAATACTTCCACAATTAAACGCTTTATTGGCAAACAATACCAATATGTTATTATATTGAAGTTCGTTTTTGAATTATACCTTGCATTTATTTTTTAGAGAAATGAATCATGGAAGTGAATCAAATTCTGTTGTGGACCAATATAACATCAGCCTAGCAGCAGGTGAATTTGATGATACTGAGTAAGTTTCGAGAGCGCTCCTTGGTAATTAACTTATGGTCCCGTATGGCTGACCTAAATCACCTCAAATTTTACAAATTATCTAAAGTCACTTATTGTTGCAGAAAATCTAGTCAAGATGACCCTCTTCTCGTAGAGTCTGAAAATCAAGAACACGAGTTTCAACCAGTTTCAGGGAGACGCATCATTGACATCAATTACTTGTTTACTCAATTACAGGAAAAAGCACGTCACAACAATTTATTTGACTGCAAAGCGGGAAATTTTCGGCTAATTAGTGAAAAAAGGATTGGGCTACTGTCCGTATTTAAATTTGAATGCAATATGTGCAAACAGCTTTGTCTTATAAAATCCGAAAATACTGACACAGCAAATATAGACGTAAATATTGCGGCAACCACTGGTATGGTAGCCTCAGGGATTGGTTATTCTCAGTTCGAAGAGCTTTTTTCCTTCATGAATATTCACATATTTTCTACAAAATTTCACAACAAACTGCAGGGACAAGTTTACGATAGTTTTGAAAACACAGCCGCTGAATCCATGAAAGCTGCTGCTGAAGAAGAAAAAGAGTTGGCAATCGCAGAAGGTCGCACCAAAAATGGCATACCAGTGGTTGATGTTTACGTTGACGCTTCTTGGTGTGCTCGATCGTACGGATCCAACTATAAGGCTGCGTCTGGGACTGCAGCAATTATTGGAAGAAGAACCGGCAAAATTATTTTTCTGGCGGCAAAAAATAAATACTGCCTTGTGTGCGCTCGCGCGGAAAGCAAAAATTCTCCACCCAATGAGCACAACTGTTACAAGAATTTTGATGGTTCATCATGTTCTATGGAAGGTGACATAATAACTGAAGGGTTTCAGCAATTAATTCCAATGTATGGCATTATTTATAAAAGAATGATTGCAGATGGAGATGCCTCGACATATGCAAAGGTGCTAAAAGTAGATCCATATAAATCCCAGAATATAACAGTGGAAAAAATTGAATGCAGAAATCACATTTTGAGAAATCTGTGCAAAAAAATGCGGAGTATGGTTACAGAGACAAAATTTCCCCTGGCTTGTAGAAAAACTCTGATGAACCTAAGAATAATGTCCTTGAGAAAAGCAATAGTCAGATCAATAAAACACCATAGTAAATCAGAAAATACGAAAGATATTGCTATAAAGTTGCTTCACAAAGATATCATCAATTCCCTATCACATACATACGGAGATCACAGAATGTGTCAGGATTACAACTGTGATAAAGAAAATGTTTTTAATGACGGGTTGAAATCTATTCAAAACTCAACATTTCTTTTCCGACTTAACTCGATCATTTCAAATGTAGCTGCAAAATCACGAAGTTTAGTAGAAAACGTAAATACAAACATTGTCGAATGCTTCAACAATGTCATAGCAAAATTTATAGGAGGTAAACGCATAAATTTTGCCTTGAAACAAGGCTACCAAGGGAAGGTCTCCGCTGCGGTGTTATCGTTTAATGACAAGGCAGCAATATCGCATGTCTTTAAAACACTGACGAATAAAAACCTGTCAGCAGCCGGCCTAGCAGGAGTGGCGGAAGTTGCGGCAGCAGCAGGTGCAGCAGGATTGGCGGATTTTTTGGAAAGGAAAAGAAAAAGACAGAGGGCCCAGAAAAGAAAAAGCAGTTTGGAACATCCAGCAAAAAAAATCAAGAAAGGGGCAGTATCAAAACAAAATGATTATGGCCCTGCCAGTTCCGATCCAGATATGTCTGAATGTGATCTAGAAATAGCCAAAAAAGAATTTCTTAAAAATTTAGAAACTCTAACTGCTGACAGAGACGGAATCGAGCGAAATACGATATTACAAAGAGACAGTAGTGAGTGGCTAGAAATTCGGAAAAACTTAATTACTGCCTCTAATTTTGGCCCTGTTTGCAAACGACAAGTATCAAAGATACCGCCCCTTTAGTAAAAAACATATTGTATAAATCAAATATAAGCCATGTTGTATCTATTGCCCATGGTATTGAAAATGAGCAGCTAGCGTTGCAAAAGATACAACACCAAGAATATGTGTCTATTAAGCCTTGTGGACTGTTTATAGATAAAGATTTCCCATTTATTGGTGCGACGCCAGACGGGCTTATTGGAAATCATGTTCTGGTAGAAGTTAAATGTCCTTTTTCAGCGTCAAAAATTGGCTTGACAAAGGCTATAGAAGAAAATAATATCCAGATATTAAAATATAATAAAAAGACGCGGACTACAACAATTAATAAAAAAAGTAATTGGTTTTTTCAAGTGCAAGGGCAACTGCATGTAACAGGACGACGGCAATGTCTATTTGGTATTTGGGCCGGGGAAAAAGAACCAGTACATATCGAAAGAATCGAAAAAGATGATGAATTTTGGAAATCAAAGATGGAATAAAAGTTATCACACTTTTACCACAAATGTCTGCTGCCAGAAATCGTCAACCCCAGACATACTCGTGGTATGCCTATACGGAATTTGACACTTGAATGCGAATCCACCGAATCCGAAAATAAAGAAAATGAGAATTTGTTATCGCAAAACATTATTAATTTGCAATCAGCTCCTATTCCGTCACCCGCGGGGCAGTTCAGTGAGGACCTAGACTATAATCTTAATAAAGATCCAAATGCAACTTTGGGTCATAATATGACCGTATCGATCAATGAAAATGAGCCTAGCACTAGAACTCTAAATTATAATGAATTTTAATTAAAAATAAGCATTTTATTCCTCATATTAAATCCATCTGTATGTATAATAAATGAGAATAAATATTGTACATAACAATTATGTTTGTTTTCATTTCTTGTTTATATTCTTTAGGTATGTACCACAAACTCTCCTACAATCATCATTATCACCTCACTAATTCAAAAAGTTTAGTAAGAGTAATTATGTTTACAATCAATACCTACATAAGTCCAATAACTTTCATTTCAATCAAATAAAAGAATATACTAAGGGAATATAGTCAATAAAATAATCAATATACTAAAAGAATAAAGTCAATAAAATTAAACTCACCGTACCTACTGCATTATGTTATACTGTGGCGTTCTCGCCCGCCGACACAGGTCACCTAAGTTCATATCAAGTCGGCTCCCGCGTAACGCGGATGCAAGTCGACTGGGCGAGTAAAATGCCTAAATCTTCGAAACAAGGTGGCCTTAATAGTATAAAGAATCCGCATTCGGATAAAAAGTTTAATTAAATATACTTTAAGTTTTATTTTTAAAACATACGATGCATGTCTCGATACTTTTTTGTTTGACATTAGCGAAGTTACGGGAGGAATAAAATGTTTATTTTTGTATTAAATTATAAAAGTTACATAACATAACCACCTTATACAATTTTCGTATTCAATTATACGATGTGGCAGCCCCGCAGGGTTGTCTACCGAGTTTTATTTGTCATCCATGCTACCGAGTGTATACCGAACAGGTACCCTACCCCAGCCTGCAAATTTATGATATTCGCAATGAAAAAAATACTAATCGATAGATTTTTAATAGCTCAATTCAACTACGTAGCCCTTCCAAATTGCTCACCATTAATTATAAAATTAAAAATCAATAAAGTCCTTGAAAAAAAATTCATTTATCCGTATATTCAAATTTCTATATCTTTTGATATATACAATATTTTAAATTGCTCAAAGTTCTAAAATACTGCTCAAGTTGCATTTGTAATTGCTCAAGTAGAGTTCTCACCAGCTCCACTTTCCTTAATTATTAAATAAATATAAATAGTTTGAATAAATTTAACGTATAGATATGTGAGTGCTGCGCATGCGCGCAAACGTTTTGGAGCAAAGAAGAATATATAGAAAATACTTTGTAAACAGACATAAAGTTACAAAATAAAGTTACCTTTTAGTCATGATTTGATTTTTGTATAAATTGAACATAATGAATAAGTCAATAAATAATAAAAATACCTGATAATAGATGATGTTGTGCTTGGAGTATTACAGTTTCATTTCACTATGATGAGGTTATGAAACACTTGATTTTTTTGCCTTGCGACTCGCGTTACTGTTTGCGCGTTGTAAAATCCGATCCATAACATCCATATCCATATTAATATTATAATTGTGAAAGTGTATCTGTTTGTTGGTTTGTTTGTTTGTTTGTTTGTTTGTTTGATCGCGCTAATCTCAGAAACTTCTTATACGATTTGAAAAAATCTTTTTGCATTAGATAGCCCGTTTATTGAGGAATGCTATAGGCTACTACCCAAGGGATAAATGTCAACCATCTGGGTAGTTCTATATATTATTACTCATAGTATAAGCCCAAAGTGTTTTTTTTGTAGTTTGGGCACGAGCGAAGCCGTTGGTTTTCATAGTATTATATTAAATTGCAATGTTTTATCTCTTTATGTTACTTTTTATATTTTTTAAAATATTTAGACAAATGGTTTATTTAGTATAATACATTTGGTCTAGATAGTCATCCTTTAGGTTATATTTAAATAAATATTTTATAAGTTAAGGGAAAGTTAAAGTTAGTGAGGAGCGCACTGGGTAGAATTAGGGCTTGAATGGTACCCCCCCAACGTGCGTTCACCTTGTCGTGGTGGGGGGGCTCAGTAGTGCCCGGCAACCCAACCGGGCGCGAAGCCAAGAAACGCACAGGGAGGTGGCCCACTTCGGTGGGCGGTGGGAGGTGGCCCTCTTCGGAGGGCAGTGTACCATGCGGGTTGCTCCTGGTACTTCTCTGATAGCAGAGTGGACTGTGGAGCAACCCCGTGGTTCTTGTGGTCTGCTTCGGCAGACCTGCCGTCGGGGCGTCGTAGTTGAATGCGTAAGCGATCCTGCGACGCCCCATTAAGACGGGGGAAGGTTTTGTTGGGTTTTAGTGGGTAGTACTGGCTGTATTACGCCAGTGAGTCCCACACGTCGTGCGTAAATGCATTTCCCAACATTAAAAAAAAAAAAAAAAAGGGTACCTATACCGAACGCGACGCGCGTGGGTATCACAGATTAAATAGGTATAACTCGATCTCCGACCGTTTGTATGAACATTTAATACTGTATATAATATTACCGTGGTTATACCACCTTAAGCAGCTGCTAGGGAAGAATACTATGAAAAAAAATCTGAAGACCTTTTCTCACAAGAATTTTCAGATTGTAGTAATAATGATTCAGTATCAGAGAATGAACTATTTATTGTTTACATCCTGAATTTTAATATCACTATAACTTGGAGATTGTCATTTATTTATGTCCAAAAGTCACTAATTGGCGCCTGAAATCTGCCATTTTAATTTTCAACTATTTTTATATAGCATAAAACACTCGCGTTATCAAGACGAACTAACGACGTTTGAATCATCAGAATCGGCTTGCGCGGTTGGTCTCTAGAACGTCACATAGGAGCAAACATAGACTGTTATACACATTTTTCGACGCGGAGTTTTTTTCCCTCAAAAGAAAACTTCTAACGTAGCATCACTGAATCATATTATTATTAGTTCATTATAATTAACAGATAAAAAAATAATGCGACATTGAAAGACAAATCGCATAATCTAATACCTTTAAAAGAGCAATTCTTGTAGGTATTTATTTATTTATATATAGCGGCGATTTATTTGCACGGCGTAAGCATATTGGTCAAGCAGCCAAGGCGCAAGATTGACAATCAGTGTCCAGGTTCGAATCCTGATCGGATGCAATTTTTACTTTTGTTTTTCTGTATTTTTTTTGTATTTATTGAAGTTTTTAGTTTTTTTTTGTTTTTAAGCCAAATTAAAAAGATAAAAAATAATAAATTGTTCTTTTGGCCAAAAACTCCAAAATCACCACAAATTCGGCCAAGTGCTAGTGGAAGTTAGAACTCATAGAAAATAGAAATGGCATTTACTGAAACTTTCAGACTCAGTAACGCTTATCTAAGTCACCTTTACTACTTTTAAAGTTTCTGTTATTTAAAAATGTCTTCCAGGATTTGTATTATACTATATTATATATTAGGTGATAGATAATGGGACTCCTTCTTAATATTACATAAATGTGCTAAAGGGACCCTTACTAGTATATACAGGATTATAATAATACCTCCACATCATGTATAATAAAATATCTTACTACTCTGTAGTACTGAATTAATACTTTTTAAATTTACTGAGCAGTAAAAATTAATATTTATGATAAAGGTATTATAAATAAGAAATAATATACAAGTTGAGAATCAACTTTTATTTTTAGCAGGCAGCTAAGTGCACATAATATAGGTACTGCTAGGCAATCATATTTGTTTGATACAATTATTTGTATTTAAAGAAGCCTTCTTAAAATACATCATGTATAATTTTGCTTTTTTCAACCCTTTTATTTCTTTGCTCAAACAAAAGTGTTACAAAAACTAAGCAAGGTATATCCCCTCTTTACTTTTTAACAATGAACAACACCATCCCTCTGTTTTTGAACCATAATTTATGAATAGCTTACCAGAAACTGTAAAAATAAAATTAAATATACAAGTAGTCTGATATTTAAATGATATGAACTTGCAATAAGTTAGTATTTTAAATTATTACATTTTATCACAGGTATAGTAGGCAAAAATAACACAACAATTAAATCACAACAAAGTCAATCAACACTTATGCAAATAATTTGTTAGAATATACAAACACTTTAAGTGTATCAAAATGAGTGAACATCACTATAATACTAAATATGAGGCTAACTGTAACAGCTACATCTATCAATGCCATATCTATTTTCAAATAAATAAGTTATCTATATACATTTTTACTTAATAAATAAAACTTTGGTGTCTAATAAATCACTGACTAGGTAAGTTGAAACACAAATTACATTTGTTTAAAAACTTATGATCTGAATTATGATATAAGTACATATATTGCGGAGATTCATTATCAAATCCGATTTTTTACAAAACGGCTAGTTGTTTTACATAACAACTCCGTTTTGTAAAACCGAACGACGTTCAGCTGGTTTGTCAATTGTCATTGAGCTACGTTTTATAAAACTGCTACCCACGTTTAGACGTAATGCAGAACGGCATAACTGTTGTTGTCGCAGATAGATCGCCGAATCGGCTGTTTTACTAAACTATTAGTTATTTTACAAAACAGCTACGTTATGTAAAATCGCTGAACAGCGTTTTTGATAGTAGGGGAAATGAAAAGAAATAATATTCTAAATAAGAAACCTAGAAAGGTTTGAAATAAAAAAAATACGTATTGAGAAGGCTTATGCGGGAGCGAAACGTAGCCTTATCCTATTCAAACTACGTTATCCAAGTCGGATCTGTCACGTCGGAAATAAAAAATTACTAAAATTTACAATCTACAATATGACATTTCATTTAACTCTTTTTTACATAACATCTATTTGTTGACCCGCCGCATTGATAAACGAAAAATATTTAAGCAATATTACGTACGCACGTACAGTAATTATGTAAAACCTCTAAACTTCATTCAATTGTTTTACATAATGGAGCTGTTATGTAAAATTACTAGCAGTTTTGTAAAACAGCAGAATCAACAATCCATCTGCGATATATAGGTAGATATGAATGCTTAATCTTAGACTTATATAAGAATTGTATTAATAATAACATATTAGGAATTCAATAGGGAACACAACTCAAGAGAGATGCAAATCCGCACAACACAATTTTTACTGGACTTCATGACTGTCTTACAGATATGAAATATAATTATTGTAATAGTTTAAGGCACAAGTTTAGTATATAGAACGCAGCCTCTGTACCAGTGGGTGATATTTTTGAACAGGGGATATGATAGGGAGTCTAAATATATAAAAATTATTTTGAGAAAATGAATGAGTCAAAATATTTTTTAATATATTTAGATAGCCTATCATCTCCCCTATCCAGAAATATTACCCACTACTCCAGAAGCCGTGTCCCATATACTAAACTGCAGCCTAGTTTAATTTCCATATACAATTAGCTACAGCTTTATTAAATATGTATATATATATATATATATATATATATATATATATATATATATGCAGAATATATTGTAGCTTGTAAACTTTTTTGTAGAACTAAAATCTTTATTAGTAATAATATTAATCATATATATTGGTCAAAAGATATATGTACAATTGTTATTACAATTGATAAATGTGAATAAATAAACAACTTACAATGTGTTCGAGAGAAGCCAAGTTACAAAACATTTTATATTCATTAAAAGATTCATGACAGGATACTAAATCTAAACATTTGTATTAGTTATTGTGCCAACATCCCTAACTTACTCCTTAACTGTGAATCTGGTGGCAATGCTAGTGCCCATTTACGCAAACCTACAAGTAGTACAGAACACAATACTAGAATAGCTCCACATACTGAGAATTTGCTAGGTATTTCATCAAAAAACATAACTTGCCATAGAAAGGCAAAAACAATATCTGCTGACCGAGCAATTGCAACAGGTCCGGCCTGTTCCATTTGCAAAGACATAGTAAGTAAAATTTGCCCTAAGTAACTAAATAAGGCAAGGCATACAACTAAAAATCTTTCTGTTCCACAATTAGGCATACACAAAACACCAAATATAAAAGAGTAAAAAAGTGTTTGCATAATTGCAATGGCTCCAAAATTGGTCATGATTACTGAAAAATGTAATCCTTTTAGAACTCTTAATAAAACATATGCATTTGCTCCAAATATTGTTGAAACAAAGGCAGCTATAGCACCTCTTAAGCTGTTATAGTTCTGATTAGTTTCAGAAGGTGTGCTACCAAATATAAATGGTGGGTGTGTGATTAAAATTACACCAATTAATGTTAAAATAATCGAAATTGTGTTCCAAATACCACATGGTTCTTTTAAGAAAACTCGCGCAAACAGTGCTACAAATACAGGCACTGAGAAAACTATAACTGAGGCATCCGCAAGAGGCATATTACGGAAGGCATAAAAACTTAACATTAAACCAACTGTGCCTACTATTGACCGTAAAACTAGCAAAACACGTTTACCTTGCGGAAATATTGGCTGCTCTGTGTAAATAACAATTGGTATAGTTGGAAGTAGTACCCCTATAAACCTGAACATTGCTAGCTGCATAGGGTCTATATTTACCAAACTTTTGACAATTACTGAACATAGCGAAAAAAACAGTGATGACAACGTCGCTAGAATCAGTCCCAGGTAGGGACATCGTTTGATAAGTGGTCTCTTGTTCTCCAGTAAATTTGGTATAGATTCGTCACCACTGCCCACTGAGAGATCCACAAGGTGTTGTAGTTCTAAATGCTCAGGCATATTTTAATAGCTGAAACCACACCCAATATGAAAATATGAAAAAATAATCCATTATCTAATATTATGACAACGTTAAGTTATACATACAATAATATTGTATTATTAGTATTACTAGGGTACTATAGTTGTATCACAAGTCACATAGACAATTTCATTTTTGGTATAAGTCACCATTCCATTTAATATATATAATTTAATTTAAGTTGAATTATAAAATCCAAAACGCATAATCCCCATGACATTTTGTTCGACAATCAAGTTTTTGTTGTATTTGACAGCTGAGTTTCCTGACAATTTCAAATACCACAGAAAAAAAAGATTATTTTAAACAGCAAACTTATTTTATCATTCTAATAATATTATATCAAATCAAAAAAAAAACATTATAAATGCGAGTATTTCACATTAAACTAGTATTACACAAAGAATTATCTTTATACATATTAAAAGGAACAGCACACCGAAAATCATTAATTCGAAAAGAAAATTTGGATCATCCCTTTCCTCTTGGTACGATTACCTATTGAAAGAAAGAGATAGCTTATCCTTCTATGCAGTAATCAGTTTATGCATTCTTTAACAGTTACACTTAAAATCTTTTTTAATAACATATTCATTTATTTTATTTAGTTGATATGTTATTAATTCCGATATTAATATAGCGATTTACTTAAATAATAATATTAAAACAAACAATAATTGAAATACTATTATGTATTGTATACGTCACAGATATTTATCTCTTTCATTCATAAGTGTATGAAGCTGAGTTAGAATAGATTAGATATACCTATTTAATTTATTTATAATCTTATATTTTCAATGTACGAATTATTTCTCATATTTAAATTTTAGTATCATTAGCTTCCTTTTAATAAAGTCTATTAAAGTGTTAAACATTTATTTATGTGTGGTAAAATAAGTCTATAGCCAGAAATGTAAGGATGTTGCGCAATTATAGCTATCTCGTTTTGTCTCGTACAGTTTTCTCAATTCAAAATGACACTTTCCCCTTCCAATATGCTCGTTGGCAAAGTGACTTCATAACTATAAAGCTATGTCTGTCTTTCTTGTGTACGTGAGATCTATTTATCCTAAAATTTAACATGTAAACTGTGTTTTGTTGTTATGTGCGCTTATTACATAAATATATAAAGCATTTTGTGAATAAAGTACTTTTTTTTTCTTATAATATTATATCAAATATTTCTGTGAGAGCTGCATAACAAGGACAAAAACAGCTGGATTGGTGTCCGACAAAATGGCTGCCACTAATAAAACGCAGAAATACAATTTCGAAAAGATATGTCGCGCTTGCTTGCAGATAAAAAAGGACATGCGTCCTTTATTCGAACAACTCACTGCAACTATGTTAATGGGGATATCAAAAGTGCAGGTGAGATGACAAAATGATAAAATTATTTTTGGAAACGGCTGTCGTCTCTTTCTTACACGTTGATTCGTTCGTATGAAAGATGCGACAACAGTCCCGCGTAAGTCATCTTTGTTTAGAAGTCATGGAATAGTCATTCAAGACTTTAGTGCTTGCGTATTCTAGGAATTTGTTGAGAAATATCTGGCTGTCCTTGTCTGATTTTGGCGTGTCGAATGGATGAGAGAATGAGATATTTCAAAATGCATTGACAATTAATAGAAAGTACTTTCTTTTCAAAAGTTTAAATTATTCTTGATGATTTTTATTATTTAATTTTGCGTGTGTCATTAAAATATTTGAATATAAAAAAATAGACAAATAGTTATAAAGAATATAAATTGTTTGGAATATTTAATGTTTGAATTAATTATCCTTAGGCAAATTTTTTTTTCGTTAACAATGGAGTTACCTACCTACTATTTTTTATGCTTATAATAATAAATAAAATATACTAAATTAGTTTGTTTTAATATAAAATAATAATATAATTAAAATATTGTACCTACGTTATTTCGTATACCTACTAAAAATATTAATCCTCAGAAATGGAAGGGAAACTTAAGTATTTCTTGGATTTTTTTTTAAATTGTAATTTTTACCGGTGGTAGGATTCTGTCAAGCCTGAGGAGTCCGACTGGATGGGTACCACCCCCTTATCTATTTCTCCCGCTAAGCAACAATGATTACATTGTTGTGTTCCGGTTTAAAGGATAAGGTACCTAGCCAGCGCAATTATAGGCAAGAGGCATATCATCTTAGTCCTCACAGTGACAACGCACCTGCGGTTCTGCATTTTTGTAACATAAAACCTAAGTGCATGAACCGTAGTTGCTATGGGCAACACGTACTGCTTTCCATCAGGTAGTCTGTCTGCTCGTTTGTCACTGAACACCATAAAAAAATATTTTGTCCAATAAACTGATGTGAAACGTCGTAAATATGGTGATGAATATTTCACTGAGATTAGCCAACTGCGCAGGAGATATTATTACAGTACAATAAAAACCGACTTCAAACAAAAGCACTAAAAAGTAAAAAATAACTGATTGGTAGTTTTCATTTACTATATAACACATACATGATACATACATACATCGGTGGTACAGTCGGTGTGCTTTGCTTTGTATGGGCTGGCACCGATTTCGAAAATATTTGATTAGGTATGTATGTATGTATGTGTTATATAGTAAATGAAAACTACCAATCAGTTATTTTTTACTTTTTAGTGCTTTTGTTTGAAGTCGGTTTTTATTTCTTTGTTAAAAAGTTTTTATTTTTCCCTTTTTAGTGTAGACAGTAGTAGCAAAGTAAGGATTCTAAAGTGTTAGGCTTGGCTTGTCAAATCAAACAAAATAAGCCCAAACTCAAAGTATCTACTATTAGCCGTTGAAGAGTTCCACTTATCCACCTTCTGGCCTTACCATCAGATCAGGTCAAAGTTTCAAGTCAATATGACAATTAGAAGTAGGTTAAATCCATCATTAGCTATTTTTCCACCCTTAGGGGTGGTATTTTTTTTTATTTAAATGGGACCAATCTGGAAGTAATCACTTTCAAACAACACAAAAATTGTCCAAATCGGTTAATGAATGACGGAGTTCTGAGGTAATAAACATAAAAAAAAACAGTCGAATTGAGAACTTCCTCCTTTTTGAAGTCGGTTGAAAAGTGTACGCGCATATTTTAATTTTGTATTTTCTAACTTTTTATTACTAAATTTTTATAAAAAATACTCGGGTTTGTCCCTAGCTTGCTTCCCAATAAAAACTGTCCTCCCCATGTCCAACCACTTCAGGGATTGATGATTTCCGGGATAAAAAGTATCCTATCCTATGTCCGTCCCAGAGTCTTAAACTTCTATCTTCTTACCAAATTTCATCTAAATCGGTTCGGTAGATCCAGAAATTACCCCCTACAACGTCACAAACTCACAAAGTCTACCTCTTTATAATATTAGTACTTAGGTATAGATAGCCTATATGTTAGGTACTTTGATGTATCTATACATAGTATAAAACAAAGTCGTTCCCGCTGTTTGTACGCTTAGATCTTTTAAACTACGCAACGGGCTTTAATGCAGTTTTCAGTAATAGATAAAGTGATTCAAGAAGAACGTTTATATGTATAATACATGCATATTACTGTTAAAACGTACCTACTCACTAGTAAGCTATATTACTGTGAAGTTTTATCAACATCAGTCCAGTAGTGTTTGCGTAAAAGGATCACAAACATTCATTCACATCGTCACAATCTTCGCGTATATATCTAGTATATACTTATGTATCTATTATCTATATATTATAGGAGAAGGACCGAATATGGAATACATAAACAAATTCTGAAAAAAATCAGTACAAAAGTTTTATTTTAATCAGTTTAATGGTTTACAATTAAATGCAGTCGTAATCACTCTTGAAAAGTAATAATGAAATCAACAAATAATAAACACTTTCCGTAATATTATTAACTAAAATAAATCAACCAAAAAATTGCTTCTCAAAAATGTGATCCCATTATGGAATACCCTATTCCATAACATGGAGGTATACTCACGATAAAATAGTGAAGGCATTATAAATTCGATTTTGTCTTTTCAGATTATCAGTATGGATGAATCTGTTTGTATCATCTGCAATAAGGCAGATGATAAGCAAGTGTATGAAATAAAAAAGATTTATTAAACATATATTTTTTTTCACCATCGGAAAGTAGACATTTCAACGAACAGAAAACATACTAACTTTTTGAAAAAAGCTGATATTTTGACGGGTGAATTTTCAATTGAAAATTAGGGTGTTTTTTCGATATTAATTCAAAATAAGGTGAAAAAATAAATATTTTTAATCAAATAAATTACAGCGTATTTGAGACATAAAAAGGCAAGTTTTCACCAAATTTGTTAAAAAAAATTTTGTGAAAGATAAAAATAAAAAACCAAAAAGTTGGTTTTTTGAATTTTTCACATAAATTTTGAGGTTATGTGAAAAAAGTGTAAATACAAAAGTTTTAATCTTTTTATTACCTACAACTTTGCTATTTGATTTTTTTCGATAGGACTTTTAGTTTTGCCGGAAATCGAGAAAAACCGTTTTTTACCCTTAAAAGCTCCCTCCCACCCCCTTCCCGACCTCAGATCGCCCGTAAATTATTTTTTTTTTCATTTTTATAATATTCCCCTCCTTTTCTAATGGGTTGCATCCTACTATTATTTTTTTGGTTTCAAAAATTATCGACTCTGGTCTATATACAGATATTGTCAAAGCGTGTACCAAAATTCTATAAAATAGTCCTTTTAAAGATTTTAAACAAACATATTTCTGTAACTAAGGTGGCAGTAGGTGACGGTCTACCAGCTCAGCTCTGCCTACAATGTGTTCACCAGATATCAAGATGTCACGCGTTCAAAGAGCTGGTGGAGAGAAACGACGGTACACTCCGCGAACAAGCGAAGTTGATGGCAGAGGAAGCGCTAAAATTGGAAAATTTAGAGGTTAGTTACAAAGTATTATTTTTTCAGGAGACTATATTGTATTAAGCTATACTAATATTTTTTAACTTACAGAAGACATTTGAGTCTATTTCATCTATATAAAACTTCAATTTTAAGTTTACTTCCGGAAGTTAAAACTCACATATCTCTCGTATGTTTAGGTACTAACAATAATGCTTTTATCCTTCTTTACATGCTCTGTAACTTAATAAATAATAAATAGGTTCGATTGGTTTAAACATATACGAGGTGTCGTTATATTCGTCTTATCATAATCAAAATAATCATATAGGTAACATTTAGAAAAAGAAATGGTAGGTACACACATCGATATTCTTAAAACGTTTTTTTTATAATGTGAAAATCGATTCACAATTGGTGAAAATAAGCACAACATACCTACAAAATATAGACTAACTGTGTACTTACATCCTTCTTTTAAGAAGTCGGTAAAAAATAGACTTATTGTGAATACAAATTGCTGTTTGCTAGCGAAAAAAAATATCAAAATATTTGATTTTTAAATATTTTACAGAAAGAAAAAGACCTGAACTCAGTGTACAGAAATATACAGTTCATAGAAGTGCCTAGTTTGAACAGCAGTCAAATTTTAGACGGGTTCTTCACAGAAAGTGCTGATCAGACGAATATTACTCAAGAAATATTACAAAAAGAGGAATTCGATATAGATAAGGTATGTATTGAAATCTTAGAAGAGATAGAAATTGGTAATCTCCACTTAAATATCTTCCTTGTACATAGTGCACTTAGGGACAGATAGATAATTTTATATATTTATATATATTTTTTTAATTTGTGTAGTGGTCTTAGGAATAAATCAATAATTAAAATATTATTTCAACGAAATATTTACAAAACAAATAACAAATTTCGAAGAATGTATTTTTATTCCATTTATAAACTTCTATATTTATAAACTTAATGTTTTTTTAATATTAAGTTTAAATATATTTGGTTCAAAATCGTTGTCACCAAATAACTCAGGACTATGCACATAGAACTATTATACAAACGAATGGGGCATGTAAGAAAAGTATTTTAAATATTGAAGATATTGAATTTCACTAAAGAGAAAGTGGATGTTTCCCTTGAAAAAAGCTTGATATCTTCAATATTTAAGGGTTGCTCTGTAATTGTGAAATACAATGTTCGAGAGATTTTGTTTTTATCATAGACCCTATTGATTAAGTAATTCGATAAAAAAGTGACGTACTTCTTTGCACTTTTAGTTGGTTCGATTACCGGCTCTGGTAAGCTTTATTTAAATGCAGTGATTAATATTTTTAAAAATAATTTCTTTTGAGTGAAACTTAATATCTTCAATATTTAAGGTACATTTCTTCCATGTCCCGTTCATTTGCTATATCCTGTATCTATACATATAATAAAATCGTAACTAAGCCCGAATCTGTACATGAAATATTTTTTGGAAAATCTTATTGAAATAGACTAAAACGCAAGCGGAGCCGCAGGCAATGCTAGTACAGATATAATATTTTATTCGTTTTTTAAAATACCATAATTAGCTGAATCCAGTGCCAGTCCAAGCAAAAACAGACGAGGGTTTAAACTCAGATGAGGAGAATTACCTCCAAATGGTAGTATTTCAAGCGACATCGTCTGTGGCCCCAGGACGCCACGTCTGTAATCTTTGCCACAAAGAATTCAAACACGCCAGATGGTTGAAACTACACATGCGTTCACATTCTAACTGGATAAAGGCAAACTGTAAGAAACCGCCCAAATGTCCGATATGCGACAGGACTTTTAAGGTAGGTTATTTTTTTATTTTATTATTATAATACATATTACGTAGTGTAGGTACCTACTTATTTGGTATAAATTAATAAGCACTAAATTTGTATTGTCATAAATTACATTATGTCAATTTGTAGAGAAAACTAAAAATAATTAAAAAAAATAATGTAAGAAACAACCGAATTAGACTTTTTCGACTTTATTAAGAGTAAAAAATTAAATTTTTGTCCTTTATTAAGAGTATAGTAGTTCAAAAAACCCGCCAAGAAACAAGCATTTAGGTTGATTAAGAACTCAGTTCTAATATTTGGACAACCCAACATTAATTCTTGTTAATTATAATATTTCTTTATATTCTAGCTTAAATCATCAAATAGAATATCCTTATTTTAGGGTCCGGGTATGTTAAAGATGCACATGCGTACACATGAACAACGTCCGCCGAAACAGCCGACGTGTTCAGTATGTCAACGGACATTCCCTTCCAAAACGTTATTGTACCGTCACAGACAAACACATTTCGAACAGAAAACCCATCAGTGCACTGTTTGTGAGAAGAGGTTCTTTAGCGGTTATGCCCTAAGGTCACATATGGCTAGGCATAGAGGCGAAAGACCGTACGTGTGTGTTATATGTTCGAAGAGCTTTTATAATTCTACTGATTTGAAGGTAAGCCGTTTTTTATTGTTTTTTTTTTAGTTATTAATATAATAATAGTGAATTAAAAATATTATAAATAATATTAAATTTAAAATTTAAAATGTATTTAAATATTGAATTTTTATAAAGATATAGTTAATAATAGTTTGAAAATGTGGCACTTCTAAGAGTCATTGAAGAGTTCCATTATTCCTCTCCTGGCTTCTTCATCAGATAAGCCTAAAAGTTAAAAATTATTGTACATACTGTCGTACGAATTTCTTATAGATATGTAGTTTCAAATCGATACAACATTTGATTTCTACAATTTCTTTACATTGTTACGTGGATATGTAATAAAAGTGTATAAGATATGTACAAACGAAAATGACATAATAGTTTGATTTTAATCAAATCAATAAATGTTAATTATATATTGATGGCACAGACAACGCTCCGCACGGTAACTTCTCAAAATGTTCATCTTCCTCATCTTTGGTCTTAAACGCATTTTCGAAAGCTTTTTTACTACGTTTCGATAGATATACCGGAAAAATTATATTGAATCGTATTTTCAAATTCCCTCTAGCCCTATTAGGGCATGCCGGTATCGGTAACCCTTCATCTTCGATAATTTTTTCATAAGTTGGGGTTATAACGTCAGTAATTTTAATCCTCAAAGTTCTGTCGTCTAAAGAAGAGAACACTATCGTGATACCACATAGAGCTTCTTGCAATGATATGGTTCTGAACATCAAGAGATCGCTTAACCCTGATCTGACGAAGTTTTCATGTGGACGATCCTCAGTTATGAATATAACATCCGCTGGTATTCTAGTTGGACCTTGGTCACCCTCCTCTTTGAATTTAATCTCTGTATTCGGATAAATGCCTGGCTTGATCGGAATAGATAAAACTTTCTCGCGAAGTTTCAACTCTGAACAGGTTTCGTCGGTGAACACGAGGCGTTGTATCTTCATTTTTTTTAAACAACCCCTAAATACCTCCTCCAAAGTAAGAGCTAGTGGACGAACTATCGTTTGATCTTTTTCCTTATATCCTTTACCCAATGGAGATTCAAACATTGGTGGTGGGTTCTCATAGTAATCCAATAAGTCGGCGTACGGGTTTCCTGTTCCGAAGAATTCCTGATAAGTCCTTATAGGATCGCCGTGGTATATATAAGGCTGGATGTACTCCTTAGGTCCGGGCACTCCCCTTTTAAGTCCTTCTTCCCCATATTGATCGAATATCGCCCTATTTTTATGATCTACTAAAACCTCATAAGCCTCGCCAATTAGAGCGAAAATTCGTCTCATATTTTCGTCGTTGTCGTATCTTTCAGGATTGTATTTGAGTGCGAGGCGTCTGTATGCTTTTTTAATTTCACTTTGGTCACTGGATCGCTTTACTCCCAAAATACTGTAATAATCGAAACCCATTTTAGTTTATATGCTTTATCTTAATTATTTTAATTTTAAGATTATTTTCATGACAGTTGCGGTTTGTATCTATCAATTTAATGTCTGTCACTATAATTTTAATATCATTTTTTTACGCTATTATTGATGCCAGTTTTTTTATCGGCCTTACAGGTGCATTTCCGTTTGCACACCGGGGAAAAACCGTTGAAATGCATAGAATGTAATAAACCGTTCAGACGACATTCTACTTTGTGTCAACATATGAAAAAACATAGAGGAATAAGAAATCATGTATGCAACGTTTGCAATAAAGCGTTCTTTGAAGTTTCCAAGTTGAATGCACATATGAGAGTGCATACTGGTAAGCTTAAATATATGTACATATTAACCAAAAATGTGCTTCTTCGATAGTTTAAAATTAATTTAAATTATTAAATAATTTATTAAAGTCACGACACGTTTGGCTCAGTTTGTAGTGACCGTACTTGCGCGGTCGCGGATTCGAGTCCTGCTGGAGGTATTCATTTGTGTGATGAACACGAACGTTTGTTCTCAAGTGTTTATATTTATAATGTAAATTTAAAGTTATATATGTGTAGTGTATTGACTATCTCGTATCCATAACACTAACCTCGTAGCTTACCATGGAACTAGATGGTGATGTGTATTAAGATCTATCTATAGTAGGTACCTATTTAGAATTATTGTCTGTCTCTCTGTCTGTGACCGTATCACGAGAAATCAACGCTAGATTTTGATGAAATTTGATGATATGAATTTAATGATGATAACTGGTTATCCGGATCAACATATAGGATACTTTTTACTGCGGAAAATCTCATCTGTGAGAAATCTATGCGAACCGTTAAAATGTAGGGACAAACCCGAGCGGAACGAGGGTGAGTCCCTAGTCTTATTTTTGTTTTTGCCTTAGTTAGTTTTGAGCAACTGCCTCGGTTGTATAGTGGCTAGCATGTACAGCCACAGGAGGACATTTTGAATAAAACTATCTTTTCGGTATTTTTCGCAGAATTATTTTGATTTTTCGTTCCCGATTTTACGAATGCTTTACATTTACAAAGTACCTACCTATCTTACAATATTTGTTAATTTTAAAACAACAATTTTAAACAAATAAATCTGTGCAAAAATCTTAAAAGATAGTTATATTTTAAAATGTTAAATATTTAAGCGTAAATTATACCGTTTATACTTTTGCTAGTTGTCAAGGGAAATCTCATCAGTACCGATTTGAGTTAAATATATATTTTATAGTATTTAAGTTTTGGATTTGTTACAGGTGAAAGACCATTCGAGTGTCAATATTGTTCGAGAACGTTCGCACAGCAGTCCGCGTTAATATACCACAAGCGCACTCACACTGGGGAGAGGCCGTTCGCCTGCAAACTTTGTCCCGCGCGCTTCACAACATCATCTGCACGCAATAACCATATGTTAACACATACTGGTAATAAGAAGTGAGTATTGTGTGTTCTTAGGAGTGAAACTTCTTTAAAATCGTTGTGATTTGAAAGTTGGTCATCGTACACTTGTCACCCAAAGGGTAAGTTACCCAAAAAGCGGGTAATTTTAGACGATTTTTGATGGCGGGTAATTTTAACGGGTACTTGCATTGAGCGGGATCAAATCAGGTATTTTAATTTAGCTGATTAATTTGATATTTTAAGTGTTTTTTTACGTTTGATTTAATATTTGAAAGCTGTAAAAAAATTGAGAACCGATTAAAATGATTTCTTTTTCTAACATTAGTACTTTCTTCTATTCTATATAAAACGGGAAAAAATTACTTAAAAAAACTTTTCTCGGGTATTCTGTTCATGGTCGGCGCCGGCGGGATAAACCGGGTATTTTGAGGTTTATTGGTCGGGTAAATCAACGAGTGTTATCTGGCCCTGCAACTAACACCACATCCCGCAGGTTCGTGTGCCCGGTGTGCTTCAAAGGCTGCACGTCCCGCACGGAGCTGCGCGTGCACTCGAGCAAGCACACTGGGGAGAAGCTGTTCGGATGCGCGCAGTGCTCGCAGCGGTTCAGCTCCGCCTCGTACCTGGCGGTGCACCGCCGGACGCACACTGGAGAGAAGCGGTATCAATGCGATGTATGTGGGAAGGGTGAGTACTGAGCGTTTTACATTATAATCTACTAATACATAAAGTCTATCATCTCAGTGTTTATTGTGTAATTACCAATTTTTTTAGTACAGAATTATTGACCTAAATGTCAATTTTATTAGTGTAACGACAAATTTTACTTTTATAAAACTGAAAAATGGTATTTTATCTATATATGTATTATGTATGTATATAAATCTTAGAAATAAAGCTTTGTTTTTAAAAGAAGAAAAACTTTGTAAAGTACGACAAGTATTGGTGGTTGAACAAATAATCATTAAGGCGACGAGTCGTCTAACGAAGGCGTATAGACACACACTCACTCGCACTCGACTAAATTATATGTCTTACAAGATGGCACGGTACATTAACTTTGAACAGTTTGTGATAAAAATTGCTATTTTTAGCAACTCTAGTAAATCCTAAAAATAATAAAATAATAAATACAGAGTTATAATTAAATATCCTTAAAATGATAAATACGATAAACTCATTTAATAACATTAATATAAAATAATACCATTCCAGGTTTCATAGAATGCAGTTCGTACAAAAAGCATGTGAAAACACATGCCCTAGATAAAAAAGAGAACGAAGTGGCAAATAACGCAGAAACATACGAAACGGAGGAAACTAAAGAAACAATATCCGAAGGAAAATGTACTGAGAAAGTGGAGGAAGTTCAGGAAGATAGTGCACAGGAAACACAGATTGTGCAAAATCAAGAAAATGGCACACAAAAGAGGTTTAAGTGCGGTCTGTGCGTCAAGAGCTATATGTATTTGCACAGTTTAAAAAAACACATGTACAGTCATGTGCAAATGTGTGTGCTGAGTCCCGACGGGTCTGAGAGATTGTATGCCTTCAAGGTAGTTTACTTATGTTGCATTTATTTTTATATTTAAAGAAGAATATTTTTATCTATACTTAGGTATTAAAAAAGTTTGTGTTAAAAAAATATGGATTCCTTTTTAAGATCATATGGTAATTTGCAACAAACTGAAGCCCAAACAAGCACTAAAGAAAATGTTTGTCGACCAATTTACATTTGCTAATTTCTAGAACAGATTGACCAATTTATTGCGACTTTTATTATAGGATTGATATACAAAATAATTTAATTTAATTCACTTCCTACCTTCAGACCTTTTTCATCAATATATTTATCCCAATCAAATTCCAGCAACAACAAGAGCTACAACAGCAACAACAACAACAGCAGCAGCACCAACAACAGCAGCAACAACAACAACTCCAACAACAACACCAAGTGCAGCAACAGGTGCAGCAACTACAACAGCAAGTGCTGCAAGTGGGCAGTGTGCAGCAACTAGCAGTGCCAATACATACACCACAAGGCATCACTGTATCTGGAGTGCAGGTAAGATATAATAGTTTTTACCAGTAAAGCGAGTTTTTAAAAGAGTGAGACATGTTGACCTTACAATATAAAAACAGTAACTTGCATATAGCATAAAGAAGATATAAGTGATTAACCGAATCTAAGGTAACTTGTATGTAAGAACTAGCCAAGTCAAATCTTGAACTTCAATTATTTATCCTAAGTTATCTACTCTGTGTAAATAATTCGAGTGTTCAAATTTAAGAAGTTCTATTTTTAAATAGCGAACAATTTTGTAGCAGAAAAATAAGAAATTGTGTTTTTAATTTATTTTAGGATGTTGTATGTTCTTGTGAAAAAAAATCAGGTTCTCAATTCTTTTGTCAGTGATGTTGACAACCACGCATATTCTTCATATTGAACTTGACTCCCATTTTCATATTTATGTTTTTGATGGGATATCATGAGTTTTTGTAAAGAATATTCATAATTCCAAAGTGATGTAAATTCAATCTTTTGTTCATAATTTTGCGACTATGCTACTATACTAATTTGTTAATGGATAAGGCAGAATAGATCAGAATAGAATCTTTTCTCCAGAGAAAGAAAAAGTTTTTGCTGTTACTATGATTGCTATTGATATTATATTTCAAAAGGCACTAGCTATTAAGCTATTGCTATTATGTTTTGGAAGGTGCAAGGTGTTAACAAATTATTATTTTTTCAAAATTAAAAAGATTACTGTTATCGGATTTTTCTCTTTGTACGCACACGATTACCTATCTGAAAACCAAACTTTAACTTTCTAGGTCATCTGGAAGTGGGTTAGGTTTTACTACTATATGTCAGCCAGTCAGTAATAAAAATGCTGATTATTAAACTTTAATATCGCAATAACCGTTTGAGCTGTAATTATGAAATTGAGGATTCTAGTTAATCCAAGGGGATTGAATAAATCAACTAAATATCATGAGTTTATGTTAAATAGATTTTGAGTTATTACGAGGTGAAAAGTGGCTCCAAATGGTTCGCGTAAAATATACACACGGTGCTGCGTCGCCAGTTCTTTTGGCTTGAACTTGGCTGGACACGCTACCGCGTGTCTTGATCACAGTAACAGTCTGGATTTGGGATGTTGGTGGTGTTGCACCCTCATACCTAGGTAGAGCACGTAAATATGTCCTGTCGGTCCTGCTCCTGATCTCTCACTGAGAGTGTCGAAGTATGTGGCTGTCGGACCTTGAGAGTGAAAAGGAATGAATAGTGCATTTTTATTTGATGCACTTGTTCATTGTAATTTCTCCTGCGCAGTTCGCAAGTCGCAGTGAGATTGACCGTTGCCGAAAATTGTCACTTTATTGCACATAAATAATGTTATATTAACAGTACAGAGACCAAGTGGGCAAAAGTGGATTTTAAATAAAACTATAGAGAAGAGTCTCTCCCGTGACCATGATTGCTGTAAAGCATTCGCAACTTTGGGAATCAAAAATCTAAATAAATCGCGAAAAAATCTGAAAATATGGTTTTATTTAAAACTAGCAACTCGCCCTCGCTAAATCTAAAACACATCTATCCCACGAGAACCGTAAATTTTTCCGGAATAATAAGTAACCTATGTGCTATTCCAGACTATAATCTATCTCTGTGCCAAATATCATGCAGATCCGTTTAGCCGCGTGATTGAATAACAAACATCCTTCCATACTTTCTCATTTATAATATCAATGGCATGTCAAATATTCGCGTAAATTTAAGAAACTATTGGGTAAAAGTGGACGTATCTCTAGAAGAGATTCCTTCCAGCCAATCTTATAAAGTGAGAAACAGTGTCTTATAACGGGCAAAATTATATTAATTACAGGGCGGTCAACAATATCCAGTTATATCCACGGTGCAGTCGCTTCAATTGCAACAAACACACCAACAAATCAATACGGTAATTTTTACTATTATATAAAAATGATTGTTTACTTATTTAAAAACTTCATTGCATATATAAAACTAGCAGAACCCGCGACTACGGCCGCGTTCAATTCACAAAAAAATATTCTTTGGCTATATGTTATCATCCAATATTTTACCCTCTTAGGGGTTGAATTTTAGAAAACGCTGAAATACGTAACTCATTATTTTTGCTGTACTCAATTCATAAGAAATTTCATGCAAATATCTTCAAAGAATAAAAAGTTTCATACAAACTTTTATCTCCAATTTCACCCCCTTGGGGGTTGAATTTTGAAAAATCTTTCCTTAGTGGATGCCTTTGTCATATGAGGAATACATGTGCGAAATTTCAATTTTGCGTAGATACATCAATCAATCACTTTTGCCTTTTATATATATACATAGATATGATCGACACCCCCTCATCTGTTTATAGAGTATACCTCAAGCTCTGATCATACTCCCAGGTCCCCCTATTTCCCTGTGAGAGTTTCGGTTGCTCCTCCCTAAATCCATCCCTTTATATTTACACAGTACAAGTAAATATAAATATGTAAATAAATAAATATGTTGGGATATTAACACACAGCACCGTCAAATTCCATGGTAAGCTACGAGGTTTGTGTTATGGATACCAGATAGTTGATACACTACACATATATAACTTTAAATACATACATATTATAAATATAAACACCCACGACTGGAGTACAAACATTCGTGCTTATCACACAAATTAATGCCCCCAGCGGGACTCGAACCCGCAACCGCAGGTATAGCAAGCACTACAAACTGAGCCAAACGTGTAACTGAAGCGTGTACAAGTAAATAAATTAAGTATTATTGTTTTATTTCAGCAACCGCAATTACAAGTGCAGACGATACAGATACATCCCCAACACCAGCCCATACAAATACATGTAAGTACTATCTTTCATTATATAATATGAAAATTTTGGTTTGTATGTATTGTTTAATGCAATATCATTAAAAAAAATTAAAAAAAAATTGTCCAAAAATAAAAAAAAAGATTTTTTTAGGGTAGGTATACCACCCTTATCACTTAGGGGTATGAAAAATAGTTTATGTCCTATTCTCAGACCTACCGAATATAGTATACAAAATTTCATAAGAATCGGTCAAGCCATTTCGGAGGAGTTTATATTATATTAGAATAGAAGAAGAAGAGAGATAGAAAGAAGGAAGGACAAAAAAACTATTTATTTACTATTATAATAGGGAATATGCATGATTTTCTTTTATTTTTTATACAATAGCTTACATTGTTATATAATTGAAAAAAAATATCCAGCTCCAAAAAAACTAAAATTTATAGATACTTTAATATTAATTTTAAAATTTAATGGATACTGTATGACCCCTATACACTTTAACTCCAGAGGCTAAAGGTTTATACAGTGTATGGTTTGCAAAGTTTTTTGTGCATTAATGAATTATAATAATTATATCTAATATATAAATATCTCGTGTCACGGTGTTTGTGGTCGCACTCCTTTTGAAACGGCTCGATCGATTGTAATGAATTTTATTTTGTACATTTGGTAGATTTGGTAGATATGAGAATAGGTCGTAAAGTATTTTTCACCCTCCTATCGCCATCTCGAATTTTTTAATCGCAATTTTAGTATTTTTATACGAACAATATATCCAAATAATATTATAGAGGCGAACCTGAACAAAGTGAGGGTGACTCGCTATATAAGATAAAGCAAAAGAGGTTTTTTTTATAGATTGAAAGCGGGTGTAGCCGTTTCTGTTAGTTATGTATATAAATGAATGTTTCCAGGCGGTGGGTGTGCAGCAGGTGCAGCAGGAGCAGCTGCACGTGGCTACTTCCTCTTGCCAGACCATGCTGCCCAATATATTACAGGTAAGTTATTAGAGAGCTAAGGGCGTGCTCACACGATGAGTTTTTACGCACTGTCAAGACGCGTTTGTCGCACGTTTGTATTTATATGAACGCGAGTGAATTGCATTTTTAGGATTGCGTTGTCAAAAATGGAATTCTCATAATGTGGTTAGGTCCGTCTGTCCATATGTCACAGTCATTTAATCAGAGAGTTGGAGCTAGTTATATTGCAGGAATTTGGTAGGTAAGATAAATTATGAAAAATAAAATGAGTGGTACCCATTTTGACTCTATATTATGGTTATTGGGTATTTCTGAACGAATTTTTAAAATAGAGGTACATATTCTAATTTTGTTATCTATAAGCAGCATATGTAACAAATAAACTTCTTTCGATTTCATTATCAAAATAATATAATCAAAACATTAACAAATACAAAACTCAGTTACAGCCGGGTGCGGTGGTGTCGGGCTTGGGACAGGGGCTAGGGCAGGAGCTGAGCGGCGTGCACCGCATCATTCTGCAGCCCAATCAGCATCCTGCGCTGTACACTATACACCATTAGACACACAGACACACACACACACACACACACACTTACTTATACTATGTATATGTACATGTATACACACACGCACATACATACATACATATATGCATACATACATAATGTCCCATTGACTGATTTTAGCGATACATTCACTTTACTGAGACTAGCCAACTGCGCAGGAGATATTATAGTATACACAGACACAAGTGCGCTCACTATTCCTTTAACTCTCAAAGTCCGATGGGACGTTACTTTGATACGATCGGTGAGAGGCACTTCCCAACTCCGGGCTCTTACTGAAAATTCCTTAATAGAAAGACTAAACTAAACTTGGCTCAACCCGCAACTCGAACTCAGGACCGAGGCAGTTATTCAAATACATACATACATACATTTTTATTCCACAATAAGAATTTCACATTACTTTTATAAGAAATCAAAAACTCCACAATATTGATTATACAAATAATGAAACAGTTTGGAAATATTCACTTTTAAATTATATTTAATAAATTATCACCAGTATTGTATTAAATAGTCTCTTTTTGACACTTTTATAAAAATATGATAAATTAATATAAAATTATTATAATAGGTTTTGAAAATTTTAAATTTGATAGCCATCAAGAATATACGCACAATAGTATACACTCTCACGTAGTAGCTACATAATATAAATATGAAAATAATAAATCTTAAAAAATAAAATTTATAATGTATAGACATATACAAAATAAAACTATCTTTTCGGATTTTTTCGCGGAGTTATTTTGATTTTTGGTTCCCGACGTTTCGAATGCTTTACAGTAATCATGGTCACGGGAGAGACCGAGGTGTTAGACGTCTCAGAGGTCTATATATAGTTGTTACAGATATTTTAAGAGGTCATTATATAGTTGTTATAGATTTTCAAAAATACAAAAATGGCACCCAAGTAACTTACAGTATTTGTTAATAATTTTAAACAAATATATCCGCGAACGAGTCCAAAAAGACAGTTTTATTTTAAAATGTCAAATATTCGCTATTAAATTATTATAAAATATTATGTATATACGAAGTGATATCTTATGTCTATATTGCCTTTATGATTAAACTATAACGGTCACCCATCCAAGTATGTGCCATTGTTACCGTCACTTGACTTTCATTTTATTATTTCGTCTCTGAGAAGCGTGCTATATTTAATTGACTAATAAACATCTCGGATTAAACTATTTGGTGCACTATAGTGACGTTATTTTGTTATAATAATTATTTTGTAGTTGTTGTTTGTAAGTGTGCTGAATCAAATCCCATTAATATTATAAATGCAAGTTTGGATGGATGTTTGTTATTCAATCACGTCAGAACGACTGAATAGTGAATGGATCTGGATGAAATTTGGCACAGAGATGGATTATATCTGGAATAGCACGCAGTCTACTTTTTATCATGGTACCCGTGGGACAGTTTTGTTTTTCACTAAGGTTTCTAGTATTTTAATATTTTTGGTGATTAATGCACAAAAATCTCATTTATTTACGTAGTCCAAAATAATTTTTTTCACGTTTACTTTTCTATCCTACTCTAACAACTTTTGGTGCTTTCTTTAAAATTCACCCACACAATACAGTAACGCCCTAAGATAACCCCTTGACGGACATTTTTTCATACACACATTGTTCTCCTTAGTCCTTACCTTTACACTCCTTAACCCATTAGTTAAATAATAAAATATTTAGTCATTTTTGAAATAGATTTGAATTGTGTTGTTCTAGTTACGAGCTTTCTGGCGCTATTTCACTTATATTGATTATTGGTACTACAGAGTATATATTAAATATAACATTTAAGTACATTTAAGTTCTATTCCTATTTTATTTAAAATTGTAAATTAGGTGTTGTTTTGTTTGTTGATGTTCGAGAGCAATAAATAATTTTTTTATGGTATTAGTGTTTTTTTTATAAGAAACCAAAATTGAAGGATAAGGGATTATTCTTTTTATTATTGATCTGTATTTAAACTCACACGTAATTAGTATTGAAATTTTTTTTTACTGTTTTTTTAACTCAACAGGTATGTCGTGAATATTCTTTAAGTATTTAGTATGAAGTCTAATCCCTCCACGACCGCAGACACGCCGGCGTTACAGTTAAAGTTTAATTATTTTTTTAGAAATTTACCTGGAGCTGTATTTACGTGGAATACACGGATTTAGCTGTCGAGTTCCATATATGTTTTTACAGAATAACACTACAAGTATCAGAATGATTTTACTCTGTAGGCCCTTAAATTATTTATATGTCTAGAACTAGATAGTGTCGCGCTGCAAAAGAAGTTAGAAGTAAAACTAACAAGCCATATTTGTTATAAGATGGTGTGCGTGTGACTGATACTGATTACTGAGCGTGGGGAACATATTTCGTGGCCAACAGTTGGACGCTATTTTTTTGACGCGTTTTCAGCTTCGACTGTCTATCTACTTAGACATATAAATAATCTAAGTCTGTACCATTCATAGACCTATAGAGTAAACTGAGTGTTTCTTTGTCAGCCGTCACCTGAATATGAAAGCCGAAAGTCGCGACAGAGACAAAACGATTGTGCGGCCAGACGTTTTCTGTATTCATTGAATATTTATAAGAAAATAAAATTAACCTAACGAAAATATTTTTATTAATGTTTTTTATTATATAACTTATTACTTGAATTAAAAATTTGCTATTTTTAATTTCAATTGATGATAGAGTATTCTAGATATTATAAGGAAACTAGGATTACACCGTAAGGGATACAGCGTGTGTCTGTTCTATCCTGGTATAATTAGATCACGTAGGATCAATAGTGATGATCCTGAGCATAGCAAATGCGTGTTAGAAGTCTTACTACTATATAAATGCGAAAGTTTAGATGGATGGATGTTTCATTACTCAATCACACCAGAACGGCTGAACGGATCTGGATGAAATTTGGCACAGAGATAGATTAATCTGGAATAGTACATAGGCTAATTTTTATCCCGGATAAATGTACGATTCCCGTGGGATAGATTTTTGTGTTTCATCAGGGATTTGCCGCTAATTAATAATAGAAATCAATAAGCAACCATGGGGTTGCTCCAAGGTCCACTATGCTATCAGAGAAGTACCAGGAGTAACCTGCATGGTACATTGCCCACCGAAGAGGGCCACCTCCCTGTGCCTTTCTGACATGATGACTACTTGTCATACGGTGAAGGAAAACATCGTGAGGAAATTTGCATGTCTGAGAGAACCTAGCTAATTTTTCGAAGGACATGTGTAGTCCGCCAATCCGCACTCAGCTAGCGTTGGACTATGGCCTGATCCCCCTCGTATTGAAGGGGAGGCCCGTGCCCAGCAGTGGGACGTCAAAAAAAGGGGGACTGAATAAGAAGAATAAATAAAACAGCAAAGTATTAAAAGTATTAATTTAATTCACAGTAATCATAGACATAATAATAAGATTAAAATTAAATGCATTTCATTATATCGATATTAAAATGGAGAAAGTATGTAACTAATTCTGACAATTAATTGCTAAGTCTAAAATAAATAACCAAATTGGGATTAAGAGATAGAATTAACTCTATACTAAAGTAATATAAAATAATAATAAAATCGTATCATTAATTTTAAAGGAGTGATAAGCCAAAAGAATATAAGTTTAAAAAAAAACTGATAACACCTTATGAAAACCATTGTAATTGCATTTTTACTAATTTGACAATAAAAACCAATTACAATGTTGTTCATTGCAGGCGTCGAAAAATTGGCCAAAAATCTTAACTTTCTTAATGAGGTCACTCAATTTACCGATATTTGAAAATATATTGCATAAGTACGTAATTGAACTGATTTTATTAATTATATCACTGATTAAAAATAGCATATTGTTTATATATTTTAAATTCAGTAGTTTTATTTTTGACTAGCGACTCTCACTCGCTTCGCTCGGGTGCGTCCGTAGATACGTTTTAATTTTTTTGAGCGGAACCGTAATTCATTTTCTAAAATTAAAGTAGCCTAAGTTACTCCTTATAACATTACCTATTTACCAGTGAAAGTCCCGTCAAAATCAGTCCAGTCGTTTCGGAGATTAGCCGGAACAAACAGATAAAATTTAAAAAATTGTGTTTTTCATAAGAAATGTAACGTATATAGTTTCATATGCATTTAATAAGAAGCTGTTATTTTGACATTACAAACAGATACTTCAATTTTATTTGTCTATATAGGTGTACGGTTTTTTTGTGTATATGATATTACTATTGAACATTTTGAACAAATAGGCTATAAATAAAACAAAAAATGAAGAAAAAGTCAACGCCTAGGAATAGGATATATAATTATTTTTAGGTCGATTACGAACTTGGTGTTCAAAATCTAATTAAAATATTGTTTATCTTCAATTTGGTAGTTTAAATAATATATAATATGAATGTTAAATATAAATAATACGTGTAATGATTTGCCATCGTTTTCCTTTATCAGCTTATCACTACTTTAATTAGAAATAAAAATACATACATATCCTTTAATATCCTACCAAATATATATAGTTCAAACACGGGACCGGCCGCTACAAGGTTATGCTGGGACTACACTAAGGTAATGTCTAAAGCAATAATGAAGGCACAAAAATGTATATTCACTGGTCATAAGTTTATTTACAGTGTAGTGCTTAGTAAGACAACTATCCCAGTCTAGTGCAGTCCGCCCGCACTTGGCCAGCGTGGTGGGCTGTGACCTGATGCCTCTAGTATTGAAGGGAGGCCCACACCCAGCAGCGGGATATTAAAAAGAGCTGACTGAATACAAAACAACTATCTAGTCTTAAAACATTATTCTGCACTTATAGGTATAGATGTTGTTAGATGGATGAAAAACATCACATTTTCTATCCATAATCGTAATACCAATATAAAAATTGCATATCATGTCGAGGTCACACAAATTTATGGTTCTAACGACGCCATAGTTATCATCATAATCTTTAGTGTGGTCTCATCATAACCTTTAGTGTGGTCCCAGCATAATAAATCGACACACTTGCACTTGAATTAGTGAAATCCCATCATCCTCAATGAAGTACACATAAAAACAAATTCATCTAAAAAGGCCACAAGTTTCATAAAAAACATTATATTGTCACATCGAGACACCATTACCACAATGTCATGATGACACTTTTGTCAAACAAAATATGTACTTTTTTTTTGTCTAAATAGGTCAATATTTTTTTCCGTTCAATATCTGAATATTTTATGTCGCAGTCAAAGATTATTTCTATTTACATGTAATTTTTTAAACAAAAGTAACCAAAATATTGAATTTTTATTTAATAATTGCTATTAGTTTTAAAGGATTTTTATGGCAGCAAATGTTTGTAATCGAAAACTTTGTTCTGAAACGAGTCAAGGATTAATTTACTTTAAAGTTCAGTAGTCATAGTAATTTTATGCAAGTGTTTGAAAATTGAACAACATTAAAATATTGAATGAAAGACACATTATACAAAGAGGAGACTGCATCTATATCTGCATCTGCAATGCATCTATAATTATAAGATCTTTCATATTAATTTCAGAAACTTAAAACAATTTGGTTTCAACTATTATGAGGCCAAAAGGCCTCATAATAGTTGAAACCAAAAGAAAAGGTAGTACATTGAAAATTGTAATACAATTTCAAAAAAAAAAAATTACTTATATATCCCCTCTTTTTACATGTTATTGTTTAAAGTTTAATTTTAAATAGTGATACCACTAATATCTAAAACTTTTTTATTACAAAATTACATATAATTTTCTATATAATACCAAACTTTATAATTATGTATGTAAGCTTCTGAGCTTACCTACATGAAGCCTTAGTTAAGTTATATGACTAAGAACTTTATGTTGTAATTTAAAAAAAACGTCCTTGCGTAATGTTCATAATGTTTTAGACACCACAAACTTATATATACGTATAGTGCTTGCTAAGAATTCAATTTTTTTTAAAGTACTAAAATTAAGGTCTATTTTTTAACTAAGCCCTGTATAGATAATAATTAACAGGTTTCACTGGGTTTTTCTGAGTGCCAGAATTATTATGTCTTAATCTAATAATTCTGGCACTCAAAAAAAATCAGGTAGGTTTTAACCTAATAATTTTGGCACTCAAAAAAAACCAGTGAGCACACCACCTGTATCTGTCGTATTTAATTAGACACCTTGGGCCCCAACTTCTACGCACTAAGCATATGACATTAAAAAAAAAACATTTTTAGCATCTTATCATATCCAATAATAATTGAAATCAAGCTGTAAAATATATTTTTTTACATACTTCACATACACATCTTAAAGTCGGGTAACTTTGAACCATATAAAATTTGAGCACTTTTCACATTAATTTTGGCAAAAATGAAAAACAAAAATTTTCTTTATATTTACCATTTCAATAGACCGGTTACATACGAAATTTATTTTTTAAATTAGAAATAACCATTATTACCTTAATAAAAAATACCCCAAAAACAGCATTCAATATTACCCAAACAACTGTACATTAGGCACACACACATATTAACCATATAGCAGTACTACATTCTCACATTCTCATTACTTAAATAACAACTATTTTGCATTTACACACTCTGGCCGGTGTTATCTGTGTCTGTAGATACATCAGAGTTATATCTAATGTATGGAGCATGTGTAGTGAGGCCGGGGGGCAGTTTCACATCTCTAAAGTACCTATGTCTTCGGGCATCTTTAGCACTAATTCGACGCACCGGGTCGTATATTAGCATCTTTTGCAGTAGATCCATGCCCGTCTCGTCTAAGTTTTGTACCTGGAATCATAAAAGGTTACACAATCTTCAGCCACATACTGACTCGTTTGGTTGGATATTTATCTATACAGATAAATAAAATTGAATTGTTTGTTTGTTTGTAATGTCAAAATAACAGCTTTTTACTAAATGAATATGAAATTATATACAGTAATTATGTAAAAGAAACACAATTTTAAAATTGTGTCTTTGTCTTTCTGTTGGTTCCGGCTAATCTCCGAAACGGCTGGATCGATTTTAACAGTACTTTAACTGACATATAGCTGATGTTATAATGAATAACTTAGGCTACTTTTATTTTAGAAAAACAATAAGGGTTCCACTCAAAAAAAATAAAAGGTACCTAGTGATGCAATAGCTATTTGAAAATAAACTTGATCTTGAGAACAGCGTCACCTACTAATTCTAACTATAGCTACGAACCATATAGGTGACTCCATAAGTATACACAAAATAATCTATTAAATTTTATGTAGCCGTTAAAGAGAAAAATAAAAAATAAAACACTACAAATTTATATACAAAGATGTGCATTATACTTCCAAACTAACAAATGAAAAATTAATTAAAAAAATGAATTCTTACATGATTGTGTAAATTGAATGTAGTCCAATTGGGGAAAGTAGGTTTGTAGTCAGGCAGAGATGACACTCCCGGCCATATTTCTTCCGTTGGAGTTTGTAGCATCCTGAATATTATAAATAACAATAAGGCATGTTAGGTACATTACAAGTTTACAACACAAATTCTATCATGGAAGCTGTAGCAGGAAGCTACGACTCTCAAATTTTAAGATTTTGGACAAATTTCTAGACAGTTTAAAGGACTTCTCATGTTATCTATACATATAATAAAATTATAACCAAGTCGAATCTGTACGTTAAATATTAAAAAAAAAGTCTTATTGAAATAGTCCTTATTATCGATACAGAGGCCGAATCTATAGTTTTATCATATAGGATACTTTTTACTGCGGGAAAATATCTCATTTCTAAGAACAAATACAAGAACTACAAAACTACAATGTAAGAGTATACTAATATGTAAAACCTGAGAATTTGGTTTTTGGTCAGCTGAATGCGGGCGGAGCCGCGGGCAATGCTAGTATAGAATAATATCATTCTTAACTATAGGAAACCAACCTCATAGCTCCATGGCATTTTCACTATCCTGAATCCAAAAACTTACATTAAAAGTTTGCATGTCACCTTTGGTCTAATGGCTGCAGATCTGGAGGTACTGGGTTCGACTCCCAGATAAGGCCAAATGTAGTTACTAGGTAAATGTACTTTAGTATTTAATATAACAGGATTTACCTAAAGATACGGAAAAGCTGATCGATCTCCGAGTCACCTTGGAACAGCGGTTTCTTTGACGACATCTCAGAGAAGATGCACCCCACAGACCACATGTCGATTGGGCAAGAATATCTGAAACATACAATTTATTATCATTCTAATGACCAACATAAGAAAGGTGTTAAAAGTATTCTGTACTATTATACCAAAGAGACCTTCAATTTTTGTTCAGGAAAAAGTTTAAAAAAGATGCTAATAACATGAAAATAAAACCTGCTTTGAATTTGAAATTCTATTATATATTTATACATTACATACAAATTTACTGAGAGACCCAAAACTTACCGCTGACTACCAAGCAAGACTTCAGGAGCTCTGTACCAAAGTGTTACCACTTCATGAGTGTAGACACGCACTGGAACACCAAACGCTCGCCCCAGGCCAAAGTCAGCAACCTAAGAATAATTATGTGCAAGTATTAATAATTCAATAAATTACATCTACAACATCACACAATTTTTGTAAGCAATAGGTCAGTCAGACTGGGATATTTTTGAACTGCACTGACCATATAAAGGGTACAGGCAAAGAACGTTTTATAATGTTTTTATTGAGATCAAAGTATGCATATACTTTTAACTGTGTACACTTATGGACAATCCTCTTTAGAGGTATGTTGTGGACATTACATTTGCATTTCCATTTATTTGCTTTGGCCATAGATAAAATATATTTTTGGTGACATCCGTATTTGTTACGAGTACAAAACAAAAAAAAAATAACAAAAACTATGACATTCCCTGTTCTTTGCCTGTACCCTTCATTTGATCATGCATAGAGACTGCAATAAAATTTAGCATTTGTACTTTTGAACAAATCTTTACCAAATGCCACAAAAAGTTTTACAGAAATGAGATTGATATTATTATAATACGATAAATTAATTTATATTTTACTTCACATTAAAGAAAAATATAAACAAACAAATTAAGAATATATTTTAGCTTTACGAAAGTTGCTAGTTCTACAAAATTAGTTTTAGATAAACAAAATATATACTTTTACTGGTTGAAAAGGAGTGTATGTGAGAATATATTTTCTTGAATCAAGTATATGTACATACCTTAATAATACCAGTCTTGTCAATAAGCAAATTCTGTGGTTTGAGATCTCTGTGCAATATGCGACGTTGGTGGCAGTAGAGAATGGCATTGTTAATTTGATATAAGTAACTTTTCACCACATTTGGGTCCATAAACTGAAACAGAGAAAGAAAACTCAAATACCACTCAGTACAAAACATCTTCACAATTTTATACAAAAATTAAAGTAACATTCAATAATAGTAGAGTACTTAAGTACTTTTATCAAAAAATTGTCTATAAAAATTATTGAAAGGGTCAATTTTTAAAGAATTGTTATAATATAACATACAATAACAATGCCTGAGATAGAAAAATAATATTGAAACATTTTATTACATATTAATTACTATCAATATTAGCAATGGACAACAAGCTCACTTTGCCAGATCCAAGAGAATCCATATACTTCTTCAAATCCATGGACAGGAACTCAAATATTAAATAAAGTCGGGATTCCTCCATCAAAACATCTTCAAGCTTCACTATATTAGGATGATTTAGTTCTTTTAGCAGCGATATTTCTCTGTAATAATGCAGTCCAGTCAAGAGAAGTAAATACAATGGTGAGGTTATAACAATATATTTAATCTAAATATATTAAAGTAAAAGCTTAATGAAATGAACAGTTGTTTTAAATTTAATAACAGAGAGGAATTATTATACTTTGTAAATACACATACCGTATTGCTGTTGACGGAATACCATCATCTTCAGATTCCAACCTTATTTTTTTCATAGCCACAAATTGTCCAGTTAATTTATTTTTGCCTTTATAAACTACTCCATATGTGCCCTCGCCAATTTTTTCTATCTTTAGAAAATCATCCATCTTGTATGGAGGAATTTTGTTGATTTTGCGAACACGATGTCAATTATATGTTGCGGGTTAGTAACCGCGCAAATTTCTTATGTATCTATCAAAACATTTATTGAATTCACTTATAACTTTTATGTCACGAGGCAATAAATTATTAAATCTTATTTTTTTATCAATTATTGCAACGTATCACAATTCACAGCATTAACGACTTTCAAACGAAGTTTTTTTAAATTTCATCAAACGACATTTTGTGTTGATATTGCCATATGGTTATTTAATTTAAAGAATTTTAAACATAAGCGTAAATAAAGTTTAATATTTATGTTCTTGAAATTGTTACATATAACTTACAAAGATATTTTTATTTATATGTAACATTTAATATATGTATGTAATTTTATATTTAATATTAAATAAATAATGACTTCATAAGTCTTCATTTATTTATAAACTTTTTTTAAATATTAAGTTATGCGATATGTGCTACCGTTGAATTTAATAAAATGTTGTACACAATACATAAGTTAATTATAATATTATTGAGTACTCATATTTTGTTATTTGAATTTTGTACCTATAAAATGTGTCTTGATCTGGGGTAACTTTGAAAAAAACTCTTAATATAGGTAAAGAATTTTGCCTTTTTCTCCCGCGATCATTATACCCTCAGTATATTGTAAAGCTCTATAGCATGATGGTTTATTTTTCATTTTATTTGAAATTTAATTATGCAGTACCAGGATGCAAAGAAAATGGATATCATTTGTTTCCAAAAGACAAAAGCTGAAAAAATAAGATGACCAAAATTGGCAAAATCAAAATCTTTATATTTAAGGGTATGTGGATCATTTTAAAGAAATTGATTTTAAAACTATTAAATCGTCTACAGGTATTTTTTTTTATTTTTTGTACTTGTTTACATATTAATTACAAAGTTGCATACAAACTTTCATTGACCTTATTTGGCTCCCTTATGTGATTAAATTTCGAAAAATGCTAAAACACGTATTTATTTAATTGTATTGAAGAGCATTAATACAAAGTTTGAAGTAATTCTAATCATGAATAATTCTTCGCCCACATAAACTTTATTGCCCCCTTTTACCTCTAATTTGTATTACTCTAATTTTATTTTACTTTTAATTTTTTATCTTAAAGCTAAACACCACATTCTGTGTATTTCACATTAAAAATGACAGAGTTTCATACAATCTTTAATCCTCTATTTTACCCACTTATGAATGTAGAAAAATTCTTTCCAATCGGATGCTTACATCATTGAAATACGTCCTTCAAATTTCACCTGTCTACAACCAGCGGTTTAGGGCGTGTGTTGATCCATCAGTCAGTCAGGACCATCGCAAGATGCACCTCTCCTTTTCAATTCTTCCTTCAGCTGGTCTAACATTGCACAGGTAAGATACGAACATAATAGAAGCAAAAACCGGGTATAAAAGAGACATCACAATAAATTGCTTGATCTCAGACTGAATGTAAATAGGCCATACGTGTGGCGCCCGCCTTTCGAGAAATCTTTTCCATTATAGTTTGTCCATTTTATTAATGGTTTTTTGACAGCTCGACGACTGACAAGTTATAGTGATGTCCTAAAGGACGTAATAATTGATATCGCTTTTTTTGTTGTAAAAAATATAATAAAACATTTATTTTTTATATTTTTAATATGAAAATACAATACTCACAATCTGTTAAAAGTAACGAGAATAAAATGCTAAGTGTTATTAGTAAATAAAATCAATAAGAAAATTGTAGTAACTTTTTGTTGGGATTGAAAGATTGCCTGTGTATTAATTAGGCTTTATTGAAAGTGAAACGGAAAGCTCTGAAGAGGATTCAGATATATACTATACAGACACAGAATCCACTACACCTTCATCTGAAGAAGCTGAACCAATACCATCTACTGGTCCAGACTTAGAACCTCGAAGGTCAGATCGTACTAGACGCCGACCACAATACTTAAGGGACTATATTTCTTAAAGGGGGGAAGAATGTAGTAATAATACTGGCCACTTATTTATATAATATATGTATTAGAAACATAAATGTCATATGTATTTTATAATAGTCTCTAACACATGTACGTAGTATTTTTAAAGATGAATAAATTGTTGGGATTGAAAGATTGCCTGTGTATAAATTAGGCTTTATATTATTGAAGTATTATACTCGGCGCGGCGAACCTTGATCCCTATGACACTGACAGCTAATGTCACCATATAACATTGTAGTGGCGTCACCATTAAATTGGGATCATATTGGGGGCGTCTAAAAATGCCATTTATAAATTTTACGTAGCTTTATACCATTAGTAATGATATTCCGTTGATATTTTTAACAATTCTTAACATTTACAAGAAGTTATCTCAATCTGAATTTATGTTTACGTCCTGCAAAACTTACGTCGTGTGACGTTTATCGACTAGGGCGGCAAGAATCGATAAAAAAATGTCGGTAATGGAAACGAATGCACATTTTTTTCATACATTTTAGTTCATATATTATGGAATGGAACAGAATATTACGATCATACCATTCATACATACATGATTATATTATACCCAAGAAAATTAAATAATAACAGCTATAGGACAAAATGAAATGAAACAAAATCTGTTTAATAATTATTTATTTACGTACACAGGGTCAAGGGTGTAACAAAAGTAAGTGAAGTTTGCATGTGTTACTTATATAGTTTACAGTGAAAGTACTCAGCGCTGAAAGCGAAATTTTTTTTATTGTGATTTGTATGGGCAAGCGCCACATGAGCAAATTATCGACACGACCAAAGACACGACCCATCACTAACACGAACTGTCATAGGGATCAAGGTTCGCCGCGCCGAGTATAGTTACAATATTATAATATTGCCAGACGAATATTACCTAATTCTGAAAAAAAAACGGTATTAACCCATCTTTAAAAACGAACACGTTATTGTGATCAGCTGAGATGGCATCATGGCGGCAGATGGTAGTGTGGGGACGGTGCGAGAGAGTGAGAGAAAGAGTGAGTGAGAAGGAAAGAGATGCGCGGAGTGGGAAATAAACAGTTCTCAGCATCTGACCGCTTCATTCTTTATTGATGGTTTTAGCTACATCGCCCCATGAAAATCGTCAGATTATCCTGATAGGATTTCCTTCAAAATAAAAAATAAACAAATCAATAGCGCTCGAGTATTTCGGAGTGATGTTTTTTTACGACTTTGTGACTCGCCCATTTCCTTATGCCAAACAGTCAGATTATTGAAATTTACATTTTTCTGCATGTACTTAACTTACCTTGTCTTAATCTGACGCGCTCCAGTTTTTCTGAGGATCGATTTTTTTTTACTAATCTGACGAGCTGCCCTCAATGCACCCCTCTATATTAAGGGTTCATATATGGTAGGGGTACATTACAGGGTGCAAGCTTTCCCCTATTATAATTCTTTATTGTAAAAAATATTACACTACTTTTGTTTAAAGTTTCGTCTTACATATTTAATTTAAAAATTAAATTAAATTGTTTGCCTGTTATATTAAAATATTAGTCCACAAATAGAGCTTCGACACGATACCATACAAAAGAACAAGCCGATTTTAACAGGACACAGTGACATAGCCTCTTGATCGTAATAAAACCCAACCCGAGCCGCGGGCAAAGGCAAGTTAAAAAGAAGAAAGCAAAGAAAAAAATAGCTGTTTTTAAAACCAGGTTATTATATCAAGTTCACGTTCGTCTGTTGATAACAATTTTGTCAATCTCAGCGCATCACGTCACGTACAACTTGGCGCGTGCTTTGAAACTGCACTCGATTATCATTATCGAGAGATTATCTGTAGCTTAGATGTTATATTAGCTGTGTGAATTAATTATTTTATTGGAGATCGTTCCCGATGTGAGAATGTGGAAGTATTTGGTTTTGTTGGTACTGGTGCAGAGGAGGACAGTAAGTTTTTTTTATTATACTATATGCTTAATAGTGACCATAAGAAGTAATATAAAGACAGTGGTAGCCCAGTAGGCAGTAGCAGCCCAGTGGTAACGCGCTCGCTTGGAAAACCGAGTGAAGCGGGTTCAAATCCTAGGTCTCACACCTCTGATATTTTCATGTGCGAATCATTTCTAACATGATTACCACTTGCCTTACGGTGAATGAAAACGTCGTGAGTAAACCTGCATGTCTGAGAGAACCTAACAAGTTTTCGAAAGACATGACGTTAAGTCAGTCGACCCGCATCGGAGGCCCGTGCCCAACTGCCAAGCAGTGGGATGTTAAAAAGGGCTGATTAGATAATGACCATAAACAATTTAAATTTAAATATCATATACATTATTATTATTATTTTTTACTTAATTCATCTGTATTTTAATAAATAACTACTAAACTAATAACTAGAATTTGACTTTGATATGCTTTTGATTCAGATTATTATAGTGTAAATAGTTCTGTAGAAGGCCTTCCAGATGTTCTAAAGCAATGAGCGTTCTGAAAGGACAGGCAGACATTACAGACAATACGTACTTCTTTTAAATACCATTAATACAAATATATTAGAGAAAAAAATAATTATCAGTAGATACTCTAATTTCGGCACTGATATTTTTATGTGCGATTCATGCCCAGTATGATTAAATGGTATGATATAATAAAATGAAACCTGCACGTCCGAGAAAACCTAGCAATTGTTCGAAAGACATGTGAAGTCGGCCAATCCGCACTTGGCCGGCGTAGTGGACTGTAACCTGATACCCCCTCGTATTGAAGGGAGGCCCGTGCCTAGCAATGGGATGTTAAAAAGAGATGAATAAACAATACAAGAATACTCTAATTTCAGTGTAGGTATTTTAAATATTGCTTTTTGGATATAATGCTTTGAGTACATATAGGATTTTACCTATAGTTTTACGTAGATAAAGTAAAAGATAAGTCATTTATGTTTTCTTTGTATATCTATGAATTAAAAGATTTTAACAATTTTTTATAATACCCAAAGCCTTCGTTTTCTGATATAAAATATGACGTACTAAGTTAGATATGAATTCTTAATAGTAGGTTAAGTAAATATTTTGCATATGATGTACGTATTTTGTCTATAAAAATTCGCTTATTTTGGAACAACAATCCTTTTATGGATTTCAATTTTGATGCATTGAACAGCATCTATGTATTAGCAAAATTTTCATACAAACTGTGGTCTGTATTTCGCAAAACCCATAAGATAAATTATGTTATATTAAATTTCCTCATCTTATATGTATGTATGTAAGCTATTCAGTATTTTCATAAGAAAACGTTTCTTTTGTTTACTTGGATAATTAATACAATTTAGTCTAAGTTTTATATTAGGGTCGAGTAGCCAACATACAAAAATCGGATAAGTGAGATTCAGACTCGCACAACTAGAGTTCCGTAGCATGCAATAATTAAATTATGTTTTTACATTCCTAAATTGTTAAAAAGCAAAATAAATTTAATGTAACGGAACATTCGGTGTATAAGTGAATCTTCTTTTTTCTTTCTTTCTATTCTCAATTGAAAGTTCTGGCAAAATTGCTTTATGTAAAACAAGATAACTGGGATTTTAAAATAACCTACAAAGTATTTTTTTCAACCTTATAGCTCTTACTTTTGAAGTCGGTTAAGAATTGCAATGTATTGACGTTATCATTCCAGTAGCCATTCAAGGGTATACAATAAATTAAAAATTTAAAAAACCCCCGACCATCTTGGACCGATTTTCATCAAACATAGCTAAGAAATCCCGACTAATTCACCTTTGAAACAAAAAAGAAAACAAAATCAAAATCGGTTCATCCGTTCGGGAGCTACGATGCCACAGACAAACACATACACACAGAGACGTCAAACTATAACACCCCGTCGTTTTTGCGTCGGGGGTTAAAAATACTGGTTTCTATGAAATTATAATATACATTATTAAGACTGACTTTCTTCCATTCTGGGGATTCCCAGATTAAGAGATTTCTTAAAGTGAATTCTATCAAATAAGCTGACACCGCACAGTCCCCCGAGAGATTTGCATTTATACTGCATTTATCTTGCTTTCATACTTCTGCTCGTTTACCTTTCTCTATCTATACTATAATAAAACAGTAGAGGTCGAATGTCTGTAAATAGCAAAAAAATGCTAAAACCCGAGTCAGGGGGGTGTAAGAATCCCGTAAAGTAAAAAATCCCGATTTTTTTTTAATTTTTTGTTTCTCTGTCTGTTTGTCTGTTTGTACGGGCTAATCTCCGAATCTATTGGACCGATTTAAATGAAATTTTGCATGGTCGTACCTTATATCCCCGGTCAACATGTAAAATACTTTTCATTCCGGAAAATTAAAGAGTTCCCGTGGGATAGTTTAAGAACTATAGTAACTTATAAAGCTTAGTACAGAACAACTTATGCACCTAATTTAGTAAAATTTAACATTCTAATACCTTATATTGCCGGTCAAACAACAGGTTACTTTTCATCCCGGAAAAATGAACGGTTCCCGTGAGAACTAATAGATCTCTATTAGTGTTTTTATAGAGGCGAACCCTAGCGAAGCGAGGGTGAGCCGCTAGTCGTATAATAAAGTCTGTACCAACACTGTGAAGTGAGCGAATTTATTCTTGGTTTGTGGTTCATAAAATGCCGTTTAGTTACCAGCAGCGGTAGGTCTTTCGATACTGGCTAATAGTAAATGATTTTTTCTGATGTTTTTTGTAATTTGAATTATAATATTTGGTTACAGATCTTTTCACAACCAGTAATAGACGAGAATATGCGAGAAGCGAGGCAATTAAATTTTGGTGATTGCTGCCCATGTCCTGGTTCTGAGCGAAGTATCATTAGGGATGAAGATGTTTTGGACTCACAAATGCAGGTGTTATCATCTCGTGACGACTGCCCATGTATGACAGCTGACTCAGACGCTGCCTCATCAGTGTTCAGACCAGCAATGAGGGCTGTTGAACCTTTTAAAAGGTAGTATTTAAATATTTTTCTAAATTTTATTATCTATACATATAATAAAACAGTAACTTAGCGAAATCTGTGTATGAAATTAAAAAAAAATATTAATGACTCTAATGTGTTGTGTAAATAATATAGACTTAAAAACAATAGTTTTTAAAAATATTGTCTGCTTGGGTGTACGCGTTTATGTTCTCACTCGGGTCAACATTTAGGATACCTTTTATTGCAGGGAAATCTTAAAGTCCCACGGGAAAGCATAATAACTTGTTTTATCGAGTCTTAAAGACGACTCGCTAACACTGGCTAACCCTTAAGAGGTACATCAAAACAATATACTAGAAAATTGTAGGTCTTAAAAATTAAAGTACTTTAAGTTACTTCATCATCAGCTATCTACCAGTAAAACCCCGTCAAAATCAGTCCATCTGTTTCGGAGATTAGCCGTAACAATGTCTATTTCAATAAGGTTTTCCAAAAAATATTTAGTGTACAGATTCGGCTTAGTTACAATTTAATTATATGTATAGATTATATACGGGGTATTCCACTTGAATTTTGACTATTGTTAAGAAAGTTACGAGGAAAGAACCAAAAAAAAGAGCGTTTTTTTTTAAATTCGATGTTTTTGAACCGGTGATCAAAAAAATCTCAAAATTTACCAGGAAGCCTATTTCGAGAGGTACTAAAAATACCAAAATATTAAGAAAATAAAATATAAAAGTTTATGAAACCGTCCGATTTGGTGTGGAATGTCCCATAAGGTACTTATAAGAAAAACACAATTTTTAAATTTTTTGTGTCTGTCTGTTACTGTATTACAGAAAAACCACTGAAGGGATTTTGGTGAAATTTGATATGGAGATACCTGTTTATCAAGGTTAACATATAGGGTACTTTTTACCGTGGGAACATATCTCATTTCTGAGAAAAATACAAAAACTTCATTGTAAGAGTATACTAATATGTAAAACCTTAGAATATGCTTTTTGGTCATCTGAACGCGGGCGGAGCCGTGGGTAATGCTTTCATATACATTTAGTAAAAAGCTGTTATTTTGACACTTCAATTTTATTTATCTGTATAGATAGTAATTAGAAAGTAATTAGAAAAACAATTAAAAAGTGTGAAGCAATAATACTTTATCTAAAACTACAACAAAATAATTACAATAGGCACAAACCACTAAGACAGATACACGTTCATAAAGTAAGTTTAAAAATATTAATATGAAAAATATAAATTTAATCAGTTATTATTTTTCTATTATAGACCACGAGAAATAAACGGGGAACCTAAGCCTTTATTAAAACCAGAAGTTGGACTGGCGTCTTCTGTTTTAGAAACTTTGCGAGAAGTTACCGATCAAGAATACCAAGAAGCTTTGGCACGAGACGCTGCAAGAAGTGCTATTGATGCTTCTCAAGTTAACTCTTTTGAGCAAGAAACTGGAAATTATGCACCAAAAAAAATAGTAAACATTATTCTTAAGCCAAAACAAACTAACGACACTATGCCAGAAGCTTCTCATGTTCAGGAAACACGTTGCGTTCATTTACCTCTCGGGCAAAGTAGTGATGATGATAGCGTAGGTCACTCCGTTCCCTTATTTAGAAATTCACTACTTTCTTCACCCAAAGTAAAAAATAATGCCCTATTACATAAAAAGCTTTTTGATATGAATAACAGTGCTAGTAATATACAAGAAAATGTACGAATGCCTTTGAAAAGTAACATATTGGATGATTTAAAATTAAAATCAGATTTGATAAAACTAAAATTATTCCCAGAAATTGGAAATAATTTGAAAGGTGATATAAAGACTGAAAGTGAAAATGCACGAATTTCTAACTTAAGATTGCCATCATTAATAGATCATTTCAAAAAATCAAAAGATAAAGATTATCCACCCTTACGTTCTATTGACAACATTGGTAAAGAGAAAGAGAAAGATGCTATGTATTCACCGAGTAATTCTGAACAATATGTTTTAAATAATAATGCAAGATCTTATAAAAACCCTCAGACATTTTTACACTCTAAAAAGCCATATAAGGAAATGGATACAAGCAATTCAGTAAAATCAAAACCTAGCTTACATTTTAATACTAATGAAGAAAATTTAAAAGGTGTTACTGATAATACTGTTTTATCTGAAATAAGTGACTGTGAATTAAACTTAAATGAAGGTGATGATGAAAATAGTAATATCATAAATACTATTGATACTCTAACTTCTGATATTGCTTCAAGCCCATCTGAAATAATTGAAACCAAATCATCCATGTCAACTGAAGTATCAGAAAATAGAATGAATTATGGATGTGATACAGACGATAATGAAAACGAACTTGTTAATCAAAATAAAATTGATGATAACAAACAGCAATTGACATCAGATATAGAAGAAACTATTCCTACAAATTTAAATGAATGCCTTAGTGAAGAAAATACAGAAATGGATCAATCTAACAATTTCGCAGGGGGTGATAAAACTTATAAAGGTGAAGAAAGTCTTTGTAATTTTGAAGACCCTGATGTCGAAGCGAGTGTAAATAACCCTAAAATTATAAGTTTACAAGAAGAAGACAATAAATATGATCATTCAAATGTTGGCAATGAGCCAAGAAACGTAAATACTCAGAGTTTAGATAATCAACAAACAAACGACATCACTACCTTAATAACAACAACTGAAAAGATCTTGGTGGATAGTACTCCCAAATCAAATACTTTACCGAATATAAAAGACAATATTCTAAAAACAATAGAAAATTTTAAAAAGACGAATGAACGAATTCAAGAAAAAATTAAGTCAAATGTTCAAGATGCATTACAATTACTTGTCGTAAAAAATAATCCTGTTGTAGAGACAGATTCATCACCGAATAATGGTCTAAGTGAAGAAGAAAGTAATAAAGTTGGAAATAACATTAACTTACAAGATCTTCAAGAAATGTCGAATCGGATTTTAAATTTAAGCTCTTTAAAAGAAGAAGAGGAGGCGAAGGCTTCGTCACAATCTAGGGAAAATTTAACAAAAGATACAAAATATCACAATGGAGAACAAGCTGGTGATAATAGTCAAGAGACATCAAAATTAAATACCATATCATTATCTGCAGAGTCGCCCTCTGAAATATTTAAATCTGCTACAACTTCACCAAAAACATCTTTGGAAAACTCAAACGAATTAATGGAAAGAAGCAGTTTAGAGGAATTAAAAGAAACTTCTCGCAACCCACTACTAAGTTCGTGTGACAATATGTCTCTTAAAAGTTCTGATCCTGTTAAAACTGAAGCTGATTTATCAGATGATCAAAACAACGAAATGTTTTCACAAGCTAGTAGTCCTATTGTAAGTAGTATACAACATGTAATACAACCAAACACGAATTCAAATGTAAAGGCGTTCTTTGAAAATTTCCAGACTTCTGTATCAGAAATTTTTAATAGCGACACAAAACCTAATATATTTTCTGCAATTAACGATAACGCAAATGATGACTCGATAACTAATGCTATATTTACCAAAAATCAGCAACTTTTATCTGATGAACCTTTAGCAAGATTAAATAGCGATAAATCCAGAAAAGTAAAAAATCCTAGTTCTAATATTAATTTATACAAAGCTAAAGTCGCGGTGCCAAAATCTTTAAACATAAAAGCATTACCTGAGCCTATAAGTCAAGAACCTAACGCTCTAAGTAAATTTCATAGGAAGTCCCCTGAAATGATTGCAGCTTCTAATACTTTAAGAGAGCATATGGATACATTAAGTCCCAATAATCTAAAATCAAAAATCGGTAACAGCAATCAACGTAGAGATAATTCGGAATTGAAAACATTAAAATTTAATGGTCTGCAAAATATAATGCCTAACAGTGATCATTTTCACTCTTTAACAGAGAATACTCTAAGAAATATTCAAGATGCATTCGATGAGAATTTGAAAAATCCATTCACTAGAAATTACAATAAAATGTTAAGCAAAGAAAGGCCAGTGGACTTGTTTGAAACTATAGCGAAAACAAATGATGAATTTACTGAAAAATTTAGGGCTTTCCATTCAGGTCTAAACGAAAGGCTATCGTCATTTTCACAAAAAATATCAAATATTTCACCGTTACAAGTACATAATGATCACACATTTAGAGGTATTAAAAACAATAATCTAAAACAACTAAGAGCACCTACCGCAATAAGTAGAACATCATTATTAGACCTTGAGAAAACTAATAATTCTAAGCCGAAAATACTACAAAAATTTAATATTCCTTCAAAACATGTGGCATTGGATTCAAAGAAAATACCTACTATCACTCGTCCCACAAAGTTACGAGTAGATGAAATTAAGTCGTCGCTTAGAAAAGACATTAAGTTGAAGCCATTAAAAGAAAGCAAAGTTACAATTAGCTTTAGTACTACAGCTCGACCAAAATTGATCTCAAAAACTAAAACAAGTTCTTTACCGTCTTCTGTAAAATCGAAAACTTCATTGTTGACAAAAAATTCGTTACTTAAACGACCACAGACAAAGTCGAAGCTAAAAACTGGTGAGTCAAAAGCGTTAGCAAGTGAACAAATTGCATCTCGAATACCATTTTCAGATAGAAGTTTTGTCAATTCGAGAAAATTATCTTCTTTATATGAAAGAACATCTGATTTACACGACACTAATACCAGAAGTAATAGTGATTTTGAAGAAGCTATTCCAAGTGAAAGAAAATCTGGAAGTTCGGTGTTATTTAAAATACGTGAGGCTGCTAAAGCGAAGGCTACTGAAGATGCAGCTAACGAAATAATTAAAAATAGTATGTTTAGCTCTAGCCGTGTATCGGATGCATCGCTATCCGCCTCGAACATAAATTCCATGGTATTAGAAGATAGGCCTTTAAAAGAAAACGTTTCATACAAATGTAAAATGATGTGTTTTGAGGACAGCGGTAACTCCTGATAATTTGATATGCTTATTTAAGATTGTAAATATAACTATTGTTGTAAATAGATATTTAAGAAATAATTAAGTAGTAATTGATAAACATTGTAAAATATATGGAAACAGCATGATATACATACGTATAACCTACTTTATTTAACATAATAAAATATGAAAAGGTGTACTATCTGTTTTCTTAGATTTCCTTATTCAATTTTTCGCTCCTAAAACGTATACATATCTACATATACAAATATGGTTATCTGTACGGTAATACATCCCACGATCTCTTTCGAATTAGGTAGGGCTAGCGCAGATGACGTTGTTTTATTTTATCTTTATTTTCTGTTAGTAATAATTAATATTAAACGTAGATGCTTATTTTAGAGTTTCATAGTAAAGAACGAAAAAAAAAAATTGGTAAATTAGTTTTCCATCTGTCCGTCTATCAACAACCTTATTTCTTATTAGTCATCTAATCTAAATCTTCATAAGATTTTAAGTTGAAAGTAATATTAAATACTTAAGTTTTTTAGAGCCAATGAACCATAACTATTGGCTCTTAAAAAAAATAAACTTCCCTGTCAACGTATTAAAAACTAACTAAATTGAAAGATGTAATGTTTTATGCCACGGAACCCTCGGTGTGCACACACAAACTCGCATTGACCGATTTTTTTTATATTTAACCAATAACCGTTTGATCATTATCTAAGAGGAAAACAGATGATCTTAGCACGTTAGATCATAATTATCCGTATACTTATGAAACTTCGTTTGGGTACCTAGTTTTTGCGTAAATTAAAGTTTTTACCTACATCTAAAGTTGGGAAGTTGGTGGTGTACATATTCTCTTCGTAGGCGTTTTGAAAAAAATCGCTATCGTAAATTGCTATGTATTTGAAAAAAAGTCCTATCAAATACCAAAATTAAAACTTTTTTAGGTGATTACACTAATATTTACAATTTAATTTAAGAAATAATTTAATAAAAAAATATATAGGTAGTAGCATAACCCGCAGCTTCGCTCGCGATTAAACTACAAAATACTCTAAAAAGATAGGTTTCATACAAACTTTCATCAGTTATTTTACCCCATATATAACACGTATTTATTTAATTGTATTGAAGAGCATTAATACCAAGTTTCAAGTAATTCTGACAATAAATATTTTTTTGGGTAGTATTATAACAATATTTTGTTTTATCGTGGGAATGAGATAATCTCCTAAAATAAAAAGTAGCCTATGTCACTGTACAGTCCTCAAACTATATCCACACAAAAAATCAAGCTAATCCGGCACTCTGTTTCGACGTGAAAGAAGAACAAACAAGCAAACACACTATAAATGTGAAATTTATAATATTCAGTATGGATGTCCTTAATAATAAAACTTAAATTGTCCAACTGGCTAGAAATCTCTGCTATATTTACGCTTCTTGGCTTAGTTTATTTCATACTATGTATTATAGACAGCGTAAAATAAAACTAAAAAGACGGAAACAAGATGACATATAAAACATAGTAAAATGCAATCGGAGGAATGCATGTAGCAAGACTTGCAGTAAATAAAAATATATTTTTAGTTCACTCTTGGCACTCTACGTTTTGTTCAAGGAGTTTAATTTTTTATTGATTTGAAGATGTTATGCAATTTGGGTACATATTTTTTATTGATTTACGAATATCACTAGAGATGTTTTATAGTTGTTTAAAATATAAAAAAAAGCAAAATATGACTTAAAGTACATACTAAAAACAACAAATTACGTTTACGATGACCTCGTCTTGAACTTTTAATTAACAATACTGTATCTGGTATCAGACATCAGTACGCTGTGAGCGTGCTCTGCGACTGTACGTTTGCAACATGAAATTGTTCCAAGTATTTATTTTTGCTATATTTATGCTCTTCGAAATCTTCGAAGTATTAGCGGGTAAGTTTTTTATTGATATTAACTTGTATTAATTTTTAGTTTCACAAACATTTATCATTGTCTGATAACAATACATACAGATAAATATTTAATTTAGGTGGCTTGTTTCCCCATATAAACTTTCATCCCCATTCTCACTCCCTTAAGGGATGATTTTCGGGATAAAAATTATTTCACTTATAGGCTTACTTGGTGATGTGTGCAGTTGTAGAAGGAAAAATAACGTTAACTAAGTCTTTTATACTGATTGTATTAATTATTAAGCACAATACACAGAAGAGACAGTTTATAATACACATTAATAGTCCAAGAGCACATACAATAAAAGAGTTAAAGACATAAACGAATACTAGTAAATATTAAGAAGATAGAAAATTAACATATTATAGCAATTAACGAGTACGTATAACTGAGTGGCGTAATTACAAGCGACACGGGCTTCGCGTTGCAATAGCATTTGTCGAGTGTGGCGTGCAGCGCGGCGCTCGCGCCTCGCGCGGGTCACCTTCAAGTTAAAGTATTATTCCGGGAGAAGGAGTATTACGGAACATCTATATTAGAAATATTATATTTTAACATAATAAATTAATTAATTGTTATAATTGTATGTATATAAATGTACTTAATTAAATTGTAAGATAAGTTAGGCTACATCACTCCCCCCGGAGACCGTGACTACGGTCGATAAAAATCTGGTAGCCGGACTCGTCGGCCGCTGGAAGTGCGTTTGATGTCCTCTTGCGCTGTTATTGGTTGGACTGGAACTTGAGCTTCTTTGGCTATGTACGCCGGTTTGAGTCTATCGACTGATACATTTGCAGTCTTTCCGTTTATATCTAGGGTGAAATATTTAGGCTGCCGGTTGACAACCTTATAGGGGCCCGTGTACGGTGATTCCAGAGAACCTCTCATGCGATCTTGACGAACGAAGACGTGAGAAGAAGTGTGAAGATTGCGTGGCACATAGAAGGATGTAGTGGTGTGCCAGGCTGTAGGACGGGGTGACAGCTTTGCCATGTACGCGCGAAGACGAGTCGCGTACTGTGTGACGTCCGCCGTCTTGTAGTCGTCGCTTGGGCACAGGAACTGCCCGGGCAGGCGAAGAGGCTCACCATACACCAGTTCTGCAGGAGACGTCTGAAGGTCCTCCTTCCAGGCATTACGCATACCGAGGAGTACCAGTGGAAGGGCTTCAGTCCACTGCGAAGCGTGGCACATTATCGCCGCCTTGAGTTGGCGGTGAAGACGTTCGACGATACCGTTCGCCGTGGGATGGTAGGCTGTTGTGCGGAAGTGGCGCGCACCAACCAAGGCTGTGAGAGCGTTGAAGAGGTGGCACTCGAACTGGCGACCACGGTCGGTGGTCACTCTTTCTGGACAGCCGAATCTGGATATCCACCCAGACACGAGGGCGGCAGCACAGGTCTCGGCGGTGATGTCCCGAAGCGGGTACGCCTCGGGCCATCGAGTGAACCTGTCGATGACTGTTAGGCAGTACCTGTAATCAGAAGACAGAGGTAATGGTCCTACGATGTCGAGGTGAATATGGGAGAAACGTGAGGAAGGAGAAGGGAAAGAGGACAAGGGAGATTTGGTGTGACGGGAAATTTTATTTCTTTGGCAATTTAGACATTGCCTAGCCCACTCTCTACAGTCCTTGCGAATCCCTGGCCAAACAAATCTTTGTGTAACCAGTCGCACAGTAGCTGAACTTCCTGGATGGTGTAAGCTATGAAGCATCTCAAAGACTTGCCTGCGGAATTCTGCTGTTATGTACGGACGAGGCATTGGTAGTGAAGTGTCGCAGTAAATAGGCAAATCGCACGATTCGGTGCTAATCTTCTTCAACCTCAAGGCTGTACCATTGTGAAGTAGCTCCTGCAGCTCCGGATCACTTTCCTGAGACCGTGCAAGAGACTGGTAGTCAATGGCACAAGCTACCTCTTCCACCCGTGATAAGGCATCCGCAACGACGTTGTCTCGTCCAGATATAAATTTGATGTCAGTCGTAAATTGAGAGATGAAGTCTAAGTATCTGAACTGTCTAGGTGAACACTTATCTCTGTTGAGCGAAAATGCAAATGTGAGTGGCTTATGGTCCGTAAACACCATAAACGTTCGAACTTCTACCATATGACGAAAGTACTTTATCGCTTCATATACTGCAAGCAATTCTCGGTCATACGGACTGTACTTCTTCTGCGCTGTATTTAATTTTTGAGAGAAGAAAGCCAATGGTTCCCAATTTTCGCCCTTCTTCTGCTGTAGCACGGCTCCAATAGCTACGTCAGAAGCATCCGTGACTATTGCGAGTTCAGCGATAGGATCTGGATGAGATAGTAGTGTGGCCTGCGAGAGGGAAGCCTTACAACTATCGAAAGCCTTTAGTATTTCAGGTGTAAGCGAGATAGGCTGTGAGCCTTTAATGCGTGGGCCAGCGAGGATATTAGTAAGCGGTGCCTGGATCTGCGCGGCTTTAGGAATAAAGCGTCGGTAGAAATTTAGCATACCAAGAAAACGTTGAAGCTCCTTTACTGTTTTCGGTGCTGCGAAGTTCTGGATAGCTTCGACCTTTGTTTCCAAAGGCTTAGTACCAGCTGCTGACACCTGATATCCAAGGAACGTCACCTCTGCTTGCCCCAGTTTGCACTTTGATGTATTTATTAAAATCCCATACTGTTTCAGGCGTTCGAACAACTGCCGTAGATGCTCCTGATGAAGTTCTGGAGAAGGAGAAAAGACCAGAATATCGTCAATGTATCCATAACAGAAATCCAAGCCGAGAAGAACTTCATCGACGAATCTCTGGAAGGTTTGCGCAGCGTTCCGTAAACCAAAGGTCATGTATGGGAATTCATACAATCCGAAAGGCGTTGTGATCGCGGTCTTCGGTACATCCTCTGGATTGACTAGAATCTGGTTATACGCCTTGACCAGATCGATGGTGGAGAAGACGGTGCACCCTGAGAGCTGATGAGAAAAATCATGTATATGACGTATGGGGTACCTATCTGGAATAGTCCTGGCGTTTAAGGCGCGATAATCGCCGCATGGTCTCCATCCATCATCCTTCTTCCTCACCAAGTGTAGTGCAGAAGACCAGGGACTCTCCGAGCGTCGTGCAGTACCACATGCGAGCATGTCCTCGAACTCCTTCTTCGCCGCTTGTAAACGAACTGGATCAAGACGGCGTGGCTTGCAAGAAACAGGTGGACCTGGAGTGGTTCGAATAAAGTGCATAGTATTATGTTTAGAAGGAGATTTTATACCTGCTGGTCGTGTTATCTCTGGAAATTCGCGTAGTAAGGTGTGGAATTCTGTATTCCCGGTAAAAGCCTTAACTGACGAAATGTGGTCAGATATTCCCGACTGGATAGCTGCAACTGATAGGGTGGTAGTACCATCAACCAGACGCTGGTTCTTACAGTCCACTAGGAGGTTGTAGTAGCTCAAGAAGTCAACTCCTATAATGGCCTTGGTAACGTCCGCGATAGTGAAGCTCCAGGTGAAGTCTCGCCTGAGGCCCAAGTTTAGGCATAGACGAGTAGGCCCATAGGTATGTATCACTGTATTATTAGCAGCGACGAGATCGAACTTGGATTTGGTGCAGGGCATCCGAATAGCTGACCGCGGGAAGACACACAGGTCGGAACCAGTATCCACTAAGAATTGCATCTTCGTTACACGATCGGTAACAAACAGACGGCCTGTTGTTGTTGGGCAGTCGTGGGCCGCTACTTGCGACCGCCCTTGGCGTTTCCCGAATCGAAGTTACATGGATTTTTACATTTCCTTGCCTGCTCACCATAAGTAAAATGATAGTAACAGTGAGGGTGATCTGGCGGGGGCTGCTTGGGTTTGGAACGGCTGCGTGATCGATTATACCTATTTTGTCTTGACGTCGCCCGTGACCGTTCAGATTTTTCTAGTCTAGTAGTAAGCAAAGATACTTGCCTGGTTAATTCCGAAATCCGCTGAGCCATGTCACTGTACCCTGGCATCTGAGTTGAAGAGGCGCTTGCTACCTGCGGCGATGACGGTGCAATCTCATACACCTTGTCAGCGAGTTCTCCCAATTTGTCCTTGTCAAGGTCCATCTGTGTAGCGATCACCGTCTGGATGTTCTGTGGTAACCTACTAGACCAAAGGGTTAGTAAAAAATCAGATGGAACTGAAGGGCCGGCCAAACTACATAAGTGACGCAAAAATTGCGATGGTTTCCTATCACCCAGTTCTTCGTGCATCAGCAGTTGCTTGACTCGTTTCTCCTGAGAAGCTGAGAGCCGTTTCATTAACTCGGTTTTTAATTTCAAATACTTATCGGTTAAGGGTGGGTTTGTAATAATATCTTTTACCTCAACGGCATATTGATGATCCAGCTGTGCTACTAAATAGTAAAATTTGGTCTCATCAGTTGTAATGCGGGATAAAGCGAACTGAGATTCCACCTGCGCGAACCATAACGCCGGTTCTTCTGGCCAAAATGGCGGAACTCGCACGCTGACTCGCCATATTTCCTCTTTGCTTTCATGTATGTTAATTTTTTCCTCACTCATTCTTAATATATATATATTCTCCCTCACCGTTAAATTCCTGATCTTGATCACGTCGGGGTCACCAGTTGTAGGCTTACTTGGTGATGTGTGCAGTTGTAGAAGGAAAAATAACGTTAACTAAGTCTTTTATACTGATTGTATTAATTATTAAGCACAATACACAGAAGAGACAGTTTATAATACACATTAATAGTCCAAGAGCACATACAATAAAAGAGTTAAAGACATAAACGAATACTAGTAAATATTAAGAAGATAGAAAATTAACATATTATAGCAATTAACGAGTACGTATAACTGAGTGGCGTAATTACAAGCGACACGGGCTTCGCGTTGCAATAGCATTTGTCGAGTGTGGCGTGCAGCGCGGCGCTCGCGCCTCGCGCGGGTCACCTTCAAGTTAAAGTATTATTCCGGGAGAAGGAGTATTACGGAACATCTATATTAGAAATATTATATTTTAACATAATAAATTAATTAATTGCTATAATTGTATGTATATAAATGTACTTAATTAAATTGTAAGATAAGTTAGGCTACACACTCACTCACTTTTCATATCATGAGATTTAAATAATTTTTTTATTATAGTATTTTTTTCTTTTAATTTGCTTTTATACAAAACATTCTGACAATAACAAATACAAAAAAAGAATTATCAAATTTGGTGCAGTCGATCCAAAGTTATGCGCGTACATACATTTCGGTGATTCATTTTTATTTATATAGATTTGAGGAAAACATGCATAAACAAATAGAATTTACCTATATCTATAATAAACAAATAGAATTTATCTATATAAGTATAAAAAAACTTTTTAATTTTTTTTATTGATAGCTAGGCTATATAAAAAAAAACCTTTTTTTATGGATACACTACTACTTCTACGAATTCATTATTTACTAACTTTCAAAAAAGCTCATACTATTAGCCCGGTATGTTTTCCTGTATGTATGTTTACTATTTTGTTTTATTCATGTCTTCTAAGAATATGGTGTTGAGATCCGGAGATAAACTTTGGAACTTCTCAAAGAACTAAATTAAGTTGTTATTCAAAATATTTAATACTAGGAAAATTATAAGCATTATTTTCAATTTCATATACAAGCAACGATTTGACCAGCGCAGGCCGGTAAAGCGGATATTTAGCGCATTTTACTCTGTCTTAATTTGCAAATATTAGGATTTAAAACTGAAATCTTTTAAATCAAAATAAAATATAGCCTATATGAGCCAGGGATAGTATAGCTTTCTATTAGTGAAAGATTTTTTGGAATCAATTCAGTAGTTTCAGAGATTACCAGGGGGTAATTTATGTAGCGACATAGAAACATAGTTTACCTCTTTATTATGTTAGTAGATATTGGTAGTTGTTAATTTGCATGAAAGTACAATGAGGACCGGAATAGGTTTTACCGGAATAGAGATGATCAATGTGACCTTTTAATATTATATATTTATTATTATTGAGTAGCGACTCACCCTCCGGTTGGGTTCGTCCCTAGTTACGTTTTAACGTTTATTCAAATTTAAATTCATCAAAATCTGTTCATAAGTTTTTTCGTGAGGCAGATATACAGACACACAGACAAAAAATTTATGAATTATAGATTCTGTATCGGTAATATTGTCTATTTCAATAAGATTTTCCAACAGATAAAAAAAAAGAACAAAGACATAATCCTTATACAACGTAGGCATCCGCTAAGAAAGGATTTTTGGAAATTCATCCCCGAAGGGGGTAAAATAGGGGATTAAAGATTTTAAGAAACTCGGCTATTCTTAACGCGAAATGCACGGAAACTGGTATTTGGCTTTAAGATAAAAAATAAAAAATATATGTATTAGATTTTTTCGAAATTCATCCCTTAAAAGGGTAAAAGGGGGTCATAAAGTTTATATGGGTAAAAATTATTTATGATCAGAATTATTTGAAACTTGGTATTAATGCTCTTCAATACAATTTTAAATAAATACGTATTTTAGCATTTTCAACCGATTTCCTCAAAAAGGAGGAGGTTCTCAATTCGGCTGTATGTTTCTTTTTGATATTCATCCCATAAGGCTGTCAAATAGGAGATGAAAGTTTGTATGAAACTTTGTAATTGATGCACGGAAAATGGTATTTATCTTTAAAATGAAAACTAAAACAATACAACCATCATTTTTTTTCGAAATTCATCCCTATAAAAGGGTAAAAGGGGGCTGTGCTGTTTATATGAGGAAAACATTGTTTATGATCAGAATTACTTGAAACTTGGTATTAATGCTCTTCAATACGATTAAATAAACATGTATTGTAGATTTTTCTTACATTCAGCCCCTAAGCGGGTAAAATTGGGCGGTGAAGTTTGAGTTGTTAAATATATTTAAATAGAGTAACATGGTTCAAGTTCTCTGTAAGTGCACACTTACTGTGTGGGATATAAAGGAGAGAACGGAAATTATTCCGAATACAAAGGATATGTTTTTTCGGCTGTTAATTACTTTTCGGCTGGCCACAGCAGCGACAACTATAACCGACCTAGAGCGCGAGAGAGACAACGTAGATAGAGAGTATTCTGCTATGTTTATCCTCCTACTTGATTGGCACATCTGTTATAAAAAAGTCGCCTAAGCTATGCAACGGGATTGGACTGTGAGTAACTCATTAAACATGATAGTGGCCACTGTGTTTGCTGGATCTGCTCGGGGAGAATCAGATTTCATAGCTCGAATACCACTGACAACTTCTGACTACGCTTTTGAATTTAATCTATTGTAATTCCTTCTTAAAGTTTGCTTTGCAATAACCTTTTATATATCTCGGGGCCAGTCCTCAAAATTAGCAGGCGTAGAATTATGAGAGTACTCTCTTCTTTTCTCTAACTTTGGAAAGATGGGGCTAAATACCTAAAGTGTATATTTATTTACAGAATAATAATAATAATCTTTTAAGATACTGAATATTTTGAGTTACGATAGCTAAAATTAAATTTGTTTTCCATGTATCTTTAAGAAATAAACCAAAGTGAAGCTAGGGTGAGTCGCTAGTAAAAATAAACAAATACAGAAAAGATAGATAATTTACAACGGGTGACCTTACGCTAAACAGCGATATCTTTTCAGGTGTAGGAAATAGGAAATTGTAAGAAGGAAGGGGGAAAATAATAGAATTATTTATATCAATATCCATATAGAAAAAAAGTTGAATACGCTAATAGAAAAAAAAATACAAAGTATTACAAGTATAAACAAAAAGTGATATTATGTTGTACTTTGTTGTGATTTATAATTATACCTTAAATTATATTCCTCTTTTATGTTTAGTATAGATTTCTCAGAGATGAGATATTTTCCCACAGTAAAAAGTATCCTGTATGTTGACCCGGATAACCAGCTATCATCATACCAAATTTCATCAAAATCTGTCTAGTGGTCTTCTCGTGATGCATTCCCATACAGACAGACATAAAAAAATTCTAAAAACTATAGATTTTGCCTCTGTATAATAATGACTATTTAAATAAGATTTTCCAAAAAAAAATTTATGTACAGACAGTACTGTACTTCAACTCAGAATTTTATTATATGTATAGATAAGTATATCTAAAGCATGGACGAAGTGGTTAATTCGTTCATGATCTAAAGATATGCTTTCGATAATGTACATATTATTGTGTACATAAAGCGGAAAATCAACAAGGATATGTATTTTGTGTACAAGACACACATTAGATATATAGGATTGTTTACTGATTTCAAAGTAAAATCTTCTAACGTTATGAAAATGTAAACAATGCTCTTTCGAAAGATTTCATCACTTGTTTTAATTATTACAATTTTGTGTTAAATACCTAGCAATAAATGTAAATTATTAAAATTTTCTACATCTAGTGTTCAACTTGCTGATAGATAGATAGATAGATAGATGCTTTATTGTACACCACAAATAAATATACAAAAAGAAGATATAAACAATAGATGATGTACAGCAGGCGGCCTTATCGCTATAAGCGATCTTTTCCAGGCAACCTTAGGGCGTAGGAGAAATTATACGAAATGGTAGGCGGTGTACTTACTACACACAATTGCATATCCTAAATACAGATATACATAAATACATACATACATTACATATATACATACATACATACATACATACATACATACATACATAATACATACATACATACATACATACATACATACATACATAAATGCATAAATACAATGCATACATACATAAATGTAGATCAGATAAAAAAGTATAAAAAGTTCAATATAAGATACTATAGAGGCAAATAATATGATTTTAACTGTACCTTAAAATTATCAAAACTTTTGGCACGCCTGATGTCTATTGGAAGATTATTCCATAAGCGTGCAGCCTTTACTGCGAAGGAGTTGGTAAGGAAACAGGAGGAGTGAGAAGGAATTTTAAGCAACAACGTTTCACTAGAGCGAAGTGGAAGAGTATGGGTATCACTCAAAAACTGGAAACGCTCTCTAAGGTAGAAAGGAGAAGAAGGGTAGAACAGCACGCAGTAGAGAAGATGAAGTACATGAGTATTCCTGCGAAGGCGGATTGGGAGCCACTTGAGCTTTTTGCGAAATTCTGAAACATGGTCATATTTACGAAGGCCAAATATAAACCGAATACAAAGATTTTGAAGCCGCTCAAGTCTATTTAGATGCTCCTCTTTAACGTCAAGATAGCAAGTATCAGCGTAATCAAGAATTGGTAGAAGGAGTGAATTTGCTAGTGCAATTTTGGTTGATATGGGCAAAAAATTTCGCAACCTACGAAGAGCGGAAACTGCACCAAACATCTTTCGGCTCAGTTCGCTGATAATGGATGGTTTTCTAATAAACATTGAAATCTCTATAGTCCACTAGATCTGTAGGTAATGCTAAATAATATAAACTGCAGTGATATCAACACATAAAGGGGCTAGCGGGTAGACTTAGCTCTGATACTGTTGGCATAGTTTATTTTAGTTATTTCTATAGTACAATAGCAGTATAAAACCCGTTTATTAGGCGATTCTTTGACACCAAACTTCATGGGGAACGATTTCTATTAAAGTTAAAACATTGTCATCTTGTGGCATATTATAACTGTCAACCTACAGCCGTTTCCTGACCCATCATTAACCGATTTCCAAAAAAGAGGAGGTTCTCAATTCGTCGGAATCTTTTTTCTTTTCTGTATGTTCACCGATTACTCTAAGACGCCTGAACCAATTTGGATTTTTTTTTGTTTCAAAGGTATACTTTCCAGGTGATCCCATATAAATTTTCAACCGACTTCAAAAAGGAGGAGGTTCTTAATTCGACTGTATTTTTTTTATGTCTGTTACCTCAGAACTCCGTCATTTATTAACCGATTTGGACAATTTTTGTTTTGTTTGAAAGTGTATACTTCCAGATTGGTCCCATTTAATTTTCAAAAAAAAAATACCACCCCTAAGGGTGGAAAAATAGCTAATGATGAATTTAACCTACTTCTAATTGTCATATTGACTTGAAACTTTGTAAGTGTTTCTACTTCCGTTGATAGTACAGTGGTTAGGTATTGTGGACCTGATCTGATGGCAAGGCCAGAAGGTATCCACCTTCTATCTATCCAGGTTCCACCTATCCAGGTGGAACTCTTCAACAGCTAATTGAATTAATACTTTGAGTTTGGGCTTATTTTGTTTGATTTGACAAGCCTAACACGTTAGAATTCTTACTTTGCTACTACTGTCTACACTAAAAGAGGAAAAATAAAAACTTTTTAACAAAAAAATAAAAACCGACTTCAAACAAAAGCACTAAAAAGTAAAAAATAACTGATTGGTAGTTTTCATTTACTATACATATCTAATCAAATATTTTCGAAGTCGGTGTGCTTTGCTTTGTATGGGCTGGCACCGATTTCGAAAATATTTGATTAGGTATGTATTTAATAGGTAGGCTTAAATTACTTAGCCATAGTAACTTTTTATCTTTTTATGAGGATTCGGTAAATTCACATTATTAATTCTAAATCATAAAATATCATATTTATTAATTTTATAATTTTAAATTATTAAGTATCATTAAAATCCACATTATTAAATTTAAATTTGCATTATTAATTTTGTATTATTACGTTTTTTTTACCTACACATTATTTCGGGATAACTTATTATAAAAAAACGATACTTGATTTTATTAACGTTAATTTTCGATAGTGGCACATTGCTATTTAAGAATTGCAAAAAACTGGTAACCCACGTAATGTCAGTTTTGTCTCTGAGATTAAAAAACAGACTATAGTGTATTGAAATGACAAAAATCGTTATGTCAGAATGTAAAAAAGGTCTTTCCCATATATTTTTACCTGACAGCGTGACGCTAAGGAGGGTAGTGTTGTGAGAGTATTTGTCTCTCAATATGTATTTGCATTGGGAGTTCAATAAATAGTGTTAAATATATGAAGCTAATTTATTAATATGATGTCCCCTACTCGACACACGCGTACACGCGATCTCCATTGCGCAGTCCAAAAAGTGTAACTGGCTATCCACTCTTATACGTCTCGCTCATATACGAAACCGCTGACATGACAACATTCATTTTTGCATTGTCCCTACAATGTGTTTATCAGGCTATGTAATATGTATGTATGTATGATGTTTGTTTGCTTATTCCTATGCGTTCTAGAGACCAAACGCGTAGGCCGATTTTGATGATTAATACGTCGTGTCGTTAGATTTGTCTTGATAACGCGAGTATTGTAGACTATATAAAAAAATAAAATGGCGGATTTCAGGCACCAATTTGTGTCTTTAAAAAAATCTTCCAAACCAATCGAGTAGGGTATGAAAATAAAGGTTTTTAAGAGGCGATCACAAAAATATATACAACTTATATGTTTAAAAGTAATTTAGGATAAAAAATAAGGGGGAAAATTGCTAAATATAACTTCAAAAATTCAACAATGTCTAGTTGGTAAAAACTAAAAAGCTGTTAATAAAAAAATATATTATAAAAATAAAAAACTAGACTGCAAAAGCTAACTAAAAACGCAAAACAAGTTCGCGAAGGAATATAGTATTATGCAGTTGGAGACCTACACATTTTTGGCAAAGTTAGATTAAAATGAAAGAGTTAGCGCGTTAGATAATTGTTTGTTGCCATGGTAACCGTTCCTATTGTCTGACAAATGATATATAATATTATATTCTTTCCTTCTTTTCTTTCCATTGCGGCCACTTTTACATAGGTAGAGGTATTTTATCATGCACAGTAAAAACAGCTTTAATTTGATATATAAATGATGAATATACGCCATGAACGTAGAAACGTAACAAAATATGACCTGCTTACACCTGGCTGCGAAGAGGTTGCGGCCAAGTGCGCAACGGCAGCTATCACTTTTCAAGATCTCTACGTATATTTCGGTGAAGCGGAGTATAATTCATTTTAATAACAATGCATCGCTTTTGTTCCAAAAGGACAATTATTATATATTTGATTAAACATACTAGCGGCACATTTTAATAGGCAAACCGGTCAAAAAATATTGTCCCTTTTATTATTGTATATAAAAAATTGATTTTGATTAAATACTATATGAACGTAACAATCTTGCAGCGGGATCTTAGTCCATAACGATTCCTGAAGAAGCGTCGTTACGCCCACGTAACGTCACAGTGCTTATTTTGCTTCTACTTCCAGACAGCTGAAGCGTTGTCAATTGATTAGATTAATTAAAAATTTTATTTCTTACTAGCGACTCACCCTCGTTTCGCTTGGGTTCGTTACTAGATTTTTACCAAACATGTGTCCCTCATACAAAATTTCATCTCCATTTTCACAACTTCAGGGGATGATTTCCGCGATAAAAAGTATTCTATGTCCTTCCCAGGGTCTCAAACTATCTTTTTACCAATTTCATCTAAATCGGTTCAGTAGATCCAGAGATTATCCCCTACAACGTCACAAACTTACAAATCTCACAAACTCACAAACTTTACCTCTTTATGATATTAGTATAGATTATTATTATTCTCATCTCTGTTTTTTTTTCAATTCATAATAATTCACTATCTTATCTAAAAAGTTACGAAAACAACTTCGAAGTAATATTTATTACTACTAGATAAAATAATTGGTGTTATTCGCTTGCAATGGAGAATTAATACGTAACAGGCATGACATTATCGATTTCACTAATGCAAGTTTCGATTTTGACACTTTGTCGCAATTTTGTGTTCTTTTAACATAACTAGCATTGCCCGCTGCCTCGCCCGCGTTCAGATGACCAAAAACCAAATTCTTAGGTTTTACATATTAGTATACTCTTACATTGCAGTTTTTGTATTTTTTCTTAATAATGAGACATTTTTCCGCAGTAAAAAGTATCCTATATGTTGACCCGAACAACCAGCTGTCACCATACCAAATTTCATCAAAATCCATCCAGTGGTTTTTCTGTGATGCGGTAACAGACAGACAGATAAAAATTCTAAAAACTGTAGATTCGGCCTCTGTATCGATAATAATGTCTATTTCTATAAAAAAATTCAAAAAATATTTGATGTGGAGAAAATAAAATTAATAACAAAACAATGGTCGTAATAAGTTATACAGATTTTTTTTCAGTCAAAACTATTAGTGCATCCTATGTTTATTATAAAAGGTTATGGCATTATTTTTTATGAATGATTTTCTCATCGTACCATAATTTATTTACTATTAATAAATGTTTATTAATAGTTACCGATTATTTATTGAATGTTAAGAAATATTCGTTCATATTTATTTGTCTTAATTGTTTCCAAAAAAATGAATTTATTAATAGTTAATAAATTCTTCTATCATGCATAATTAAACCGCAACGATTTTTTTTAACACACAGCACCATCTAGTTCCATGGTAAGCTACGAGGCTTGTGTTATGGATACCAGATAGTTGATACACTACACATATATAACTTTAAATTCATACATATTATAAATATAAACACCCATGACTGGAGTACAAACATCCGTCTTCTCGCAACACTGTTTCTTGCGTAAAAACAAGTGATATTTGCCGAGTCCACCCCCTACCCCACGTGAGTTTGAGTGAGTCCCCCCTCCCCCCTAAATGCTTCACGTAATTAATGGATGCCCCCTTACGCCTGACTATTGCACTCATTGGGTATCTAATACGATGGGTATCTACGATAATACGTTGATGACTAAATACAATACAAAAAGATTTTTGAAACCTTTAGAATGCCGCTTGTTAACTCGTGGTTGTAATGTAAATATCAGCAATAACTAACTACCTCGGGGGTCTAGTGGTTAGCATATACGGCTGCAGATCAGGAGATCCTAGGTACGAGTCCCATGTCGGTCCAAGTTTAATTACTGAGTTTTTCTGTTAAAATATTCTCAATAACAGCCCGGAGTTGAGAAGTTTCATCCCCGTGTGTCGGAGAGCGCGTAAAGCCGTTGGTCCTGCGCTTTAACTCTCACCGGTCGTGTCAAGGTATCGTCCCATCAGACTTAGAGAGTGAACTTGTGTCTGCGCGTACACTTGTGCACTATAATAAATATCTCTTGCGCATCTGGCTAGTCTCAATGAGATTGGCCGCCGTGGCCGAAATCCGTCAGAAAGGAAATAAAAAGATTTTTTAATTGATACTTTCCATTAACAGATAGGCCGTGTGCTACCCGGCAAATACCAGATCAGTCAACAGTGTGTGTCTGTAATACATCCTACTGCGATGAGATCACCAGAGAGGTTCTGAATTCAGGCTCTTATATAGCCTATACGTCATCTAAGGTAAGATTTATATTTTTCTCACTAAACTTTAATATTCTAAACAAACTTAAAAATTAAACTAAAATTGAACAAAACCTTAATCTTGAACTTTTTTTTACCCTCTAGGATCTATATGTAAACAGGCAAAGATAAAACAATTTAGTATCTATTTCTCCTCTGTTTATTAACCGCTTTTATTTTGCCCAAATTTCCAAGAATGATTGAATTTTTTTCCATGAATTATTGATGAACACAATGTGAAAACTAGTTAAAGTAGTTCACCAAATAAATTATTTTTATTTGCTTTATGATTTATGAAAATATAAATACTTATTTATAGGCCGGGCTTCGTTTTAATAAAACGCAGGGAAAATGGAGTGACGAAGATATCAGTAAGTCTTAAAATTTGTATTGAAAATTGTGAATTCGAATCGTCTTAAAAGCAAAAAGTTTGTGAGTGGGTGAGTGCTGAGTACGTATGTTGCCTCTTCACGCTATAAAAGCTAAACGGATGTGAGTGAAACCCTGAATCGAAAAAGTTTATGTACTAATTTAACACATAAGCTAATTTTATTTACCTACTACCACACGATTGGAGATAGGCAGTGGTAGCCCAGTAGTGACGCACTCGCTTGGTTAACCGAGTGAAGCGGGTTCAAATCACGGGTCTCGCACCTCTAATATTTTCATGTGCGAATCATTTTCAACATGATTACCACTTGTCTTTTGGTGAAGTAAAACATCGTGAGGAAACCTGCATGTCTGAGATAATCTAACAAGTTATCGAAAGACATGTGAAGTCCGTCAACCCGCACTTGGCCAGCGTGGTGGACTATGGCTTGGTCCCCCTCACATTAAAGGGAGGCCCGTGCACTGCAATGGGACGTTAGGACGTGCTGAAACTGGAATTGGAACTGCGTATATAAACTAGTTCAATATATAATAACTCTTAGTACATTATAAAAAAATAATAGCTCTAGTGAAGTATCCGCGATAAAAGTGCATAATACCTTATCTATACCGTGTCTTCTCCATTCTACACGACATTGGCGAAGTAATCTGTGCCCAACTGGCACGCCTAAAAGCCAAATAACAAAGAATTGAAAAGTGCATAATGATGAAATTACTTTAAAGGCACTACCAGAAAGATGAGAGAAGTTTTTTTAATTTAGTTAGGGGAGAAACTTATTTTATTATGACTGAAATAAAAACCAATAACAATATTTAAGTAAATAATCATAATAAATAAATTTACAGGTTCCTGTTCTTCTACAATCCTGGAACTCGATACAAAGACGACGTATCAAAAAGTACAAGGTTTTGGAGGTGCTGTTACAGATGCTACGGCAATTAATTGGAGTAGCTTGCCTCCAATACTACAGGATAGTTTGATAAGGTTTGTTATTTTATACGAATAATTCTAGTACATAAGTTAGTGATGATGGAAAATGTACACAGAAATAAACATTGAAAAATCAAACATGATGATTATCAAAATTAATTGATAAAAAATATATTTAGATATGTTCTAAAGTTTATATCATTTAATTTTACTATCTATACATATATGTATAATAAAATTGTAACTAAGCCGAATCTGTACATTAAATAATTTTTGGAAAATATTATAGAAATAGACATTATTATCGATACAGAGGCCGAATCTATAGTTTTTAGAATTTTTGTCTGTCTGTCACCGCATCACAGAAACACCACTGGAGGGATTTTGATGAAATTTGGTATGGTGATAGCTGGTTATCCGGGTCAACATATAGGATACTTTTAACCGCCTAAAAATGTCTCATTACTGAGAAAAAATACAAAAATTGCAATGTAAGAGTATACTAATATGTAAAGCCTAAGAATTTGGTTTTTGGTCATTTGAATGCGGGCGGAGCCACGGGCAATGCTAGTTATTAAATATTCTAAAAGTGTAAGATATATAAAGAATTAAATAATAGATGTATGGGGATGAATTTTATAAATGAAATAATATTATTTTTATTATAAAATTATTTCGCCCTTTTACACAATAATTATAATACGTTATCTTTCAGGTCATATTTCAGTGAGAAAGGACTTGAGTATAATATGCTTCGAGTGCCGATCGGTGGTTGTGATTTTTCTACACATCCTTACGCGTACAATGAACTTCCTGTCAACGATACTCACCTCACTAATTACACACTGGCACTTGAAGATGTGAAATATAAAGTAAGTCTAGTTTCAACTATATTTATAACTAGCATTGCCCGCGGCTCCGCCCGCGTTCTGATGACCAAAAACCAAATTCTTAGGTTTTACAAATTATTATACTCTTACAATGCAGTTTTTGTATTTTTCTCAGAAATGAAGCATTTCCCTGCGGTGAAAAGTATCCTATATGTTGACCCGGATAACCAGCTATCACCATATCAAATTTCATCAAAATCCCTCTAGTGGTTTTTCCGTGATGCGGTAACAGACAAACAGACAGACAGACAGACAAAAATTCTAAAAACTATACATTCGGCCTCTGTATCGATAATAATGTCTATTTCAATAAGATTTTCCAAAAAATATTTCATGTACAGATTCGGCTCAGTTAGAATTTTATTATATGTATAGATATGTATGTATTTAAAGTTATATGTATATGTGTAGTGTATCAACTATCTGGTATCCATAACACAAGCCTCGTAGCTTACCATGGAACTAGATGGTGCTGTGTGCTAATGTCCCAACATATTTAATGTTCCAATATATTTGTTTAACTAAGAATTTGTCTTATTTTATATTTAAATATGTCTTGATGTCCAGTCTTAGAAAAACATGATTGAGAATTTTTAAGTTCGACGTAGTAATCCCGCTTTATGCAAAATTTTGCAATTACAATTGTACCAGATAAATTGAAATACAACTCGACCCTTTCAGGAACATTCGTGTGTCTGTTTATCTGTTCGATTTCCACAGCTCTATTTAGTGGACATGAAAGCTTTGGCAGATTACTCCTGAACAAGATATTCACAGTGACCCACTTAGCGGACGATAGTATTAATAAGACTTGATGGATCACATCAGTCATAGTAGGAGACAATTAACTTATGCAGTTTTGTTTTCAGATTCCAATGATAAAATCAATAATGAAAGTGGCAAAATCTTCCATACACATTGTAGCGACAACATGGTCTCCCCCAGTTTGGATGAAAACTGAAAATACTTACGGAGGACTCAACAGACTTAAACCTGAATATTTCCAAACCTACGCTGACTATCATCTAAAGTAAGAGCTTTGTTTGGCGTTTTAATTAAAATTGTCTTTTCGGATTTTTTCGTACATTTATTTTGATTTTAGATTGAATTTAAAACTAGCATTGCCCGCGGCTCCGCCCGCGTTCAAATGACCAAAAACCAAATTGTTAGGTTTTACATATTAGTATACTCTTACATTGCAGTTTTTGTATTTTTTCTCAGAAATGAGACATTTTCCCGCGGTAATAAGTATTCTATATGTTGACTTGGATAACCAGCTATCATCATACCAAATTTCATCAAAATCCATCCAGTGGTTTTTCCGTGATGCGGTAACAGACAGACAGACAAATATTCTAAAAACTATAGATTCGGCCTCTGTATCGATAATAATGTCTATTTCAATAAAATTTTCCAAAAAATATTTAATGTACAGATTCGGCTTAGTTAGAATTTTATTATATGTATAATACATGTCAAATGTTCGCGTAAATCTAAGAAAGTATATGGATAAACTTTCGAGTAGCCCATACCTTTGATTGGATTTGGCTTTGAAAATGAAATATGCGCGTATTTTGAATAACATATTTGTTACCAGCGCGTCAAAATCTATATGTACCTATACCAAAATTCAGATTAATCGGATGTATGGGCTATTCGGAAGTACTCACAAAGTATTCGAGACATTAAAAAATGCGTTTTATAGCAAAGACGATGATAAATGTAGATAAACTTAGAAAGCTAAACCTTATCTAAATACAAAAATTGATCCAAATCGTTACATCCGTTTTTGAGATACGCGAAATAAATTTATATATATATATATATATATATATATATATATATATATATATATATATAGTATAAATATAATTGTTTAATATTATAAGATACTAGCAGTACCCGCGGCTACGCCCACGTCCAAACTTCCAATCGCTAACAAAATTCACAGGATCTTGCTGGGCTAATCTGAAGATTACCTGAAAATTTCATCAAAATCGCTCCAGCTACTTTGGAGTCCATAGGAAACATAAATACACACATCGATTTTTATTTTATTTAACCAACAGTTCAAATTTATTTATTGCTCGGAAAATAGAGTCTTATATGAAAATTTAGTGACACACCGACTGCAGCACCACCTGCCGGATCCATTTGTGAATTCAAACCTTGCAGAGACCCACTCGAACATACACAAAAAATATCATTAAAATCGTCCCTGCCGTTTAGGAGATGATCAGCGGCATACCGACAGCAGCGCCACCTACTGGGTCCATTTGTGTTTTCAAACTATCCAGGAGCCCATTGAAATATACACACAAAATTTTATTCAAATCGGTCCAGTCCGTTAGGAGGAGTAGGTTAAAATTACAATAAGATACTGTTGTTATAATAATAAGGGTATGGTGTAATTTGTAGCACAATTATTTAACTAATCAATTTTAACCGAACCATCTTACCAAGTTAGTACAGACACGAGTTTTTGGAGCGAGAGGTTCTGGATTCGAGTCCCCAGTTAGGCTAAGAATAGTTATTTGCTTTTTTTATCAAGAAATCCTCAGTCAGACAGGCCGGAGTTGGTAATTTGTCGAGCCCTGATTATAAAGTATAGCTGTCGGCCTTGCGCCTGATCTCTGCTCCTGATGGTTGTGTCTAATTTTATCGTTCTATCGCCTATCGGAGTTTAAAGAGTGAAAGAAATAAAGAGTGTACGTCTGTTTGCAGGCACACTTGTGTTCTGTAATATCTCATCCACACATTGCCAATCTCAATGTGATTGACCGCCATTGCTGAAATCCATTTATTATTATTACTAGTCTTAATTAGCCTGAAAATTTTAACATAGCATTTTGATACCATTCGTATTTGCTAAAAATAATATAGAAACAATATTAAAATAAATAAAGTAGTTTAATTTTTTAGATTCATACAAAAATATAATGAGTCAGGTATTCCTATATGGGGAATAACAACAACTAACGAGCCTATTAATGGAGTATTTGCGCTATCCACATTTAACTCTCTTGGATGGGATATGATTGAGATGGTAAGTGCAAATTCAATATGGACAGAGTTTATTTACATTATCTTACTGAAATGAAAATTTATATCTATTGGACTAAGATGCCGCTGCATGAACGCTACGTTCATAGCGTATTTAATCGAAATCATTTTTTTATATACAATAATAAAAGGGACAATAAGTTTTGACCGGGGTGCCTATCCAAATGTGCCTACTAGTATGTTTAATAAACTGAATAATAGCTGACTTTTTGGAATAAAAACGATGCACTTGTTATTACAATGAATTATACTCCACTTCACCGAAATATACGTAGAGATCTTGAAAAGTGATAGCTGCCGTTGCGCATTTGGCCGCAACCTCTTCGCAGCCAGGTGTGAGCAGGTCATATTTTGTTACGTTTCTACGTTCATGGCGTATATTCATCATTTATATAGAGCTAGATAAATTAGCTTTAATTTGATATATAAATGATGAATATACGCCATGAACGTATAAATCTAACAAAAACATTTTTAATTACTCGCAACCGCTTTTGCGGCCACTTTTGTATAGGCAGACGTAGTTTATCAGATACAGAAAAAAATAGCTTTAATTTGATATATAAATGATGGACATACGCGATGAACGTAGAAATCTTGCAGCGGGATCTCGATCCATATTATCTATACATATAATAAAATTCTAACTAAGTCAAATCTGTACATTAAATTTTTTTTAGAAAATTTTATTGAAATAGACATTATTATCGATACAAAGGCCGAATCTATAGTTTTTAGAATTTTTGTCTGTCTGTCTGTCTGTTACCGCATCACAGAAAAACTACTGGACGGATTTTGATGAAATTTGGTATGGTCATAGCTGATTATCCGGGTCAACATATAGGATACTTTTTACCGCAGAAAAATATCTTTTTTCTGAGAAAAAATACAAAAACTGGTTAGAATAAAAAAAGATGATGATTTTAGCAAGTTAACTTTCTAAATATGATAAAAACTATTAAAAATAGCTAATCTTGAAAAAGTAAATCAATAGCACTATTTTATTCATAAAAAAATTATTTTAATCAAATTAATTTTTGTATTATTTAGATATTTGTCAATAGATGTCGCCATATGTCTTTTAAAATACGTAATTTTAATTCCAAAAAATTAAATGTACAAATTCGACCTTTCTATTATTTTATTAGAATTACTACTAAATTACCCGCGGCCCCGCCCGTGTTTAAATTATCAAAAAACAATCTTTTGGCTTTATAAATTAGTTAGATCTATAGATACATTAAAATTTAATGAAGCCGTATCTGTGCTTTAAATATTTTTTGAAAAATTTTATTGAAATACACATTATTATCGCTAACAGAGGCCGAACCTATAGTTTTAAGAATTTTTGTGTGTCTGTCTGTCTGTTACCGCATCACAGAAAAACCACTGGAGGGATTTTGATGAAATTGGTATGGTGATATTCAGCTAAGTTACAATTTTATTATATGAATAGAAAATGTTATGTTAAATCTTAAGTAAATATGACTGTATTATAATTATTTCATTCCTCAGATTTTATTTCGCAATATAGATATTTACAGCTAGTACTCTTCTTTCAGGGCAAATGGATTGTAGATAATTTGGGACCGACAATTCGCAATTCACACTTTAGAGATGTCAAAATTATTACCGGTGATGATCAGAGAATCACAATTCCATATTGGTTTAATGTGGTAAGAGAATAAGAAGTAGAACAGAAGAGAGTAGCTCTTTATGGTTTTTATTTGTACCTAACATATTTTCATTAGTTTTACTTGTGAACATGCCTACTAAGTACAAAGTAATTAGGCAATAAAGTAGGTAGTAATTTTGGCGACAGTTTGAAACAGAAGGATGAATAAAGGATTTAATAATGATGCTGCTACTTTCAATCACTACGTACACAAAACAAAGTGGCTTCCCGCTGTCTGTCTGTCCCTATGTATGCTTAGATCTTTAAAATTACGCAACGGATTTTGATGCGGTTTTTTAATAGATAGAGTGATTCAAGAGGAAGTTTTATATGTATAATACATGTATATTATAGTACAGGAAAGTCGAGAAATTCAAAGATTTGTATTTCGTACTAACGTTTTGTATTTAAAACGTACCTTAGGACGAACCCGACCGAAGCGAGGGTGAGACGCTAGTTTGTAATAACTTGTTATAATATCTAGTATTTCACATATATACCGAAATTTACTTATACCTCAAGTAATAAGTAGAAACCGTTCCCCCGTTTCACAATCATGATGTAAGATTACTTAAGGACGGTTGTGTAAAACCCTGAGAATTATCAGAAAGATTTATGTCTAATTGTGTGGATTAAAAATTGGACTCTTTTAATATATTAACGACAGTAAAGTAATCTCCATCACAAAAATAGTTTTAAATTTTTAGATGCTGAGTCGTCACCCGAATGCACTACAGTACATAGACGGCATTGGAGTGCACTATTATACTGATAAATTTATTTCACCTGCTATTTTTGAAATAGTAACTTTAAGTCATCCTGAAAAGTTTATTTTGGCCACGGAAGCTTGTGAAGGTAATATTTGTTTAATACTTTTATGCAAATATTTGACATTTTAAATAAGGAAGTGATTATTCGCCCGAGCTACAAGTCTACGGAAAAATTTCCCGTACTTTTCAGAATGTTTACATTTGCCTATAAGTTCTCAAAAACAAATTATGTGTTGTTTGTTGTACCTATACATTGATAATTAATCTATATTAATATTATAAAGAGGCAGAGATTGTTTGTTGGTTTAGTTATTTGAACGCGCTAATCTCAGAAACTACTAATCTGATTTGAAAAAAAAAATTCGCATGAGATAGCACGTTCATTGAGGAAGGCTATATGATATATACGAGTATATATATCATATAGCCGGAAAAATGCACGGTTCCCGTGGGATACATTTGTTTTTGTCTCATCCGGTTGTCTGGTTGTTTGTCTCGTTTTTGTGTCGCTATTAATTAAAATAAAAAAAATATATATTTTCTTTATTTTTTTGTTGGGGGTGTCGTTATAAATAAGTAATTCGTTTTAGTCCGATTTTTGGATATTTATATGTTAACAAATGCCTGAATTTATCATAACCTTTTTTAGAGTTACTCCATATACTTACATTATTTATATAAATAGATATAATTTAGACGGAAAAAATTATCACTACCTGTTACCGGTTTTTCTCTGTAGCTGTTAGCGAAAAAATCGCTAGTGTTACAATTTAATAATAATATAAATTACTAACAGAACCCGCAGTTTCGCTCGTGCTAAATCTACAAAAAAAAGTAGGATCCATAGAAACTTTCATTCCCTATTTTAAAATATTAGTAATCAGATGACAATTTTCACTTCTAATAATATTATGTATAACTCTTAACTAATTATTACGCGATAATCTGTTGTCCTGAAAGCGGTACCTATATAAAACAGAAATTGACAGTTTTGTGAAAATTTAAGATTATTTTGTTTAGATTATTGTTTTTAGTGAAATTATCAAATATTATATTCCAAGAGCTGGCGACGAATTTTGGGAAGGTCCTTTTGGTAAGTTGAAATTGTGATTGTGAGCTATCTTTCTCGCACCTATGGCTACGCATAAGACTTTTTTGTAGTACTTATTTGTAAACTTTATTTACGCCTGGGATTGGTTTAAAACCGGTAAACTTTTCTGGCAATTTGCAAATATTATTGAAAATTACTACGTAAATAAATACGTACGTAAATAAATACGTGATTAAAATTTCAGATTGCCAAAAGTATATCTTTTGGGAATTTTAATAAAATACCTTTGGAGAGGTCTGGTAATACTTTCTTACTGACAAAAACGTCTGGGGTTCTTTTTTCTGAATTATAGAAAAACTAAATTAAAAGATTAAACAAAAATCAAGTTGCCAAAAATATGTTATTTTGGATATTTTTTTTGCAAATGTTATATACTGCGCAGTAACGAAATAACCGCTAAAGCTATACCAGACTAGTGGCACTGGACTCGCCAATTGACGAAATTATATTTTTTCTCAATTTCAACTTGCCAAAAGAGCCTTTCCAAAATTCGTCACCAGCTCTCGGGATATTAATACAATAAAGCCTTAATTGTTATGAAAATATGGATTTTACACGAAAAAGGATATTTAATGTTCGTTAAAGATATGTTTATCTTTTGTAATGACTTATTTAGGTATAGAAATGTATGGAAATATTCTAAATTTAAGTCTCAATAACTTTTGACTTCTTCATTTCCTCAAAAGATTTTTTATACATTTGAACTCCCTATCACCTCCCCTGTCCAAAAATACCACCAACTCCTCTAGGGGCCGCGTTCCATATACTATTTTTGCCGAATGCTTATTTTGCTTTCTATGAATTAATATCGAATTTGTTTAAAAAATATTGTACTGCTAATGATAATACAGTAGTACCTAGTCTATATAGATACAGTAAGTAAAGCAATTATCATAATAAGACTTAACGAAAATTCTAATGCATTCAGCTGCAAGTTCAACAGGTCACGGCACGGATTTGAACATAAAGTAATTAACGAAAATCACAATTTTCTATTTACATGTCATTACATGTACGCGCAGTAACGAGATAACCGCGTATTAATTCATATGTAAATAAAATACGGAATACGTATAGTACTCGTAGGTATATCAAATATATTAAATAAATAATTATATAAAAAAAACTAAATAAAACTATCGACGAAATTATTTTAGAACTGTTAGCTAAAGCTAAAACTATCTATTGTAAAATAGAAGTCCTAAACTAAAGCAAAATGTTATGTAGACTGTTAAACGGTGTGATAATCAATTATATTGTAAGACCAAGGTATGTTACGTTCGTAATAATAATTAGAATTTGAAATTTGGTAGCGTACCTATTATATATTTTATCTATAAACAGTACGTCAGCCGGGCGCGAAGCGAAAAAAGGTACAGAGATGTGGCCCACTACGGTGGGTGGTGTACCATGTGGGTTGCTCTTGGTACTTCTCTGATGGCAGAATGGACCGTTGGAGCAACCCCATTGTTGATGTGGTCTACTTCGGCAGACCTGGTGACCTGGCGTCGCGTCGTTGAGTGCGTAAGCGATCCTGCGACGCCCCATTAAAACGGAGGAGGTTTTGTTTGGTTTTAGTGGGTAGTAATGGCTTTTCTAGCCGGTGAGTCCCACATAACCACCTGTATGTTACAGGTGGTATGCATAAACATATTTCTCAACGTTAAAGAAAAGGTCTTTAATGTAGGCCCCGCTCAATGTGCCTTCACCTTGTGGTGTTGGGGAGGTACTTAGCTGTGGAAAACTAAATAATATCATTAACATACAAATAGTATATTTTTTGGTACCTATTTGGAAAGTTTAAATAATTAGACTTTTATTTTCTCAAAAGTTGCAACGTTTCGTTGATTATGTAAGTAAATTGAAGTACCTACATTAAACTTAGTCAAAAACGCTGGTTAGCATGAAATATAGTGAATATTTATGCTAACCTTTGATAATGTTATGTCGTTGATTTAATTGATAAATACAAATACTACAAAATGTATTTAATCATGGACGAAAACAATACATGAATAATTGAACCGTATTGAATTTTTAACACAATGTTGCAGGTATTATTACATTTATATACAGATAACTTAAGTAATAAGTCGAGAAATACAATATAATTTTTTTTAAATAAAAGTTGTAGATAATTAAAATATATATGTAACTTTGATAATAAATAAAATTGCATATAAGTGAACGGTTAGAAAGATAATCGCGGAAAACCGACGAAGGTTTTGAGCGCGATACCCCGAGGAATATTATTTTCTTTTATTTAAAGAAAAAAAGTTTTAAATAAAAATAGAAACGACTGATTTTGATTAAATTTTTGCTGTTCCTTAAGTTGAAGTAAATGTAAGGAAATAAAAAGACGATGGATGCAATTCGATCTCTAGTTTTGGAAATGTGTGGACAAAAATACATACATACGAACGTACAGGCCCTAATAAATGATATATGAATATTTTGCACTTCTCAAAATATATTATATACGTATATACATACATATGTTCAACTGATAAACTTCTTTTTTTTTATTTATTTATTTTAATAAGGTTTGCTAGTGGTTATTACATGTTTTACAAGAAATTTTTCTACATACATATTTCTTATATTTGAATTTGGCTAAATTGATCTTATTATTTTATAAACATAATACAAAAGCATGCTACATACCATTTTGGATTTTGATATTTTAGGATATACTTAAAAGGCTAGTCTATTTTCTCGCTAGATTACAAACAATAAAACAATTATATTGAAATTCACCCGCCATCGTCGTGCATTGCAATATAAAATCAAGTTATAAAACAAAAAAAAATACAAAACATAAAAATTCTTAAAATTTTATATCATTTCTATTATTCTCTTAAAATTCTTAATTCTTTTTAAAGAAAAAATAAATACTGACTTCCAGACACTAAGTAAAAATAAAACATGTTATTTTTTCAAGTTCCCATTAAAAACATAAATGTGAAAATAGGAGCCAAGTTCAATATTAAGAATATGCGTCGCGGTTGTCAACTTCACCGAAAATAATTGAAATCTAAATGGGGGCCAAGTTCTGTAGATAATTCTAATTTTTTTCATAAGAACATACAACATTCTGAAATAAATTTAAAACGCAATTTATTGTTTGCTATTCAAAAATAGAATTTCTTAAGTTTGAACAGTCGAATTATTTACACAGAGTAGATAACTTAGGATAAATTAAAGTTCAAGATTTGACTGATTAATACTAAAAATATAATTTCTTTAATAGTAATTAAGACTGATTAATATTGAAAACTGAAAATATTAGTGGTAACAGTATAGAACATAGGAGGAAACATAAGTTTTCACCTGAAGGGAACCTGAACCTATGATTTGTAAAAATGAATAAAATAAGTGGATGCTGAAAGATATTATTGTGGTAATTGAGTAAAGAGAGATACAGACTTATTTAATTACCGTAATAAAACATCCTACAGCATTTTTATGTCCTTATTAAGTTGTGATTATAACCAATCACCAATATGTTGATGCCACCACAAAATAATTACGGTACTCAATATAGCAAAAAATGTGAAAGTAGAAGGCAAAAGAAGCATGGATGTAAAAATAATGGTATTCTATTTCTTGGTTTCTTGATGGACAAGACTGTAGTCTTGTTACATATTAATATGAATTCACTTGTTGCAGGTAGTTTCCCGTGGCAATCTGAAAAAGTTTTACCAGGATCTTGGGATAGAGCAAAATCCTATATTCTTGACATATTGGAAGTAATTCATTATTTTTAATTATTACAAGCATTGCCCGCGGCTCCGCCCGCGTTCAGATGACCAAAAACCAAATTCTTAGGTTTTACATATTAGTATACTCTTACAATGCAGTTTTTGTATTTTTTCACAGAAATGAGATATTTTCCCGCGGTAAAAAGTATCCTATATGTTGACCCGGATAACCAGCTATTATCATACCAAATTTCATCAAAATCTGTCCAGTGGTTTTCCCGTGATGCGGTAACAGACAGACAGACAAAAATTCTAAAAAGTATAGATTCGGACTCTGTATCGATAATAATGTCTATTTCAATTAGATTTTCCAAAAAAATTTTAATGTACAGATTCGACATAGTTACAATTTTATTATATGTATAGATTCTATAAAGGTTACAATTATAAAGGCCAAAGAGATAGTCTAACTTTTTATGGCTATCTTTTTAATCATGAGTTATAATATCCATTAATTAGATTAAAAATTTATTTAATACTTGCAGAACCCGCATCTTCGCTCGCGCTAAAACTATCTAAAAAGGTAGTTTCGTACAAACTTTCATCTCCTATTTTACCCCTTTATAGAATAAATTTCGAAAAATCCTAAAACACGTATTTATTTAATTTTATTGAAGAGCATTAATGCCAAGTTTCAAGTAATTCTGATCATAAATATTTTTTGGATTGTATTATAACGTGTTTTCCCGTAGGAATGAGATAATCTCCCACGGTAAAAAGTAACCTATATCACTCTCCAGCCCTCCAACTATCTCCACACAAAAAATCACGTCAATCCGTCTCTCCGTTGTGACGTGAAAAAAGGACAGACAAACAAACAAACAAACACACCTTCATATTTATAATATTAGTAAGTATGTGGATAACATAGGACTTGACTCTAATCTATACATATAATAAAATTGTAACTAAGTCGAATCTGTACATTAAATCTTTTTTGGAAAATCTAATTACAGAGTCCGAATCTACAGTTTTTAGAATTTTTGTCTGTCTGTCTGTCCGTTATCGCATCACGAGAAAACCACTGGACAGATTTTAATGAAATTTAGTACGATCATAGCTGGATATCTTTTTTTTTTTTTAACGTTGGGAAATGCATTTACGCACGAGGTGTGGGACTCACCGGCAAAGCCAGTACTACCCACTAAAACCCAACAAAGCCTCCCCCCGTCTTAATGGGGTGTCGCAGGATCGCTTACGCATTCAACTACGACGCCCCGACGGCAGGTCTGCCGAAGCAGACCACAACAACCACGGGGTTGCTCCAAGGTCCACTCTGCTATCAGAGAAGTACCAGGAGCAACCCGCATGGTACATCGCCCTCCGAAGAGGGCCACCTCCCACCGCCCACCGAAGTAGGCCACCTCCCTGTGCGTTTCTTGACTTCGCGCCCGGCTGGATTGCCGGGCACTACTGAGCCCCCCCCACCACGACAAGGTGAACGCACGTTGGGGGGGATAGCTGGATATCTGGGTCAACATATAGGATACTTTTTACCGCGGGAAAATATTTCATTTCTGAGAAAAAATATAAAAACTGCATTGTAAGAGTATACTAATATGTAAAACCTAAGAATTTGGTTTTTAGTCATCTGAACGCGGGTGAAGCCGCGGGCAATGCTAGTTTTATAAATATAATTGTATAAATAGGATTTATATAACAGATTTTTTTATTTGTTATTGTACCCTAATGTTTTAACCTAATGACTGAAATTAAATAAAATTTCCTCTTCACAGGATCTTAACTACAATTTGGTTGGGTGGATCGACTGGAACTTATGTTTGGATAATAAAGGGGGTCCAAATTGGGTCGAAAATTACGTCGATTCAGCAATAATCGTCGATAAAAAAAGAAATGAGTTCTTCAAACAGCCAATGTTTTATGCTATGGGTCATTTTTCTAAATTTATTCCGCGAGATTCAGCAAGGATCAAAGTGACTGAAAAGAAATTGCTGTTGAGTTCAAATTTATATCAAGTAGCTTTTATTACGCCAAGAAATACAACTGTCATAATCATTTATAACAAGTAAGTACTGATACTTAAGTAAGCACAATGGCAAATAAGTGTTTCAATGAAGATGCTCCGTTGTGTTTTACGTAGTATAAAAATGTTGCGTGATTTAAACACATGTACTTTTCTATTATAATGGAATGAACATTCGCCCTCTAACTTGTTGAAAAAACTTATTAAAAACCTATCAACTTCAATAAATAGGGGACACGGGGAGGCTCGTGCTCAGTAGCGGGTCTTTCTTCTTCTAGCTTGAAAAATTTTTTTACTTCTGTAAATAAAATAAATATTATGATTTTGAGCCACTAGGTTATAATTTTGTTCTGTTTTTATAATAGGTATTCTATTTTAGTGGCCACGAGAGGACTGTTATTTTGAGCAATGGCAAAAAACAAACTTCAGTGTTTCTTGAGGCTGATTCCGTTACAACGGTAGAGTTCCTTAATGAATAAGGATGTCATTAATAATCGTTCAAGAATAAAATTTCTAAAAACATGTATGAAAATTTTGTGTTATGATTCTATGATGTAACGATTAGTCCAATCGAAAAATGCAATTAAATATTTTTTAATCAATAAAATATGTTGTTTTAATGGTAATTCTCGCTATTAGTCTATTCATTTCAATTTACAATAATTTGCATAGAGTTGAAAGTTGGTGTAAGTCTTTGGTACACTATAATTACTAACAAAATATCGAAAACCCCCAGCGATTCGTTCTAGTATAACTTGTTTATTGTCTTCGATCAACTGTTGAAACTCCATTGAAGTGGGTTTGGAATTGAAGTGGGTGGGGGGTGAAAGTGCCCCCGATGGGAACCTATATCGTAACCAATGTTATAATGTAGAGGACACTAATAATAATTGATCCAGTAAATATTAGCTCTATATCTTAGTTAATTGAGGAGTTATTTAAAAAAAGTGTCCGAGAGCGATTTTTTTTGAAAGCGATATATCTTAGTTAATTTCAAAACTAGTAAAATGAAAGTAAATGTAAGTGCTATAATACGCTTTATAGTTTATTTAATACCTGTTTTCTATGGGCCAAGCCTAAATAAATGTATTTAAAAAATGAAAATAAAATTTTTGTCAATCGATTTCTATTAGATATAATTAAATTACCACTTTGAAAATAAATATAGTAGTTTTTGCGTGAAAGAATAACAAACATCTATACATCTATCTATTCATCCTCATAAACTTTCGCATTTATAATATTAATCTGAATCTCGGAAACGGCTCCAACGATTTTCATGAAATTTAGTATACCGCGAGTTTCGGGGGCGATAAACTATATTAGTTTTGTGTCTGGGAAAACGCGTGTTTTCGAGTTTGGTTCCACATTATTCTACGCAAAATATGGTCGCTAATTCGCACGTTAGAACATAAGGATCGTGATCAAGCGGCCAAGGCGCAAGTTTGACAACCACAGGTGTCTGGGTTCATATCCCGGTCGGATACAAAGATTTTACTTTAGTTTTTTTTTGTATTTATTCAAATTTTTAGTTTGTTTTTTTTTTAAATATTTCTTTGGCCAAAAACTCCGAGCGAAGCTCGGTCGCCCAGGTACTACCTTTAATAAAACTAACTTAGTCAAATCGATGTGCGCGTTTCACGAAAAAAGTACTGAACCGGCTTTAACTAAATTTTGTGTAGTGATAAATTATTACTAGAGTCAACATTTAGGATACCTTTAACTACAGACAATTTTTTCATTCCCACAGGAAAACACGATAACTGGTTCTGTCGAGTTGGCCTTAGAAATTTATATGGCTAACGCTGGCTAAATCTTAAGAGATACATCAAAATATGTAATGTATTACAAAATTGTAGGTCTTAAAAAGGTCTATAGAAAAGTCCGCAATTTGTTTCCTTCAAAAAAGTCATAAAATTCCTGGAAATGCACGCTTAATTATAGTCAATAAGCAGTAATTAGTGAATATTTGCATAATATGGATTGAAGGCACAAATACTGTTTTTTGTTATTTTAAAAGCTTAGGTGAGTTCCAATTATTGAACAAGACACTTTTACTTTGATCTGCACTTATTAGAAATACTGCAAGATGGATGTGACCGAGGCTGAGTCATCTCGAATTATGACTTTGCTTGAAACTGGACAAAGTCAACGTCAAGTGGCTCAAGCTTTTTCTGTGAGCCGTTCTACGGTCCAGAGAGTGTACAAACGTTACATAGAAACTGGTGGCTTTGTACGACGACATGGTTCCGGCCGACGAAGAGCCACATCAGAGCGTGAAGATCGATTTATTGTGTCATCAGCTCTAAGAAATCGTCATCGCATAGGGGTTGACGTTCGAAATCTCCTGAGAGAAGTGAGAGGTATTAATGTTAGCGAGTGGACAGTAAGGCGCCGACTTAGAGCCGCTTCCCTGACGCCACGCAAGTCCGCAACTAGCCCCAAACTCACCCCTGCATATCGAATTGCAAGATTACTTTTTGCCCGAGATCACGTGAATTGGAATTTGGAGCAGTGGAAGAAGTTTCTTATTACTGACGTAAGCAGAATGTGTTTGCATGGTGCCGACGGCCGTAACTTTGTTTACCGGCAACCAGGTGAAAGATATGCACCATGCACTATGCGGGAAACAGTGTCATATGGAGGGGGCTCAGTTATGTTTTGGGCAGGAATCTGTTACGAAGCGAAAACCGAGCTTATATTCATAGAAAATGGATCCCTTACAGCCGCTAGGTATATAACGGAGGTTTTAGAAGATCATGTGATGCCTTTTATTGGGTTCATTGGAGAAGATTTTCTGCTTCTACAAGATAATGCTCGCCCACACACTGCTACATCAGTAAGGTAGTATCTTCAAGAGGTCTGAGTGTCTACTATTGCCTGGCCAGCGCGAAGCCCTGACCTCAATCCGATAGAGCATGTATGGGACCATCTCAAAAGAAAAGTTAGAAGTCGCGTAGTAGTCCCGAGCAACATTCAAGAATTAAAAAGCGCCTTATTGGAAGAATGGGAGTCTATTACACAAGATTATCTAAAAAAGTGTGTCAAATCTCTGAAAAACCGATTAAAAGCTGTAATTAAAAATAGAGGCGGTAATACGCATTATTAAAAATCATAAAACCAATCGAAATCTTTTAATTTTCCTATTAATTTGCGGCTTACATTTTTATACCAAACTCGCGAAAAATCATTAAATTTGATTTTCCTCTATTTTCGAGCAATAATTTTTATTTAAATTATTCAACGATTATTGATTTAGGTACTTAGGGTATACAGCTACCCATATATAATAACAAAATTAATAAAAAAAATATCATATCTTAAGTTTGTCCATTTTCTCTAGGTGGCCCGATTTTTTTGCACGCCAGTGTATTTTTATTATATACCTAACATTGTTTTTTTTATATACGTTATCTATACTAATATTATAAAGAGGTAAAGTTTGTGAGCTTGTGAGGTTGTAGGGGGTGATCTCCCGGATCTATTAAACCGATTTAGATTAAATTTGACTATTTCAAATTAAACCATTTAAACAAATCCACATTGTAAGATAAAGTTAGAGGTGTGAAATTTATGTAGATATTATACATATTATATATATATATATATATAATCTGAATCTCGGAAACGGCTTCAATGATTTTCATGAATTTTGTACACGAGGAGTTTCAGGGCGGTACATCGATCTAGATTAGTCTTATGTCTGAGAAAACGCATGTTTTCGAGTTTTCATGCAGTTTTCTTTTGCATTATTCCACGCAAAATATGGTCGGTAATTTGCACGCTCGGACATAAGCATCGTGTTCAAGTGGCCGAGGTGCAAGATTAACAATCACAGGTGTCCAGGTTCGAATCTCGGTCGCATACAAAGTTTTCACTTTTATTTTATTTTTAATATTTATTCAAGCTTTTAGTTTTTATTTTAAAAAGACCGCAAGATTGACAATGATAGGTGTCCAGGTTCGAATCTCGACCGGATACAAAAGTATAATTTATTTTAGTTTTTTTTTTGTATTTATTCAAGTTTTTAGTTCTTTTTTTAAAGAATATTGTATTTCGCAACCAAAAACTCCGAGCGAAGCTCGGTACTACTAAATAATCACAGTTAAAATAAAACTATACGAATAGTATCTGTTCAAACCAGCCTCCATAATATAAAAATCGGAAAGCTTAATAATAGAGTCTAATTTAAATTTAATAAAGATTTAATAAAGCCCTAAACCTTGTTTTAATTTAATATTTGATAATATAATGTATTATTAAACTTTTTTCCTTAATAAAAATGACAAATCTGAGCATTACTTTTTTGAAGTTATACTTCTTTTGGCACGTTTGGTAAAAATATGAGAATAACATTTTTTCAATGCGCGCGCACACCGACAACGAAAAAGCAACATGATGAAATTAGCTGCATTCATTTTACAAACAGAGAGTTGTGACATACGGGATGAAATCTTTAGCTATTTTGGATCTGTTGTGCCAAAGAAGTATAACTTCTTACGTGCGTACACATTAAGTACACATACACGTTTTTTTTACAAAACTCAATTATTCATTCGCACTGCCTAAACATATTTGTAATACTTAGGCGTTTTCTAAAATTTATAAATATTTTTTTTATGATGCGAGTTTTAAATAATGTTGATGTCCAGTTTAAAGTTGTATATAAATAAAAATAAATATTTAGAATTGATCGTCTAAGCATCACTTGATGCTTGGATGATATAGACACCAGACTAAATGTTTTAGCTTCGCCAAAATGGTGTAGGCATTTTGGCGAAGCTAAAATAATATCCAGTACTAGCGACTCACCCTCGCTTCGATCGGGTTAGCCCTTAGTCACATTTTAACAGTTAGTATGGAAAAGGTAGAGTAAAGATTGGTATATATCTATGTATTAGACTGATTAAAAAAAAAGGCTATTATAATTTTTTTGAAATCTCCTCTTAAATACATTCAGGGAAGTGATGCAATATAGGAAATTAAACCCTCCACAAAAAACGTAAGCAAAAATATTAATTTTGCTTTAGTTTAGAACTTCTATTCTCCAATAGCCAGGTTTAGCTAGTCTATACTAATATTATAAAGAGGTAAAGGTTGTGATATTGTGAGTTTGTGATATTGTAGGGGGTTATCTCTGGATCTACTAAACCGATTTGCAAAATTCTTTTACCAATAGAAAGCCACGTTGTTTCTGAGTGTCATAGGCTATATATTAACCCGAAGAATGAAAAGACTTTTTCATGGTAGTCGGATTTGCAAGTATTAAGTATTAAGTCGGAGAAAAAACCGTCCAACGAAAACGTTTCTTACGAGATATGTGATTATATTCTAGAGAAAAGTTGTAGAGCTTAATGATACCTACAAAAAAGTCAGCGACAGCATATGTCTAACGTTTATATTTGAGTCACAAAAAGTAGTTTTTTATATTAAAAATAATTTAAATCGGTAGGTCATGTTTATTGGTCATATTATCAACAATTATGAATTCTTATCAAAATAAGTAAATTTATCGTCCAAAATGTTTAAAACAAAAACTTTTCCCTTTTACTGCATATAATTTGGACAAATGAATGGTTCAAGAGATAATATGACATACACGTAGGTATGGAACCGCGACCGCGTCGTAACCTATTGAGTGATATTTCTATAAGATGTTTTATTTCATATATAATACGTAAATAAGCTAATTAAGCTGATTGTTTGGCGAAGGAAGCTTCTGTTGACGGTGTTCCTTTTGCGTGCTTATCTAACTACACAGAGGTCTTAAGTGTTGTTAAACTGAATGGTTACAGACAGTGGAAAGAATACTTTGACGAGAGATCTGTGACAAAAGGAATATGGTACAAGACAATACAGCCAAATTTATGTCGTAAACCTTGGTTTATTGGTGCCAATATGAGTAGGTCCGAAATCATAACAGCCTTGAGGCTTCGTTCCGGTCACATTCCATTGAATAGTTTTGCCTCCTTAATGGGTAAGGCGGTGTCATCTGCCTGTACAGAATGTAATAAAATTGAGAATGTACATCATATATTAGCTGAATGTGTCCGAAATGAAGCGGAAAGAAGAATTTTTTTATTAAGATTTAATATAAATTTATTAGACATAGGAGCTTTTAACAGCATTCTGGCCGATCCTATATCGAATCAATCAAGAATGTTGTATAAAGTAGTACAAGTCGGATTAAGACATAGAAATACTTAATTTATGTTATTTATAAGGTTGATTATTGGAAATTGTATTCCTTATGTTTAGTTGTTCCTATAGGGGTGGCATGATCACTTTGTGACCAAACCCCTTTTAAAATAAAGATTAAAAAAAAGAGAACCTCCTCCTTTTTGGAAGTCGGTTAATAAAGAGGTAAACTTTATGAGCTTGTGAATTGTGAGTTTGTGACGTTATAGGGGGTAACCTCTAGATCTACTAAACCGATTTAGATGAAATTTGGTAAGAAGATAGTTTGAGACCCTGGGAATCCCTTAAGGGGGTGAAAATGTGGATGAAAGTTTGTATGGGGAAGCAAGCTAGGGATGAACCCGAGCGAAGCGAGGGCGAGTCGCTAGTTCTAATATAATTTCGTCGATATCGAATTCTATATATTTTTTTGTATTTTTAAATATCTAAGTATATAATTTATTTAACGTATTTCATATACCTACTATACATATTCCGTATTTTATTTACATATTAGGTGCGTACGTAATGAGGTGCGAATAAAATATTGTGATTATCGTTAGTTCTTTCGTGTTCACATTCGTGCCGTGACCTAATGATCTTACTTACAGCTGGATGCATTACAATATTGAATGACTAAATGTATAAATTTAATTTTTGTTATGTCTTACCTATTTCGATATTTATTTTACTACCTCTTGTGCGTCAGCTACGTACTTTCTTAAAGCTTACTCTATGTCTCTGTGGGCTTTTTACAGAGGCTTTGATGTAACAAGTTTTGACAAGTCTGGACGGTAAACAAATTTAAGTCTATTGTATTCGGAAATTGCGGGTTCCTGTGCTTTAATGCTACAATCTTATGCATATGGTATTTCATCCTTGCCACGAGATGTACATATTGTGTATGTCTCCGACTGCATAATACTATAATCCTTCGTCAATTTGTTTTCATCTTTTTAGTTAGCTTTTATGCAGTCGGTTTTTTTATTTTTATAATATATTTTTTTATTTACAGCTTCTTAGTTTTTGCACATTAGACATTCAAGGAATATCTTGCTATTTTTTATCCTAAGTTACTTTTAAACATATTGTATTCATGCCGTTTTTAACGTCCCACTGCTGAGCTCGGACCTCCCTTCTATACGACGGGGATCAGGTACTTAGTACTTGTACTTAGGTTCTGCCACGCTGGCCAAGTGCGGGTTGGCGGACTTCCCATGTCTTTCGAAAACTTGCCAGGTTCTCTCAGACATGCAGGTTTCCTCACGATGTTTTTCTTCACCGTAAGACTAAAATATCCTGTTAGAAATGATTGATGATCCGGTAATCACGTTAGAAATGATTCGCACATGAAAATATCAGAGATGCGAGACCCGGGACTTGAACCCGTTAAACTCGGTTTCCCAAGCAAGCGCGTTACCAGTGGGCTACCACCGCCTTGCCATTTTTAAACATATAAGTTGTATATATTTTTGTAATCGCCTCTTAAAAACCTTTATTTAGACAACCCACTCGATTGATTTGGAAGATTTCAAAAAATGATAAAATGACAAATTTTTTAATGAAACTTTATAAGAAAATAGCGTATACATCAGAATAAGACATAGGCTACTTATTAAACTGGAAAAATGTACGGTTCCCGTTGGACCGATTTAGTTTTGTTTTTCTAGAGGCGAATCCGAGCGAAGTGAGGGTGACCCGCTTGTTAAATAAACATAAACTATATATAAACTGAAAATGTCTAATTGATCAGAACTAAAAATCTGTAAACAAAAAAATATATTATAAAAATAAAGAAAAACCCGAATGCGAAAAGATTTGAAACATAATATTATATTCAGTAGTTTGATAGTATTAGTATTCGCTATAGGTAACAGGTAAAGGTTAAATAAAAATGAATATACAAAAATTTTAATGAAGCACCCACTTTATATAAAGCTAATCCACACTTAAAAATCTGTTAGAAGAATTTCTGTTCCAGTCAGTTACAAAACTTACTTCATTCTTCGTTCTAGTTAGAATAACCGTGCTGTTAGTTAAATAAAGAAAAAATATTTCGTCCGTATTTCAGACAATGGAAGCCAATAACGCAAATAAAACTTTTGTGGAGCCAGAGGTAGTAAGTGGAAAATATGGCGATAGAGTCTTTATAACGGGAATGTCAGGGTTATATCCTGAATCCCGTAACGTGAAGGATTTGTCAAATATTTTATATAATAAGGTACGTGTATATACATATAAATAGATAAAGACAAAATTATCATTATTTTTTTTCTATACAGTTAATTTTTTATTTAAATAAGTAAATTTTATTTCAATTTTCCTCAAATTTTCAACAATGATAACTTTTTTTTAATGTTAGAAAATGCATTTATGCATACCACCTGTATGTATAAAGGTGATTATATGGGACTCACTGGCTAGAAAAACCAGTACTACCCAATAAAATACGATAGAACCTCGCCCGTCTTAATTGGGTGTTGCATGATCACTTACGTACGCAACCACGACGCCCCGACACCGCCCACCGAAGTATTCCACCTGTATGTGTGTCTCTTGGCTTCGCGCCCTTCTGGATTGCCGGACGCTAATGAACAACACAAAATAATTACTGAACCATTTATTTGTTCATCTTAAATATATAAGTATAATTTAAAAAAAACTAAAGTATAATTTAAAATATTTTTTACTAAAAGAAAAAAGTGATTAACTAGAGAATTAATATTATTGTGAAAAAAGTGTGCGTTGTACAATATTTTTATACCAACTCTACTTTTAGAAATCATACCAATGGGACATTCATAATAACTGATATCGAGCACCACCGCTCTAGGTGGAGCTAATACAAGCGTGTTAAAAATAGTAAAAGTGTTGTTGAAGTTTCGTTATAAGCGAAAATGCGGTAAAATATTATCTTAAAATCTCTATTCAATCTTATAGAGTAAAATTAAAATAAAAAAATCTTAGTTAATACTATAATTTAAATGATAAATGATTTAAAATTCAAACTAATGTTTGAATTTTAAATCTCACTACAATTCAATTAACTTTTCAAAGATTTTAATTTATAACTAGTCACAGAAGATTATCAGAGTTGCAGTTCCGCATTTGTAAAGTATTTAAAGACGCAAAGTATAAAAACTTGAAATATATATGTGTAGAACGACTTAAAAATAAGGAATAACTAAACGAGGTGTTTCGTTTACATTAGATTCCTAATCTATTAAAGCTGATGTCACTTAAAAAAATGACTGAAACTGATCACTGACGGTATATATACATACCTAAAAATAAATATACTGTTTATGGTTTTTCACCCTGTACTCTGTAGTCTATATATTATCTATGTTTTTTTTGCTCTCTATTCTGTGACATCAAGCGACCGTGTATTCCTCTTTAACTTTTTGTTAGTTTTATAATAAATAGTTATTAAACCTGAGCGTACGCCGTTTAATTCAAAAGGTTATGGGCCCAGAAAAGCTCATAAATAAAGATAGTGTAAAATCATTTCGTAAAATCAGTGATCAAAGACATAAAGTGAACTTAACCTCAAAACGCAACGTACTTCATGTGAACGTTTTCCTTGTTGAACTTTTGCGAAGTAGTTACGTATTTGAACCAAGTTATCTTGTTTAAAATGGCATTAAATAACACTCCCGCGTTCATCGAAAGGCTGTCTGGCTGTGAAAATTATTCAACGTGGCGTTTTGCAATGCAAACCTACTTGCAACATGAGGAACTCTGGGATTGCATAGAAGATAACTCTGTAGATAAGAAACGGGATATTAAAGCTAAGACGAAGATAATACTCTCAGTCGATCCAACAAATTATGTGCATATTTAAGAGGCTCGCACTGCCAAAGAAGTATGCGAGAAATTGTCATCAGCGTTCGACGACTCGGGGCTGACACGTCGTGTAAGTCTGCTGTGTGACCTGTGTAATACATCGTTATGTGGATGTCAAAATATAGAGGAGTATGTAAGCAAAATAATGGGTACCGCTCATAAGCTCAGAAACATAGGCTTTAGGGTAGATGACGAGTGGCTGGGAACACTGCTGCTCTCCGGTCTCCCTGATACATATCAGCCTATGATAATAGCCATAAAGAGCTCCGGAATGAAAATTACCTCGGATTCTATTAAGGCAAAGTTATTACAATATGTAAGACTGTTTGAAATTGACTCCAAGGCATTTGCAGTAAACAAAAGGTCTCAGAAACACCATAAAAAGCTATCAAAAGGACCTAGATGCTATACTTGCAATAAATATGGCCATAAAAGCTCAGAATGCAAATCTAAAGCTAAAGACACACAAAAATCAAGTAGTTCATCATATGCTGCTGCATTTGCAGCATCATTCTCACAAAATGATGCCTGGTATGTGGACTCTGGTGCTACTTCGCATATGACCAAGCACAAGGATTTGCTTCAGAATGAGTCGACCTCTTCCATGAAGAAAATAAGAGTTGCCTACAACAAGAAGTTAACTGTGCAATACTCAGGACAAGTAAGCTTGAACACTTATGATGATAAGGGTCATGATAAAAAGGTCCTGCTTAACAATGTTTTATATGTTCCCGAACTGGCGACTAATCTGCTATCCGTGAGTCAGATTATTCGAAGTGGTGGCCAAGTAAGATTTAACAAAACTGGCTGTGTTATTATGAACAGTAAAATCAGATAGTAGCAACAGCCAATATAATCAACAACATGTACCGGCTGCATGCATGTCTGATGTTAAAGAAAAAGATATTTTCCTGTGGCACCAAAGAATGGGACACCTCAATTTTGACAGTTTAAAGAAAATGCCTGAAAACGCTGACCATGTAACTTTCTCAGCAAACACAGAAAGGCTGACATGTGTCACCTGTAAAGAAGGTAAGCAGACACGGCTACCTTTTAAGAGTGAAGGAAGCAGATCAAAGGTTCCTCTTCAGCTGGTACACTCTGATATATGTGGACCTATGAAAACACAAACAATAGGAGGTGCCAAGTATTTCCTGATCTTCATAGATGATTGTACTAAGAAGATTTATGTGTATTTTCTTAGCAAAAAGAGTGACACACTAGAAAAATTCAAAGAATTCAAAAATGAAGTGGAAAATCAACTGAATAGCCACATAAAGGTTCTTAGAACAGACAATGGCCTAGAATATGTCAGTAAGGAATTCTCTGACTACTTAAAAGGTGTTGGTATCATACACCAAACTACCACCCCATACACTCCCGAACAAAATGGGACTGCAGAGAGAATGAATAGAACCCTCACTGAAAGAGAAGATATTCACTCAGATGTTCCTGTTACATATAAGGAAGCTGTGAACTCGGTTAATAAAAATAAATGGATCAAGTCCATTGGTGAGGAACTGGAAGCTCATCAGAAAAATAACACCTGGACATTGGTTGAAAAACCTCCGAATGCAAAAGTTATACCATGTAAATGGGTATTCAGAATTAAGGATGAACCAACGGGTCCAAGGTATACTCGTAAATCAAGACTGTGTGCAAAAGGGTTTTCACAGACCAAGGGCATCGATTATCATGAAACTTATGCTCCGACAGTTAGGTATGATTCTATACGTTTGCTTCTTCCAGTTGCAGTACAAAATAATTTGAAAATTATACAACTGAATGTCAAAACAGCATTTCTTTATGGAGAACTAGACGAGATCATATTCATGAAACCACCAGAGGGTCTACACCATGAAGACAATATGGTATGTAAACTTAATAAATCCCTATATGGTCTAAAGCAGGCTCCACGGTGTTGGAATAGTAAATTTGACTCTGTACTTAAGAAGTTTGGCTTTGTCAATAGCAAAGCAGACCAATGTGTGTATGTTGGTGAAGTCAATAAAAGGAAGTGCTATCTATGCTTATATGTTGATGATGGGCTGTTATTTTCCTCAGATGAATGGGCTCTACAGGAAATAACTAAAGAATTGAGAACCATATTTGAAATTAAAATATTAATCAAACCTGAAAACTTTGTGGGTATGCAAATTAAACAATTTAGTAAATGTATATTTATCCATCAGACTAAATATGTAGAATAAATATTGGCCAAATTCAACATGACTAATGCTAATTCTAACAGTGTTCCAGTTGATCCCCACATAAAGTTGCAAAGAGGAAATGAAAGGGATGAAAAGGATATACCATACAAAGAAGCAGTGGGCTCTCTGATGCATCTGACCATTGTGAGTCGACCCGATATCATGTTTGCTGTCAGTCTGGTGAGTCGTTTTCTTAATTGTTACAATCAGACCCATTGGAATGCAGTAAAAAGGATTTTCAAATACTTGAAAGATACAAAAGAGTATGGGTTCTGCTATACACAATCTCCACAAACATCAGACGTCACAGGCTACAGTGACGCAGACTATGCAAATGATATGGATACTCGCCGTTCAGTTACTGGCTATGTATTCATCAAGAACGGGGCGGCTGTGACTTGGTCCAGCCAAAGACAAAAAACAGTAGCTCTGTCTACAACAGAAGCTGAATTTATGGCAGCCTGTGCTGCTACCAAAGAGACAATGTGGATAAAACAGTTTTAAGTGACATTAATGAATATAAACAGGCTTCTATGTGTCTTCATTTAGATAACCAAAGTGCTATTAGTGTCATTAAAAATATTAATTTCCATAAAAGATGTAAACATATTGAAATTAAATATTACTTTATTAAAGAAAAGTATCACCAAAAAATAATTGTATTAAAGTTTGTTAGTAGTAATTTTCAGTTTGCAGATATACTTACAAAAGCATTGTCTAAAGATAAATGTCAATATTTAAGGTCAAAGCTTGGAATGTTATCATATAACTCAGTTTCTAATTAATTCAGGACTTATGTTTAAAATTAAAGCTTGAAATGTCATTATATATCTTATTTTATTGATTCAGGAATAGTATTTAAGGTCAAAGCATGGAATGTTATTATAAAACAAAATAATATGTACTTTCTTACTGATTCAGGAATAATGTATAACTCCGTTTTTTTTTAACTTTGTCAATTTGTGAGTTACTGTCTAATTTAATTATCTGTTATGTACTTGTTATTGTTATAATTCATAATGAGGCTTAAATTCAGGAAGGGTGTTGAATATAATATTATTATTTAGATTTCTCGCCTATTTATGGTTTTGCACTCTGTACTCTGTAGTCTATATATTATCTATGTTTTTTTTGCTCTCTATTCTGTGACATCAAGCGGCCGTGTATTCCTCTTTAACTTTTTGTTAGTTTTATAATAAATAGTTATTAAACCTGAGCGTACGCCGTTTAATTCAACATGATGATGATGATGTTCTCCTAGCCGATTCCGGCCATGGCGGCCAATCTCAATGAGATTAGCCAACTGCGCAGGAGATATTATAGTGCTCAAATGTACGCGCAGACACAAGTGCACTCTCTATTCCTATCACTCTCATACTCCGGTGGGACGACCACTCGACACGACCGGTGAGAGTTAAGGCGCAGGAACGACGGCTTTACGTGCTCTCCGAGGCACGGGGGTGAAACACCGCCAACTTCCCAACTCCGGGCTGTTACTGAGACTTACTATACAGGAAGACTCAATAACTAAACTTGGCCCGACCCGGGACTCGAACCCAGGACCTCCGGGTGTGCAGCCGTACATGCTAGCCACTACACCACCGAGGCAGTTAAATTCAACATATACGCATAATAATTGTTGTACATTAAATGTCTGAATAATATAATAAAGTAAATAGCGCCATTTCTGCTCTGAATTGTAATGCCAATTTTGTAGGCGAAAATTGAGGCGATAAGAAGCTAACTAAATTGTGTAATAATGTTGACTAAGAATAAGTACTTATCATGTTTTGTTAACCGATAGATCAATCCTGTTAATGCGGAAAACTGTCGTTGGCAATATGATCATCCTGAAGTCACTCAGTACACTGGAAAAGTGCCTGAGCTGACGTTATTTGATGCACAATTTTTTAAAGTCCATTATCGCTTAGGAAATACTATGGACGCAATGGCACGTAAAATTTTAGAACAGGCCTATCAAGCCATATTTGATGCTGGTAAGTTTAAACACTGAATGCACGTTAAGACAATTTGTCAAGGCTTTTGTTTTCATCATATTTCATAATAGATGTATGAGTTTCGTTTTTAGTTGCTCTTGAGGATAAAGTACAGTCATTGAATGTATATTTATAATTGTGCCCACCATATTTTGTAGGAATCAGCCCAGTGGAACTCTCCGGGAAAAAAGTAGGCGTATATGTTGGTAGTTGCTTTTCTGAAACCGAAAAAACTTTTTATTATGACCCAAGTACTTTGAAAGGTTTTGGTATTACAGGGTAAGTTGGGTTATGAACGCTGAAATATATTCATTAATTTTCACTGGCAGTCTTTCCTTCAGTCATTTAAATAATTTAATCGAATTAACCGATTTATAAATGTCGGTCGAGCGTCTATGTATAACACCAGAATCTAAATTCGTCTAGCACTTTCATCGTGAAGGAGGAGCCGGAGTAGAGAGAGAGTTTTGTTTGTCTAGCGGCTCACCCTCGCATCGCTCGGGTTCGCCTCTAGACAAACAAAAACAAATTTATCCCACGGGAACCGTACTTTTATCCGGGATGAAAAGTAACCTATTTGTTATTCTGATGTATGAATTATATTATCGTACAGTTTCATTAAAATCCAATCAGTAGTTTTTGTGTACTAAGCTGTATAAGTTACTATAGTTTTTTAACTATCCCACGGGAACTCTTTAATTTTTCGGGATGAAAAGTATTTAAGATGTAAACCGGGGACATAAGGTACTACCATCCAAAATTTCATTTAAATTGGTCAAATAGTTTCTGAGATTACCCTGTACAGACAGACAGAGAAAAAAAATTAAAAAATCTGGATTTGTTCTATTTCGCTTCTTACATACCGGCTACCTATATCTGACTCGGTTAAAAAGCAGGAAAACATGTAGCTGATATTTATATTTTTTGTTGTAGTTGGATTCACTATATTTTTTTCAGTAGACGGTTTTTGTCGATTATCTCATAAAATTGATTTTTACACATAAGAGATTTCAAAGTCGCAACGACGAAATGCAAAATTAAGTCTGTTTTATAATGTGTAAGCTTTAAAGGACACGTTCTTGGTTCCTTGTTTACTTTATAATTAAGTCGAATCTGTACATTAAATATTTTTTGGAAAATCCAATTGAAATAGACATTCTTATCGATACAGAGTCCGAATCTATAGTTTTTAGAATTTTTGTCTGTCTGTCTGTTACCGCATCACGAAAAAACCACTGGACAGATTTTGATGAAATTTGATATGATGATAGCTGGTTATCCGGGTTAACATATAGGATACTTTTTACCGCGGGAAAAAATCTCATTTCTGAAAAAAAATACAAAAAATACATTGTAAGAGTATACTAATATAGTTTAGTATGATATGATCTGTGGTAATATGTAAAACCTAAGAATTTGGTTTTTGGTCATCTGAACGCGGGCGGAGCCACGGGCAATACTAGTGTTTTATATTATTTTGTTATGTCGGAGACATCATTTTATTCCGTCTAATGAACAAATAAATTTAAAATTAATATTTTCACTATAAAACTAATATCTTTTCATATAATTGATTAAACACTTTATGCTGCTATGCGAGAAATTCCACGGGTTAATTAAATAATAATTTTTCTATAAGTTCAGTAAGGAGTTAGTAGTAGTAATTGTTATAATTGATTTTTTACAGATGTAATAAATCAATGTTTGCTAATCGAATCTCGTACTGGCTGAATGCCAAAGGGCCATCTATGGCTATAGATCAGGCTTGCTGCAGTTCTACTTGTGCACTCGAGCAGGGTTACCTTGATATTACTCGTGGAGAATGTGATGCCGTAATTGTTGGAGGAACCAACCTGTGCTTGCATCCACATTCCTCTATCCACTACGGAAGGTAATAATAAAACGAGCATTATAATTTTATATTTTTAGAATTTAAGACAAGTAAAAACTTTTTAACAAAAAAAATAAAAACTGACTTCAAAAAAAGCGCTAAAATAACTGAAAATAACTGATTGGTAGTTTTCATTTACTATACATACCTAATCAAATATTTTCGAAGTCGGTGTACTTTGCTGTGTGTCGGCTGGTACCGACTTTTTTTAATTTAAATGAGACTAATCTGGAGGTACGCACTTTCAAACAAAACAAAAATTATCCAAATCGGTTAATAAATGATGGAGTTCTGAGGTAACAAATATAAAAAGAAAAAAAAAACATACAGCCGAATTGAGAACCTCCTCCTTTTCGAGGAAGTCGGTTGCAAACGAAAAGCATTTGTTGGGGTTTGGGAAATAAAATACGTCTATATTATAATTAACTTCTCTATTCCGTAATAATTTCTTTAACAAAAAGGCAGATACACCAGATATAAGTTGAGACATCGCCGCTATAGATACAAGTAGTAGTGTTGACAGATACAAAAAAAATTAAAGAGTGGATAAGCACAGATAAATGTTTTTATTGTACTATTAACTAACTATATATCTAACACCCTCCCTCAATAAAAACATACAATATGCTCATCGACTCCTATTTCTATACTATAAATACTTCTATTTAAAAATACCTATAAAAAGTATTGACTTTAGAAACTAAAATAAAACTTATTCTATTAACAAATTCAAATCAATACAAAACTTCTTAAATTTTTCTCTATTTAAACACTTAGTAAAAATATCGGAAAGCTGTCTGTCGGTACATATATATCTTAAGACTACTATTTGTTTTCTAACCTTATCCCTTAGAAAATGATACTTTAAATCTATGTGTTTAAGTTTTCTATGTTGTTCTGGATTTTTGGATACATATAACTGACTGATTATCTACAAAAATAATAAAATTATTACATTTTAATCCTATTTCTTTTAATAAATTTCTAAACCAGCATCCTTCTGCAATGCCTTTACCGAATGCTATATATTCAGATTCTGTTGAAGATAATGCTATACATTGTTGTTTTGAACTACACCATGATACAGTACACCCATAAACTTTCATTACATAGCCTGAGGAAGATTTTCTATAAATTTTGTCTCCAGCCCAGTCTGCATCTGTATAACCTAATAATGGAGTATCTTGACCAGCTTCATAAATTAATTTATACTCTAATGTCCCCTTTATGTAGCGTAGTATACGTTTTAAAGCTTTCCATAACTCTAAACTTGCATAAACTTGAAGTCTACTCAAATAGCTTAAAGCAAAACATATGTCAGGTCTTGTTCGTAACATAGTGTACATTAATCTTCCTACGAGTTCTCTGCACTTCTTTTCTAATTCTTTATTTTCACAAAGTTTTCTTGGTAATTCTAATCCTTTTTCTATTGGTGTAGCAACTGTATTACAATTCTCCATTTTATATAATTTTAAAATATCTTTTAAATACTGTTTTTGATCTAATGTAATTTTATTATCTGACTTTTTTATATTAATACCTAAGTATTTAAATTTGTTATTATTTCCCAAGTTTGTCATATCAAATTCTTTCTGTAATAAATATTTTAGTCTTTCTATATCTTCTTTCTTCTCACATAAAATTATAAGATCATCTACATATAATAATAAGTAAAACTTTAAATTATTTTTATAATAAAGACAATAATCTGCCTTGCTTCTTTCAAAACCCTGTTTGATCATAAAATTATTAAATCTGTCATTCCAATGCTTTGGAGACTTCTTTAGTCCATATAAACTTTTCTGCAATTTTAATACTTTATTCTTGTCAGCCACTTCTATACCCTTAGGCAATTTTAAATAAACCTCTTCTTCTATCTCTCCATTAAGAAAAGCATTCTTGACATCCATCTGTGATATATTTAAATTGTATTTACAACCTATAGCCAATAAAATTCTTAGTGTTGGTAATTTTGCCACTGGATCATAAATTTCACTATGATCTAATCTGTCTTGTTGTTGAAATCCTCTCACTACAAGTCTGGCTTTATACTTATTTTGTCCATTTTCCTTTTTAATTTTAAAAACCCATTTGGTTTCTATCGCTTTCTTATCCTCTGGTAAATATGTCTCTATCCATGTTTTATTCTTTTGTAATGCCTCTAATTCTGTCTGTATAGCTTCTTTCCATTTCTCCGAATATTCACTATTAATCACCTCTTCATAACTTAACTCACTCTTATTCACTGCTGTAAATCCTGTATAATAATCCTTTAAATGACTTGGTTTTTTTATAATACGTGACCTAGTTGTCTTTGTCCTGTCTTCTGTTATTTCCTCATCATTGTTATCATCGTCTGTACTTATATATGACTCATTATCTATATCAAGGTATTCTTCTTGACCACGTTGACTTAAGTATTCTTCTGTATCACATGATTTATCTATGTATGATTGCCCATCATTACAACTTTCTTCTGTTTCATGGCTGCTATGTTGATTCCTTACTTCTGTACTATATTCTTGAATATTTGCCTCCCTTCCTGTGTCATATTCATGGTTTCCATCTTCTTTAAAATACTCCTCTGTATTTCTGGGTTCTGTAATATTTTGGATATAGTATTTCTTTTCAAATCTGTCTTCTTTTTCAATTTCTTCTATTCTTTTCACTGTAATTTGTTCATCTTTCTTCTGTGTTATAAATATTACATCTCTGTAAGTACCTATAACTTTGTTGTTTATTAGCCATATCCTATATCCTTTCGTATTAATCCCATATCCAACAAATATTCCTTTCATGCTTTTACTATCCCACTTTAATCGCTTTTGAGTTGGTATATGTACATACACTTCTGTCCCAAATGTTTTTAATAAAGAAATATCATACTTCTGTTTATTATAAAATAACTCAAATGGTGTTTTGCCAGCTTCTTTTGTCTTACCAGTCCTATTTATTACATAAATTGCAGTACTTACTGCCTCAGCCCAAAATTCCTTTCCAAGACCCTTAGCCTGTAGCATTGTTCTCGCTGCTTTCAACAATAGTCCTCATCTTTCGTTCAGCTCTGCCATTCTGTTCTGGTGTGTAGGGTACTGTAGTTTCATGAATGATCCCTCTTCTTTTACATAAATTTTTAAATTTAGTATTTATAAACTCAGCACCATTATTAGATCTAAACCTTTTAATTGTAGACCTAGACTCATTACTGAAAGTTAATATGAAATCTTCTATCAAGTCAGCTGTTTCGGTTTTATTTTTTAGAAAATATACAAATCTATAAGAACTATAATCATCTTTAAGAAGTAAAAAATATTTAGAACCTCCTAACGATTCCTTCTCCATAGGACCACATAAATCCATATGAATTAATTCACCTAAAGAACTTGCTCTATAATCACATTTACTAAATGGTAATCTATGCTACTTTCCTTCTATACATGGTATGCATTGTTCTATATTTCCATCATATTTAATATTATAACTATTTAATGTTTCTTTTACCAAATTATAATTTTGATGTGCAAAACGTTCATGCCATTCTGTCAAAGATGTCAATGCTACAGAGTCATTAAATTTAAAATTCATAATGAACAAGTTATTAACCCGAGTAGCAGTACAAGTAACCTCACCATCTTTAACAAAATGACAACCAATTTTTGTTGATTTCATAACATAACCTTTATCCATAGCGCAAACAACAGAAAATAAATTTACTGTTAGGTCTGGAACATAGAGCACTTCAAGTAAGACTGACTTTTCAAAACTGTTACCATTAAAAGCTAAAAATTCAATTTTACCTTTGCCTTTTACTCTTAACTTGTAACCGTCTCCTACTGTTACATATTTGTTGCACTCAAGCTCTCTATATTCTGTAAATAACTGCATATTTTTACACATATGTTCGCTTGCATCTGTATCTAGTATCCAACAACTATCATCATAATCTAAATTTATCACATATGCTTTTTAGACACTGTTATTACTTTTATTACATTCTCTACCTTTATTTAACCGCAATTTACAGTTATTATAAATATGTCCTTTCCTACCGCAATAATTACACTGTCTGAAGTTATACTGATTCTTAAAATGCCCATATTTACCGCACTGAAAACACTTAATACCACTGTCACTCCCATTATTTGATTTATTAGAAATAAACTCTTTCTTTGGTAACTCTCTTCTGTATCTGGATTTATTAGATTTATTTGCCACAAATGCTTCTCTAGTGTGTACCCTGTTACCATTAATTTGCAGTCTCTCTTTTTCGACCAATAATCGAGCTGTCAGATTTTTTATGGTTTGCTCCGAACTCTGAACACTTTCCCATGCCGAGATGAAATGCTTATATTCTTGTGGTAGACATAATAATATCTTAGTCATAGTCATATTTTTTGATATTTCTTTTCCATCTGTTTTTAATTGATGTAATAACTCTTCTACCTGTGCCATAAATTTTGCCATAGGCCCTTCATATTTTAGATTGTAGAACTTCTGTTGTATTAAATAGATTCCTACCTTGGATTTCGCTTCGTAGACAGTAGTCTGTTTCTCCCACATGTCATATGCTGTTGCACAACTTGTCAGTAGTGTTAGAATATTCTCTTCCACTCTCGTTACAATTAACTCTTGAGCTTTCTGATCTTTATCTCTTTCTTCTTTGGTACATTTCGCGGTGACCATGTTGTATAAACCTCGCGACTTTAAAACAATGGATACCTGGAACCGCCATGTGGTCCAGTTTTGTTCGTTTAATGTAATTGCCCGTTCCATTTTTATTTTGTAGAATATTGTTTTCTATATAAATATTCCTTTTTATCACTATCTGGGTTTCTTCTGTATTGCAAATTTTGTTGCAACTTTTCCTTCTATCGTGCCGCTTTGCACTTGCAAGCACGCTATAAAACCAAAATGAATTCCTTATAAAAAGAATCATTAATCATCCGGTTTTATTACTCTTCTTTTCTGCCTTTGTGTCTGGACCCATAACCTGTTGGGGTTTGGGAAATAAAATACGTCTATATTGTAATTAACTTCTCTATTCCGTAATAATTTCTTTAACAAAAAGGCAGATACACCAGATATAAGTTGAAACATCGCCGCTATAGACGACAAGTAGTAGTGTTGACAGATACAAAAAAATTTAAGAGTTGATGAGCACAGATAAATGTTTTTATTGTACTATTAACTAACTATATATCTAACAGCATTGGTATGATGTCTGTATGTATAGTCCAATCGGAATCCGGTTTGGGAACAAAATATTGAAAACCTAAAGTTTTATGATTTTAAAATTTTAGCAGGTATATAAGGAATAGAAATTCGTAAAATGCCCACTATGCCCAGTTACCCCCGAGAAATGCGTAGGTCTAGTAACAATCTACAACTTTTATAAATAAAACTTTCAATAACCACAGAGTTTTCGAGATATTTCCTAAAACTCGGTTTTTAACTTTTTCTTGGTTTTTTAGTTTTAATTTCTAGAATAATCTTTTAATTTCCATCAAACTAAGGGAATGTAATCTTCCAAATACATATAATAAATAAATAAAAAAAATGAAATTGAAATGTTCAGCAATTTCTGAGAAAAGTATGTTTTATGGTCTCGAGAGGCTGAAAATCCTATGTCCTTACCAGGGTCTCAAACTATCGTCTTACCAAATTTCATCTAAATCGGTTCAGTAGATCCAGAGATTACCCTCTACAACCTCACAAACTCACAAACTTTACCTCTTTATAATATTAAGTATAGAAGTATAGATAAGACGGAGGTTATAGGATGAATCTATGCATCTTAATATTTATAATTACTGCATTATAAGATATGAGATGTATGTACAATGTACATATCGAATATAGTATATTCGATAAGAAGGGAGCAGAAAAAATATTTTTGTGCAAAGAAATAGAATTCATGCAGTTATCTAAATTACGTCGTTGTACCATTACATTCTGCTTCTATGCATTACATTCATTGCATTCTGTCACAAAGAGTGGGTATAATTGAAGTTATTTTACGTGCTATAAAATTCAAATACAACTTGATTGGACTAACCAGGACTAAACCGCATTTGGAGCCTTTATAATATGTTTATAGATATGATGAGTTTTATATAATATCCCTTACTTGAAAAATGATTGATTCCCCATACAAACTTTCATCCCTCTTTTCACCCCCTTAATGGATAACTTCCGGAATAATAACTAATCAGTTCAGCAGATTTTTAGTCTATTCATTACAACCAAAAATACATTTTTTTCTCTTTAAACTCGTAATAATAAGTAGACATTTGGTGTACATGCAGCTACTAGCTTAGTCAGAGAGTTAGCAGACTGTCCGGCTCTTTATCTATCTTTTCTTTTCTTCTATTCAGGTATACTACGACTGTTTGTTGTTTGTGTGTAGTTCGCCTAGTGGTCGAAAGACCGTAATCATTATTTAAAAAAATTGAGAATAAAAAAAAACGGCTTCCATGCACTAAAACGTAAAAAATAACTGAACGCAGGTTTTCGTTTACGACAGAAACCTAATCAGATATTTTCGAAGTTGTGGAAATACGATATATCTAGTAGGAAAATACGACAAGGTATGCACTCGAAATTAAAGTAAAATATTATACATCAATTTGTGATGTTCAATAATTTATACGTATCGAGATAGTTTTGTTTTGCTTTGCATCCGTTGGCACCAACTCCGAAAATATTTGATTAGTTATCCATAGTAAATGAAAACCCCCGTTTAGTTATTTTTTACATTTTAGTGCTTGGAAGTTGTTTTTTTTTAAGTTTTTATTTTTCCATTTTTAGTGTAGACGTAATAAGCAGGTAATTTGTAAGAAGAAAGTTTTTATTAATAACATATTCGATTAAGCAGTTTATTAAAAAAAAATATTTATGTATTGTTGATTTTTTAAAAACCGCTCGTCCGATTTCAATAAAATTTAAATGGGACCACTTAGAAAGTAAGCCCTTCGAAACAAAAAAAAAATAATAAGTTCCAAATCTGTTCTAGCGTCTTCGAGTAATCGGTAAAAATACATTTAAAAAAAGATTCCGACGAAGTAAGTACTCCTCCTTTCAGGAAGTCGGTTAAAAAAGAGAACAAGTTGACAAAAGAACATAGTATTATGCAGTCGGAGACTTACATACTCAGAATAGCTTAGAATAGCTGCGTGTATGTATGTCTTCGACTGCATTATGCTATGTTCCTTGGTCAACTTGTTCTCTTCTTTTAAGTTCACTTTATAGGCAGTCGGATTTTTATATTTTTGTAAATATTATTTTATTAACAGCTTTTTAGTTTTGGTTACTTAGACATTTTTAGTTTTATTTAACATTAAATTAATTAAAAAACATATAAGTTGGATATATTTTTTTAATCGCCTCTTAAAAACCTGCAACTTGATATCCCACTCGATTGATTCGGATGAAAAAAAAATGTCAAGATCCAAAATTTGTGCCTAGGATCTGCCATTTTTATTTTCAATGATATCTATACACCCTATGATACTTGAATGACGAATCATCAAAATGGATTAAACCGTTTAGTAATTACGAGGGAACATAGAATCGGACAAACATACATATATACAGGTCAAATACATGATTCTGCTTTGGTCTTCGTACCACTCGGGTAAAAAGAAACTTCTAACATTTTATACACTTTTCGAAGCAGCATTAATTTTCTCTATTATTTTCCATTATTTTATCATGATTTACACAGTGGGCGTTATACGGGAAGTGTTGGTTCAAATAAAGGAAAGTCGTTGCAATCAAAGTTCCATTTCAAATTAACAATAATCACTTTGTACATAGTTACACAGCACTTCACTAACCATATAGCACTTCACTTCTCTATTACCACGTATAGAAAATACGGAACGCAAGACAGTTTCTACTAGTGTTCACTGTGCGACCGACCAAGCGTAACTCAGCCGAGCCCGGTCGAGTGTCACGACGTAGACTCTGTCGAGCCCAAAAAGATAGCGCTCGCGTTCCGATTAATTGTGATTATGACTCGTCTCCGACATACTTTTATAAATAAATATTTTTCAGAATCATGAAACTAAGTATGGATGGTAAAACAAAATCATTTGATAGTAATCCCGCTGGATGTTCTAAATCGGAGTCAATCAATGTCCTTTTCTTGCAAAAAGCTAAAGATGCACTAAGGTATGCTTCCATGTATACGTATTTGTTTATGTTTAGAAAATCAATAAAGAAATTAATGTTAACAAACAAATTTATCATTTTATCCATTTGTTTATGATTGAAAATAGTAAAAAAAAACAACTTACCATATATTTCAGGGTTTATGCAGAAGTTGTTTATATTAAAAGTGAGTTTACTCAACTAGAAGAAGATGAAAACTGTCCGAAATACGGTTTCTACAGAAATTCTACTATTTCGGCTGATTTTATAAAAAAATTCTATCAAGAAGCTGACGTTTCACCAGATGTCGTGGAATATGTTGAAGCAGTTGGTTCAGGTAAAATAGTACATAAATCTGCGTAACATAAATCCAATATTTTTATAGATAATTGAATTATAACATTTAATAATAATAATAATGAACACATTATTGCACACCACACAAGAAATAAATAAAGAAGTGAAATATATAACAAAAGCACAGCAGGCGGCCTTATCGCTAGAAGCGATCTCTTCCAGGCAACCTTAAGGTAGAGGAATCAGTATATAAAATGGTATGCGGTGTACTTGCATAAATACATACGTATATACCTACACAAACAGTATAATGGAAAAATAGAATCAATATGTTTATTTAAGTTATATATTTCAAATAAATAAATAGGTACTTATATTATATTAAGACAAACTAAAGAGATAAATAATGCGCTTTTAACATCGTCTTAAGCTTGTCCAAATTATTAGCCTGCCTGATGTGTACTAGTAAAGAGTTCCATAGACGTGCAGCTTTCACAGAAAAGGAGTTGGTAAGAAAACAAGAGGAGTGAGGAAGGTATTTTAAGGATAAGCGTTTCACTAGAATGCAGGGAAAGAGTATGAGAATCCCTTAGAAGCTCGAAACGGTCTTTGAGATAGGAAGGGGTAGAAGGATTAAACAACACGCAGAATAGATATGAATTCAAAAACAACAAATGAATTTGAAAACAATAAGAATAGATGTGAATTCGCCAGCGCAATTTTAGTAGGTACAGGCAGAAAATTTCTTAACCTGCGAAGGAGGAAACAGCTCCAAAGATCTTGCGGCTCAGTAAACTTATTTGTGGCCCCCAGGATAAATGCTAACAAATCTAACTTATCATATTCTTGAATTAATGAGTTTATGCGCGGGGGGCTCTTATTATAACCTATTAACATTTGAAGAGGACTCATACCAGTGCTTTTAGATACCGTACAATTTATTGCAAGTTGTATTTCACCTAGAATGATCGACTTATGTGCTGCGGTATGTCTGTCAATCCATTCCCATTTACAATCTTTTCTAGTCAAGTGATACAATGGGGTCATTATTGATGAAAAGTTAGGGATACATTTTCTAAAGTACCCCGCGAGTCCGTTAAATTGACGTAATTCTTTTATATTCCTAGGAAGCGGTGCATTAACAAGAGCATAAATTTTTTTGGATTAGGTTTTATAGTATCATTACAGACAACGTACCCTAGATACTCAATGGACTTTTACAGAAATTTACATTTTTTCCTGTTTAACGAAAAACCGGCGTCCGTCAACGCTTGTAAAACAGATTCTAAATTTTTAAAGGACTCTTCAATCGTTAAGAATGCTATCAATACATCGTCCATATATACCAAGGCTATTTTATCTGTGAGACCACCTAAAGCTTTATTTATGGCTCTTTGGTATACAGACGGTGCATTACACAGGCCAAAGGGCATTTTTAGAAATTCCCATAAACCGTCAGGGGTTATAAAAGCAGTTTTCTCTATGGAATTAGTTACAGCGGACATAGGTATCTGATAATACCCAGAGGTCATATCGAAAAAAGTATAGAACCTAGCTTGACCTAATGAATCTATCTGTTCTTCTATAAGTGGAAGGGGATAATTATCACGTATAGTGTTCGAATTAAGTTTCCTATAGTCAATGCAGAGGCGGTCTGAGCCGTCCTTCTTTTTCACGAGCAAAGCCAGACTGGAAAAAGGGGAAGCTTTCTCTAATAATACCCTTTGACTCGAGATCCCCTATAATTTCTCTCATTGCAGTGCGCTCAGACGTTGCCAACCGACATGGATGTCGTTGTTCTATCTTATCTGGATTTTTAAGTTTAATTACCATTTCACCCGTTTTAACCATAGTATTAGCGTTACCGGTAAGAAAACTACTTCTAAATTTTTCAATAATTGAGTTTAATTGTCTTATATGTGTAGAATCACTCAAATCAGCATCTATTTTATTATCATTATTCGATTCAAGGACAGAACATACAGCTTTATTACATTTACGAGATAAACGAACCCCCTCACTGTTCATAATTAATTCTAGACCGGGTATTTTAAAGATATCACGATATAACGTCGTACGGAATGGTGTCAGAGTCTACAATGATGAAACTTTTTTCAACGCGAATATCGCACAAATTAATAAAAACAGTTAGCTTGGTAAACGAATATGACGGTTGCGAGCCTATACCGCTTGATTTCGTAAAGACAAATTCACGTGTTCCTATCAAATGACGAGCTATGTTTTCACGTAATAATGAACACTCAGACCCAATATCAACTAAAGCATGAAACAAATAATCGTTAATTTTTATTTCAATTAATGATATATCGGAGGAAGAATAAACATTAACGTATTTCGTGCAATCTGAATCTATTTTAGAACCTTTAGTTTTATCCTCTTTTTGTTTAATAAAACATGTACGATCACTATGGCCTATTTTATTACAATGATTACGGCGAATGATTTTATCTGACATTGACTGAGGTATTTTTGGCAAATTGTTATTATCTTTAATCGGATTTTGATTTATTTTGTTAGTGTTACAGTTACGCCTCAAATGACCATATTTACCACAATTATAGCATACGCGATCGTTAGAATTCATAGATTTATTACTCGTATCATTTACTTTGCGACGTTTACATGTATTATCTACCCGCGACTTAAAAGATCGTTTTACATTCTTAACGCGAGGGTAGGTACACAAATGCCTGTCAAGTGCAACAAAATCTAAAGGTGTATTTTTTAATAAATCTGAACGTACCACCTGAACATCACTTATACCGGATATAAGTACCTCGATTTTGTTTGCTTCACTCCATCCCGTCTCAAGGCGGTCGATCATAGCCAGCTTGTGGGTAGAGTACTCGATGTAGGTAGCGGCTTTCTCGCTCGTGAACTCCACCATGTCCCGGAATAGGTGGTGGAACCTCTTTGTTGACGCGAACTGTCGAGAGAGACGCTCCTTGACATCGTTCCAGGTCTTGCACACCTAATATGATTGTGATGTCCACTTCTTAGCTCGCCCGCGTAGATTAATGAAGGCAGCATTCTTTGTTTCATAATCCGTCCAGGTATTCTGTCTTCTATGATTATCGATTTCTTCACACCATTGCTGGGCTGTAAACTCGCTCTCGTCAGACTCGTACGGCGGAAGAATCATCTCAGAGGAGTTCAATTTCTTTACTCAGGATGTAGATGGTTGAGCTTCTTTATGTTTAAAGTTGTTTAACATCGTTTGGAGGAATTCGGCCCACATATTGGTATTTGAGGTTAACGGTTCATGAGTTGGCGGTTGGGACCCCTCATCGGCCCTGAGTCGCGTTATCCATATGTGTCCGAAATAGTAGATGGAAGACCCATGATGAGAATCACAGGCGGATCCCACCGCTGCTGTAACGGATGCCGATGGATTCGATATTACGTTATCGCGATTCTCGTCCGCCATGGTCAGTGTGCTCGTGCGGCACAGTTGAGTGTTCACAATAAAGTGCGTTCACTCGCACTGCTGACTCACGTCATAAATTATGACCTATCAAACGCTATTGTCACGTTCCGTCATTCAACTACCCTCAGAATCGTGTATAAAATATCAAACATGGCAACACAAGTATTTTTTTATTAATTATTCTCTAATATATATATATATAACTATCCTCTCAAAAAAAAAAAGAAAATTAATTATACTTTTTATAGCTGTTACTGAAGCTGATAAATCAGAATTACAATCGATTGATGAAGTTTTTTGCAAAAATAGAAGTGATCCTCTAAAAGTGGGAAGTGTCATGTCTAACATTGGGTATACAGAAGCTGCTTCAGGGATATGCGCCATTACTAAAGTAAGCTTAAGAATTAAAAAGTAAAATTAAAGTATTACTCATTTTTAGTCATTATTGAGAAATTTTGTATTTAAAAAAAATAGGTTCTCCTGGCTTATCATACTGGAAAGATCGCAGCGAATTTAAATTGTGATTCACCGCGACAAGATGTTGCAGCACTCCGTGATGGTCGAATGTGCATCGTCACAGATCACATGGACTTCAACCACTCATATACAGCTGTAAACGGCCTGTCGGTTACAGGCGTCAACTCGCACATCTTGCTAAAAGGCCATTATAAGCAAAAGGTATATTATGTCACCTCACTTTTAATTTTAATGATTCTTTCCAAAATACCTCACAGATAGTAACTCTGTCTTATTGGCTATCAATTTACGTATTCAATTTTTAATATGCTGATTTAATTATTAATATGCTAAAAAAATCGACGACTTCATATGTAAATAACATAAAAAATATTATACTTATTCCGTTATTTACAAAGAAATTTATCCTATCGTATTCCATATTTCTTTGAATATGCATAAGTTGTAAGGAAAATAAACTTATCATAATATACCAGCTATTTTGCAGGTTTCGTTGTACTTGATATGGTATGATTATTGGTTAAGATGCGTCTTATATCCATTGCAAATAAAGTAGCAGGAATTTGCTCATAATTAATGGAGAAAAATAACGTTTAATTTATTATAGTTCTCTTATAGAAACATTTTGAATGCAAATTTTTTAAAAAATAATGTTTGCGTATATTAATAATTAATAATGTAATTCTATAGTTTATTATTCCGTTTAAGGATCTATCTCGTTACAAGGCTACTATTCCACAATTAGTGACACTCTCAGGAAGACAAGAATCATCAGTAATAAAAATAATGAACGAATTAAAAACACGTCCCGTTGATCCCGAGGAGTTAGCTTTACTTCGAAATATTCACAAAAGTAGAATTTTAGGACACTTAGGTAGAGGATACACGGTCCTTGGTAAGTTATATTAACATTATTTTTAATAACTGGCTTTTATTCAATAATTCCTTGACTATTATATATTAATCATTATTTATTAATCATTAGTTATTAATCATTATATCTCTTTATACTTAAGATACAAATGAGGAAGGTAAAACAGTTAGTTTATGTGAAAAATGTGACTACTTCGATGATCTCAAGCGACCACTTTGGTTCATGTACAGTGGAATGGGATCTCAATGGGCAGGAATGGGAACAGAACTTATGCGCATATCAGTTTTTGCTGCAGCTATCGAACGGTAAATAAAACATTACATAAAAAAATAATACATTTTATACAACAAACTAAAATTACAAAAAATAATAAATGAATTTATTTATATGTTACAGTTGTCGTCGAGCTCTTGAACCTAAAGGAATTGATATAGTACATATCATAACTTCCACAGAAAAAACAATATTTGATAATATTTTACATTGCTTTGTTGGAATCGCAGCAATTCAAATAGGGCTTACCGATGTTTTAAGAGAATTGGAGATTTTCCCTGATATGATTATAGGTATTTAATATTCTAGTATTATATTTCCAGATAAACTTTTTAATTCTTAAGATATAACTGATGATGACCTAAATACCTGATAATATAAATTTTAGATGAACTTCGAGAGTTAATCTAAAATTTATATTATTTTAATTTTTTAACAGGACACAGTGTGGGAGAATTAGGATGTGCCTACGCTGATGGTTGTTTCACAGCTGAAGAGATGATTTTATCTGCTTATAGTCGTGGTCTAGTATGTTTGCAAACACCATTCATAAAAGGATCAATGGCTGCCGTCGGCGTTGGATACCAACAGGTAAAAATAACGATATTAAAGACTATTATTTTAAAATTAACACCTCCAGGTAAATTTCTAAAAAAATTATTATAATTCTAAGAAATCTATTGTTAACTGACACGACGGCGTGTCCGCGGTCGTGGAGGGATTAATATTCCAATATTTTTTAATACTTATATTTTATATTTATATTAATATTTCTTTGTTAAAGATACTTAAAATGTGCCCTCCAGAAATAGAAGTAGCATGCCATAACGGTCCTGACTCGAGTACTATCTCAGGACCAGCGAGTGTAATGGAAGAATTTGTAGTCCAATTAACTTCCAAAGGTATTTTCGCTAAGGAGGTGCCATGCTCAAATATTGCATATCACTCGCGCTATATTGCTGAAGCAGGTAAAGTATGCAAATTATAATAACTTATTTATTTACATACATACAAATATGTAAATATTTACTTTCAAATAAATATGAGTTAATCATTTTTGAAGGTCCCGGCCTACTTAAATATTTATCTGAAATCATCAAATCTCCAAAGCCTCGTAGTGAAAAATGGGTATCAACTTCGGTACCAAAAGAAAGATGGGGAGAAGAAATTGCTAAGTATTCTTCAGCTGAGTATCATACAAATAATTTATTGGTTAGTAATATTCTGTATTAGGAAAAATTTACTTTCAATTATGATAAAATAAAAAGAATTTGAATTATGGAAAAAAACTAGCGGCTTACCCTTGCTTAGCTCGGGTTCGCCTCTATAAAAGCACAAACAGATCTATCCCACGGGAACCATTCATTTTTCCGGGGTAAAAGTAATCTGTGATTTGACCGGCAATATAAGGTATCAGCATGGCAAATTTTACTAAATTAGGTGCATAAGTTGTTGTGTACTAAGCTGTGTAATTTACTACATTTTTTTATTATACCACAGTAATTCTTTAATTTTCTGGGATGAAAAGTATCTAAAATATTGACCGAGAATATAAGGTACCACCGAGCAAAATTTCATTTAAATCGGTCCAACAGTTTTGTACAAACAGACAAACACAGACAGAGAAACAAAAAAATAAAAAAAAAACTGGATTTGTTCTATTTCTCTTCTTACATCCCCTGACTCGGTTTTTAACATTTTTTTTCTATGTAGAGACATTCAACCTCTACAGTTTTATTATATGTATAGATGATAAATTAAAAAAAAATATTGCCTAACATAAAGCGATAAGCTATAACAATTAAGCTTTACATTAAGTTTTATATTATTAACATATAAAAAATATTAATGGCAGAATTCGGTGCTTTTTGAGGAGACGTCACGGTTAATCCCAGCTAATGCAGTGGTGATCGAGATCGCACCACATGGTTTGTTACAAGCGATCGTCAAGCGGTCGCTACCTGATTCATGTCGGCACATACCACTTACTAGGCGTGGACACGTGGACAATGCTCAATTCTTGCTAGAAGCTGTAGGAAAGTTAGTTACATTATTTAATTTTTAATAAAATGTATTTGATGTCGATAGTATGTCAGGTATTATTATTTAATTAATATATATTTCACAGACTTTATATGGAAGGACTTAATCCTAAAGTGGAAGCTCTGTATCCTAAAATCGAGTATCCTGTTTCGACTGGAACACCAATGCTGTCACATTTAGTGGAATGGGCTCATAATGAAAAATGGTAAATATTTTATTTAATTTATTATTAAATTAATGTTTTGTGAACCAGTCTAATGATTAATGACAACTACCAGTAGTAGTTCTAATTTGTATTACAAAGTCGAATTATGTTTAACTTAGCTTTTAGTATTATGAAAATTTATATAGTTATTTTTTCATATATGTATATGTGTGTATATATTACCAGCCAAACCCGATTTCAGGCCAAACTAGTGATTCTGAGGTATTATTCGGCTGCAGTTTACATAGTATATTGGACGCGCCCTCTGGAGGAGTGGGTGGTATTATTATATGACAAACCCGACTTGGATAACGTAGGTGGAGAAGGCTCACAAAGGCTAGTGAAGCGTAGCGTAGTTCCCACTTAAGCCTTCTCGTTAGGTCTTTTTTTCAAATTTTAAACCCAGAACCTTCAATACCACAAGTGCTATAATAAAATAATGAAAGTAATTTTTAGGGTCAAACTAAAATTAAAAATGAGCTTTTTGTGCTACTTAGGGTTCCATCGTGTTTATTTTGTTACTTGCAACGATTCAGTCATTTCGGCCTAGGCAAAACTAGTTAAGCCATAACTAATTAAGTTATTTAGGCCAAACTAGTTGTCCCGGTCTAAACTAGTATATTCTGACATACTTAGGATGAGTCGCTTTGGCTTAGGACAAACTAATTTGTCCTGAAATCGGGTTTGGCGGGTAACATAAATTAGATAGATATAATATTATTATGTATACTGCACTGATAATATCTTTAAACTTTCATAAGTACTGACGTAATTTATATACAGGGAGTACTTAGCACGTTTTAGAATATATTTTAAATGTTTATTATATAATACAATAAACAAAATATATGTTACAGGACTTTACCTTTGTTTACATCAGCGCATAAAAAAATAGCTGCCGCTACAAAATTTGTGATATCCACGTATGATGACGATCACGCATATTTAAAAGGCCATGTCATAAGAGGTGATAATATAAAAATTTTATTCCCTTTTTTAAATATCGTAATTTGAAACTCCTGTTAATAATAATAGTAACTGGGCTACCGAGATTTGCTCGGAGGTTTTAACCTAAAGTACAATTTTCTTTTTTTTAAACTAAAAACTTGAATTAATATTAAAAAAAAACAAAAGTAAAAACTTTGTATGCGACCGAGATTGGAACCTCCACATCTGTAATTATTGATTTTGCACCTTAGCCGCTTGACCACGATGCTTATACCAGAGCGTACAAATTATCGACCATATTTTGCGTGGAATAATGCAAAAGAAAACTGCATGAGAACTCGAAAACACGCGTTTTCTCAGACATAATACTAATCTAGATCGATTTATCGCCGCCTAACCCCTGTATACTAAATTTCATGAAAATCGTTGCAGCCGTTTCCGAGATCTACATTATATATATATATGTATATATATGTATATGTATATATATATATATATATATATATGTATATATATATATATATATATATGTATATATATATATATATATATGTATACAAGAATTGCTCGTTTAAATATATTAGATAATATTTTTATTTGTGTGAATAATAACATTAATTTTTAATTTTAGAAAAGAACTTATATCCATTTTCTGGAGCACTTGTAGGAGTTTGGGACACATTGGCAATGGCTTTAGGAGTAGAGAAGAAACAGCTGTCAGTCCAATTTACTGATATACACTTCTTTACACAACCAATTCTTCATAAACAGCGAAACTTGCGTTTAAACATAGCTTTACATAAAGGAAATGGCTGTTTTGAAGTAAGCTTATCTAATGATTTAAAAATCGTTCAATTGATTTACATATGTTATGGTTCTTCTAAATAACTTAGTATATTAATAATGTATAATTTTCTTATAATTTAGGTATTAGATGAAAGTACTACAATCATAACAGGTTATATAACTGGAGAGCTAAAAAAAGACAAACAAGACAAAGTTAATTTAAATTGTAAGGAAGAAATGCAACTTAAATCAGATGATATTTATAAACTCTTTTCTATAAGGGATTATAATTATTCGTAAGTAACCTAGCATATTAAAGAAATATTTTAAAATTGCACAACAGCTTCTTTTTTTTTTAACTTAAATTTACAGGGGTGTATTTCGCAGTATTTACAATGCTAGTTTGTCGTTATCTGAAGCTAATATAAAATGGGAAGACAATTGGGTGGCCATGCTTGACAGTATGCTCCAATTAAATGCGCTCAGAAGAATTCATGAAACAGTTTCTCACCCACATTTTATAAGAAAAATAATAATTGACGTAAATGAGCATTTTGATGAAATGTATGAAATAGATGGAATAAAACTTACACCTGCGAGGATATTTGATGTTCATGATTATACGAGGTATGATATGATATACATACATTTTTATGGGTATGATTCTTTATTTTGCATTCCTTAGGTTTAGGTTTAAAGAATTTTATTATCAACAAAGACAAATATTGTCACTTATGTGATAACATAAATTAAAGTAGTTACGTATAGTTCATCGTTGTTGCCATATATGTACTATTATTATAATGTAGGGGAGAGGGGGGCAGTTTAGTACAGAGGCAGTTTTGAATTGTTTGTTTTATGAACGGATCCTTTATCATTCCTAACCTCTGAAACCATTTTAATACTGGTAAAACCGACCTACACATCTGTCAGTTTCCAGCTAAGGTCAATGTCAGTGTAGTTTTGAATATCATTCGCCGGTTTGTTTACGAAGACCAGAGTAAATAATTTTTTTTTTTTGTAAGCAAATTACTGAAAAGGTAAGTATTATTTTCAAGTTATTATTATTTTATTGCGTTGTATATATTATATCCCGAGTATTTATATATATATAGTATTTATATATATAAGTAAGTTTTTCGTTCAGAGATGTTTATTTATGCAAAATGGTGTTAGGGCAGATTTGAACAAAATTGCTGGGGCACTTTTGAATAAAATGTTCAAAGGTACCTAACCAAGTAAATATCATGAGATTTCTAAATTTTTAATTGCTTTCTTGTTTCAGTCATCATGGTTAGAAATTACAAAAAGAAAAAAGAAAATTCTGTGAATGAAGACGATGCTGAAAGAGCTGTATTATGTGTTGTCAACAATGGCATGAAGCTTAAAACTGCGGCTGCTATATATAACATAAAACCAACTACTTTATACAACAGAGTTAAAATTTTTAAAGAGAATATTACTCTAAAAATTAAAGAATATAGTAGCAAACACACAGTTTATCAAGTTTTTACAAATGATGAGGAATATATGCTGGAAAAGTATTTCTTAAGAATGTCTAAAATGAACTACGGCTTGACCTACGTGCAAGGGAGAGAGAGAATTGGCATACCAATATGCTAATGTCTTAGAAAAGTGCCCTGAGACGCGAATAAACAATAAGATTATTGTATTGAACGGATGCGAGTATTGAATGGATGAAAGGATTTATGAAGAGGCATTAATTTTATCATTACGAAAACCCGGAAATACAAGCTTTTCTAGACAACAGACATAACGTTATGATGTTTCATAATAACTATGAAAAATTACGAGGAAATTTTACTCCAGCTCGCATTTATAACTTGGACGTACATGTATGTTCCTAAGACTCTTATGTTATATTTTTAAGATAGGATTCATAAGATAAAGGTACCTTTATGAGATTTTTTTGCAATATTGATATTGATCTTTTTTATAACTTGTTAGTTAGTTTAATCTTATTCAAGATTACCCCAGACTGTTTAGTGTTTTATACAATTTATTTAAGTAATAACTAGTGTAGGTATAAATGGCTATGTTCAATAAATAAAATGTAAGATGCAAATAACTTAAATATAGTCTTAATTATATTCTAAGATACGTGGTTTTTATTTTATCCTGGTTTTACAATACTAGGGGTTTCAAATGTGCCTCGCGGATGGGGCAGATTTGAAGGAAATATGGTTATTTAAAAATGGAAATTGCATTAATTTGATGGGTCAAAATAAATAAATATCATTTTTATTATTTACTATAAACCCCATATCTATTTATAAAATATAATACATTTTGATTTTTAATACCATATGGGAAATATAATTTAATAACTAAAAAGTGTTCAAAGGTGCCCCCCTCTTCCCTAGGTAGGTATACTTAAAGACATTACAAGCGAAAACAAAACAAAAAGCAAATACAATTATCTTCAATTTTGTCCCGCCTCATACATTCAAATCAATTTTATGATGAGTAAAATTAGCATTTCTGATTAATAATATTTTTTCACTTCTTCATTTGTAAATGTATGTAGTAATGTGTTGCTTAATAATTTGTTTTTAAATAATAGCAAATTTAAATTAAAATTATTATTTTTTAATTAATCTTAACTTTTTCAAATTACACATAGATCAATTGTGGCTTAAATAATTAATACTATATTTTATATTTTTCTTATGGTTATAAATATAATAATGGCAACACTAAATATAGATTGCTAATTAATATTTTAAAATTGTAATAATTATAAAAATAATAGCAAAAATTAAATAAATAATTTTCCATATTCAATTATAATTAAAACTATAAAAATATTTAAAGTTAAAATATTGTAATGTAATTGGTGTAATTTTCATTTTGTTAATTGTGGGTAGGCTGTCTGTAACAACTATATCTTTAAGACATGTAACACCTCAGTCTCTCCCGTGACCATGGATGCTGTAAAGCATTCGAAACGTCGGGAAACAAAAATACAAATAAATCCGCGACAAAATCCGAAAAGATAGTTTTATTTAAAATGTCGAATATTCGCGTAAATCTAAGAAAGTATTAAAATTAGTTATTGTTCAATAAATGATCGGATAATTGTTTTTTTTTAATGCATGAAATGAGTTAACATTTTTTATATGTGAGGGTATACTGTTATACAGCCGCGCTCCGTTGACTGTTAACATTGTTTTGCCGTATGACGTGCGATGTTTCGGTATGATTTGGTAGCTAGCCCGTCGACTGCTACGCTCGGAAACTTGTTTTTGTTTAGTGAACGAAAGATTAGTTTGGATAGTCCTATTAAAATATTTTCGAATAAAAATGCAGATATTGTATTTGTATAAATTTTCTATGATCATTAATTTAGTTTTTTCATATATTTAACCCAAGAGTAACACTAAGTTCTTTCTACAATCTTTTTCGGTGTATGCCGCATTGCTCTGGAACAAACTTCCGAAAGACATCCAATTAAGTCCCTCTATAACTTTAAACCTTTAAAAAGAAAGTAAAACAGCACCTTCTCACCCAAGTTATTCCACAATAATTATATGAACTACTATTATTATGCATAGACATGTATTTGTGTATGTAGTAGTATGTACATATATTATGGTATATAATATGGATCATGTTTTATTATATTAAGTATTTATATTTGAGTAACTGCACTTTAGCCTGCTTTTTAATAATATCTCTCTAGCTCACTTAGGTTGACTGGCAGAGATCTCTTCTAGAGATTAGTCCACCTTTGCTAACTAATTTTATTGTTTGTTAGTCTCTGTATTTTACATATAAGTGCAATAAAGAATAGTTAGTATATATTTTGGTAGTTGGCGTTAGGGAGTGGTAATAAAAAAGTAATTTTATTCTTTTATTTTGTTGGCCTTGTAATTTGTTTAATCAAGTTTTGGCTGAGGTTTCCCATATCTCGATAAATAATAGCAGGTGTGGTTTAACTAAAGAATTGTAAATTGTATATCTTAAGGTATGAATGATGCATTTTGTAATATTACACAGTGAGCCGCGCAGTGATATTAATTTTGTTATAATTTTCTTTAGATGGGTATTCCAATTTAGTTGACTGTCAATGTGAAAACCGAGATACTTTTTCGTGAGCTTTCTGTTCAATGGGTTCACCATTGATTGTAAGAGGAGAAAATGTGGGTATTGGTTTATTTTTGGCTTAAAAAATGATATAGCATATTTTCGATATGTTAATGGTTAATAAGTTATATTGGAACAAGTTATATAAAATGTTAGGATCCTCCTAAGCTTTAGATATTAAGTCGTGAATGGAAGTTCCGAAATAAAACAAGGACGTGTCGTCTGCGTACAAAGTAATATGACCATGTAACCTCAGCTCAAAGATATTATTTATATATGTAACAAACAGGAGAGGCCCGAGTATTGAACCCTGTGGGATTCCGCAGGTAATAGATAATGCATTACTTTGGGTTTTGTCCGACTTTACTATTTGGGTTCTACCTGTGAGATATGATTCAAATATTTTTAGTGGTCTGCCAGTGACACCTATGGACTGTAGCTTCTTCAAAAGTAGCTGATGACTAACTGTGTCAAAGGCCGTTTTGTGGTCGATAAAAATACCTAAAGATTCTTTTGGTCAATATTTTGTTTTAATTTGGTGACAAGGTCAATGGTAGCCGTAGTTGTATTACTTCTGGGCCTAAAACCGTACTGACTGTTAGAAATAAATTTAATTAAGTGTAAATAATTTTGTAGCCTTGTGTGTAAGACTTTTTCTAAAATTTTTGACAGTACTGGGAGTACCGATATGGGTCTATAGTTACTTGGGTCTGTATTGGATCCCGATTTATAGATAGGTGTAACCTTGGACATTTTTAATGTATTTGTAAATATACCGTCACATATTAGCCCGTTGAAACATTTAGTTAGTTTGTTATATATCAAATTTCTTATAGATTAAATAGCTTTGGTACTTATGCCATCTAAACCAACACTAGAATTCGAGTCCAGTTTAACAATTATATTTAAGACTAGCATAGCCGCTTTCAGATGACCAAAAACGAAATTGTTAGGTTTTACATATTAGTATACTCTTACATTGCAGTTTTTGTATTTTTTCTCAGAAATGAGATATTTTCGCGCGGTAAAAAGTATCCTATTTGTTGACCCGGATAACCAACTATCACCATACCAAATTTTATCAAAATCCCTCCAGTGGATTTTCCGTGATGCGGTAACAGACAGACAGACAGAAAGACAGACAAAAATTCTAAAAATTATAGATTCGGCCTCTGTATCGATAATAATGTCTATTTCAATATGATTTTCCAAAAAATATTTAATGTACAGAATCGGCTTAGTTAGAATTTTATTATATGTATAGATTTTTATTTAGCTCAAATGATGAGATACAATTTTTGGTGGGGTAATTTGCGGCATAGCATGATGGAAATTGTCATGGTAATGATTAGGTATACATTCAGCCAGCTCAGGCCCAATATTCACGAAATATTCATTAAATATTTGACATATACTATAAGGATCTGTCACTACTTGAGAATCAATTTCAAGTTTAGTGGGAAAACCATTGCAAGTAAATTTATTAGCCGCTAGAGTATTAATTAAGGTCCATATTTTCTTTGGTTTGTTACAACATTTAGTAAATTCTTTATAGTGGTATCGATCTCTTGTCTCTTGAATTAATTTAGCTACATGTTGTCTTTTCTTGATGAAATCTTCCTTCAATGACTCTTCATGTGTATTTTCCTTATGTAATATTTCCTATATATCCTATATATATTCCTTCTGGTAATCTTTCTGTAGTGGATTTAGGATTTTGGTTTTCCGTACTTTGCTAATATCTACGCATAGCTTGATCTCATTTTCAAGTTATATGTAGTCGCTATTGGTTAGTTTTGATAACTCTTGTTCAACGTGATCATAGAATTTGCAATAATCTATAGCTTCATACTGGTAATATGTTTTTGGAGGTGGTTTAGTTTTATTTATTTCTACATATATTTGCCTATGGTCGGATAGTGGAGAATTTATGAGTATCATATTAAAAGTGTCTTCGGTTAAGTTAGTGCTCACATGATCCAGTATTGATTTTCTTGTTTCACCTTCTCTTGTACAATAGAACGTCTTAACTTTATTAATAATTTTGTGACCAGCTCCCTTTAGAACCTCTTTGTATCTCTTAAATTTTCGATCTTTGTTCAACAAATCTATATTAAAGTCTCCAAATACTATTGCTCTACGTCTTGATTCTAGTTGTGACTCATACTCTTTAAAAAAAAAATCGTTGATATTCCCAGGATTATAGATAACTTCTACTTCCAGGCCATATTTTTTCCAATTTTATCCATAAATAATTGTTTCCTCCGACGTATTTGCTGTCCGGTAAACTATATTTTAGATTTTTATGGATGTATGCGGACACTCCACCGCCCATTGTATCATTCCGAATATTGTAGTGATGAGTGTAGTTGGAAAGCTGAAGCCGCAATGTTTGTCTTTCTGTACTTATATCAATATTCATATGATAATATTTGTTCTAGATGCGGTGGTATAATCATGCAAAATATAAGATTTCATGATTTGCCAACTGTCTGTAAAAATGTTGGACTAAAAACCCTAAAATTTATTCCACACTTTTCTACAAACGCCATCGATGTATGTATAATAATATTATTTGTTTATGAACACAGGTGCATTTTCAATGAGAATTATAAATATTATGTTATTTTTCAGAAAGCGTCAGCACTCTCTACTTATATACAAATATGTGCTGAAAATTTAAATAAACACGATCTAAATATTATAGAAATTATCGAAAATAGTGGCTCTGGATTTGTTGATACTAATCAAATTCTCTCAGAAATTCCTGGAATACAGGCAAATTATTCAGTAATTACAAGAGATAGTCTTAAAACAAATAATATTGCTTCATTGGGTGAAATGGATTTGCTGTTAGTGTTAAATCTATCAAATAATGATGATGTAAGTTGGCATTATATTTTTGTATCAACAACGTCTCGCTTTGGCGCCACACATAGATTTAGACAAACAAAATTATTGTAAAAATTTCTCTCTTGAGACCCTGCATCTATATTATTGTCAGCCTACAGGAAACATACAGACACGTATTGGTCATACAGTCACTTTGTCGCTGTTCCAAATGAGAAAATTAAATATTTTTTTTTATATTTTCATATTTTACAGAGTGGCAACTTTTTTGAGGCTAACGCTGTTTATTATCCATGTCTATGGCTATATTTATTATACGTAATATTTTACTGCCTCGGTAGTGTGGTGGCTAGCATGTACGGCTGCACACCCGAAGGTCCTGGGTTCGAGTCCCGGCTCGGGCCAAGTTTAGTTATTGAGTCTTTCTGTATAAGTAAGCCTCAGTAACAGCCCGGAGATAGGAAGTTGGCGGTGTTTCACCCCCGTGCCTCGGAGAGCACGTAAAGCCGTCGGTCCTGCGCCTTAACTCTCACCGGTCGTGTCGAGTGGTCGTCCCACCGGAGTATGAGAGTGACAGGAATAGAGAGTGCACTTGTGTCTGCGCGTACACTTGTTAACTATAATATCTCCTGCGCATTTCCTCCTGCTATTCTCAATGAGATTGGCCGCCGTGGCCGGAATCGGTCAGGAGAACATCACTTAATATTATCATTTTAATGTCTATTAATTGTTGGTTTTGCACTATTCCACAGTTATGTCAAATGCTACACCAAGTTCTTAGATGCAATACTTTTGTGATTAACTATGAGAAGTATAAAGCAGAAATTTCGAGGGATCGTCCATCATCCCTGTACCAAAGTATTTGTGCACATACAATAGGATCAACAGTTATAGAACTAGTGTTGTGGCGTCCCACTGATTCAAATGTTGCCACTAGTGCTGTAACGGCTTACACCGAATCTGATTTTGCTCTACTTACTTCAAGAATAACAGCAATACAATTAAATCAAAAGCTTGTGATATTAACCTCGTATCCTCCATTAGCTTCTTTAAAAACAGCAGTAAAGAAATGGAGAAAAGAGGATAACCGCAAAATTAATCTAATCATGATCAATGAGTTTTGCAGTTTCCCGAATCTGAATAAAATACCACTTACTGATTTAGCCGTTAATATTATGCATAAAGTAAGTTTCATTATTCGTTAGATATATCCCACAACATAATATATTATCTATACAGATAAATGAAATTGAAGTGTCTGTTTGTAATATTGAAATAAAAGCTTTTTACTAAACATATATGAAATTATATACGGTACTCATAAGAAAAACACAATTTTATAAATTTTTGCCTGTTTGTTGGTTTCGGCTAATATCCGAACGACTGAGTTTTCACTCGCAGATAGCTGATGTTGTAAGGAGTAACTTTGGCTACTTCAGACTACAGCATTAGTAGTCGATTATTTTTATTTGTTTATGACATTTCAGATACGCTAGTAAAACGTATAGAAATTATAATTAAGTACTTCTTGTCTTATTTCTTGTTATGATAGAAATGCAATGCATTTAACAATTCTCAAATAAACTATTTAAGGGCGCCTGGGGCGGAGAATACTACTTACCTGCAAAGGAAATTTCATGCAAAGAAGGTTTCGGATTAGAGCTTAATATAAGACAGTTAGGTGACCTAGACTCCTTGCATTGGACAGAATTGCCGGAGCCTAGAGGCATGGGCATAAATGTAAAGGTAAAATCAAATACATTTTGTTACACAAAAAATATTTATCTTATAGCAATATAAACATTGATCAATATATTTCAGGTTCATTTTGCTGGAGTAAATATTGTTGAAGTACAGAACAAAATGGGAGTTATTTCATGCGATAAAGAAGACATGCAACTTTTCGATTTTAGTGGAACTACTGATAGGTAAATATTTTTTTATGAACGATAAACCTAGTTTTATATGACTGGTAGGTACTATTTACTAGCTCTTTGTCGTTTCAATAGCGGAGCTCGTGTAATGGGAATTGCGAATTATGAATCTATAAGAACACATGTAAGCGTAAAACCGGAATATCTGTGGCCTGTGCCGGCACACTGGACTATGGAAGATGCAGCTACAGTTCCATTGGCCTACTGTCTCGCTCTTTATTGCTTGGTACCAAATTTCATTAAATATATTTATATCCCATATAATATTAATTTTCAGTGAATTTTATCTTTTAATTTTATATTTGCGCACAGTGTTTTAAGGCAAAGTTTAAGCCTGGAATAACAATTTTGGTACATGGAGGTGCTGGGGCTCTTGGCCAGGCAGTTATATCGATTGCTTTGGCATATGGCTGCAACGTTTTCACTACTGTTAGCGATATCAACAAAAAGAGATTCCTGCGAAAACTCTTCCCAGAGCTTAAAGGTATGATTGATTGGCCATTGATGCTCTTCAAGATAATTTTATGAAGATAGGAGAATTCTCTAAATACAATCAATAATTTTCGTATTTCAGAAAGTCACATTGGAAATTCACGTGATATAAGTTTCGGAGATATGGTGCTACACACTACAAAGGGTGAGGGTTGTAATTTAATCATAAGCTGTGTTAAAGGAGCCCTTAAAAATGTAAGTATATGTGAAATGTATAAAAGCACTAGTAGTATTGTAGTTTAAAGAAAGTTTTGATAAAGATATTTGGATATCTGTTTATCATAACTATTAAATGAATTTGGACGATGCTTCCTATACAGGTATAATATTATATTTACCATAATATTTTTATACAATTTACCATAACACTTACTGTTTTTATTTATAGTTATTTTGCAATAAATCGTGTTCAATTAAGTGAGCAAAGTGACACAAGAAAGTTTTAATATTTGTAAAAGCAGTGGTGATAAGTTATCTTCTTTGTACAAAAACTTATTAAATATACTAGATTTTGTCCAGTGGTCGAAATTTGAACATAATTACTGTTGAAGCAATGTATCATGTAGATATTAAATCAAAACAGACCAGTACTATTTTATATATTTAATTTATAACTTTCGAACACAGAAATACTTATACAACGCCATGACAGGAAAAGTAATTATTAAGAACAGTAGGAGTGAGGAAATAGATGGCGCTATATATAGAATAAAAAGATTATGATATTTACCACAGATTACAACACGCCTCCTTAAATTTTAATGTTGATCTTTTACTTATACGATACATACCAATTACCAAAATGTTATAAACATATTTTACTTATCAAACTCTTATAAACATATCCTGTGTATACTAAATTAATCTTAATCCTCATCTATTTCTAAAAAATGTGGTTTTATTTAAACTTTTAGTTAACATATCTGCTAAATTAAATTTTGAATCAATTTTTACAATATTAATTATACCTTTTTCATAATTTTCATTTACATAATGATACTGCACTTCGATGTGCTTTGAATTCTTTGTAAAATTCCCATATTTAGCAATCGACACTGCACCTGAATTATCTTCATATAATTTTATTGGTTTATCAAATTTTACATTGAATGATTAACTTAACAAGTTTCTAATGAAAACTACTTCTGTCACTGCTTCTGACAAAGCAATATATTCTGCAAAAGTTGAACACTTAGTTACTGTACTCTGTTTATGTGTCTGTACTGTGTTTTCCAAAAAATTAAGTTATCATATAATCTAATTATAAAACCTGTTGTAGACTTTCTATCTATATTATCTCCTGCATAGTCAGAGTCTACCATACAATCTAATATTTCAGTATTTACATTATCATAGTACGTTAACTTTTAGTCCTTAGTCTTATACAAATATTTTAAGATTCTCATTGCATATTTATAATGTGTACGATCATAACAACTTTGATATCGACTTACGTAGTTTACACTGTACGCTATATCTGGCCTAGTGCCTGTACTAATATACAATAATTCACCTATTATATTTCTATACTTTATACTATCATCTACTTCTCTAGCTTGTTCTAATTTTAAGTTTGTTTCCATAGGAGTATCATATAACCTAGTATTTTCCAGATTATATTTTATAGCCAAAGATTCAATATATTTTGTTTGACTTAATGTCATTCTTTTTCTATCATCACTATAATCAATATCTATGCCAATATAACTTTTAATTTTGCCTAGATCTTTCATTTCGAATCTCTCCATTAAACTACTTTTTACCTCTTTTATTTTATCTTTATCTTTACAACAAATTAAGACATCATCAACGAATATTAGTATATATATATATTGGATCTTTGCTTGTATTATTTACATATAAACAGAAATCGTAGTTACTTCTAACAAAATTCAATTTTTCAATACATGTGTTGAAACAATCATACCATACTTTAGGGCTTTCTCCAAGACCATAGAGTGCCTTTTGCAATTTGTAAACTTTATTATATCAAGTTTCATAACCTTTCGGTTGATTTATAAATACTTCTGACTTTACATAACTATTTAAAAATGCTGTCTCAACATCCATTTGTTCTATGAATAAATTATTTTTACAACTGTATGGTAATAAAATTTTCAATGTTTGCATTTTTCCTACTAGTAAATAAACATTTTCAATATATTCCTTTTGCTGGAATCCTCGTACAACTAACCTAGCTTTATAAACATTATTACTTTTCTTTTTAAAGACCCACTTGAAATCAATTACCTTTTTATCTTTTGGCCGTTCAACGATTTGCCATGTGTTATTTTTAATTAAGCTATTTATTTCAGAGTCCATCGCTATTTGCTATTGTTTGTAATCATGGGAGTTCATCGCCTCCTCAAATGTATTAGGTACATTAGCATCAATGTAATTTACATAAATAAAATGTGATACTGGATTACCATATCTAGAAATTGGAGTTACCGTTCTTTTTAACCTTTTGTTTATTAAAAGCTTGTCCCTATTGCTACTTAAATTATCATCACTAACAAGATCTTTCACAGCATTATTAGAACTTGTTTCATTAAAATCTACATAGCCTTCATTACTGTCAGTTTAAAATATTTCATTTTTTATACTTGAAGTTTTGTTATTTTCCCAATCCCTATCCTTTTCATCATCAAGTTTTTCTAAACAAATTAATTGAGTATTTTCTTCGACTACCTGTACATGTCTGGCGTTAATTATTCTATTATTTAACAAAACTCTATAACCATTTTCATTATAACCTACTAACACTCCTAGTTGGGCTTTATCATCCCATTTACTTTTTCTTAAAACTTCTGGAACCCTAACATAAACTCTACTTCCATAAATCTTTAAATGATACATTTGATTTAATACCAAAAAATATTTCATATGGGGTTTTATTCTCTACTGTATTAGCAATTGTACGATTTTTTAAGTATGCTGCTGTTTTTATAACTTCAGGCCAATATCTTCTGTGAATTTTAGCTTCTTTCATTAAACATCTACCTATATCCATAGCAGATCTATTTTATCTTTCTGCTACTCCATTTAATTCATGAACGTACGGTGGACATGGTAATAACTTTATTGCAGTACAATTTGCAGTTTCTGCTTTACTTTTAATACAAAAAATTCTTGTACATTTACTATAATCATCGATAAATGTCAAAAAATTTTTTCACCGCCATAACCCGTTGTGTGGGCCGTTTAAATCAGTATGAATCAATTCTAAAATTTCAGTAGTCTTGGTTCTATTATTTTCAAAAGGTACATTAGCCATTTTACTTTCAATACAATTTGAACATTTCATTTCTGTGCTTTCAATTTTATCTGGCAAACCTTCTACTAATTTATTATTTATTAATTTGTTTAAATATTGAAAATTTACACGACCAAGCGCCCTATGCCATTTCTCTTTATTAGTTAATTTTATTGTATTTACATAAATATCATTGTTATCAATGCTTAAAACAAAACTTTTCAACCGACTTCAAAAAGGAGGAGCTTCTCAATTCGACTGTATGTTTTTTTTTATGTTTGTTACCTCAGAACTCCGTCATTTATAAACCGATTTGGATAATTTTTGTTTTGTTTGAAAGGGTATACTTCCAGATTGGTCCCATTTAAATTTCAAAAAAAAACCACCCCTAAGGGTAGAAAAACAACTAATGATGAATTTAACCTACTTCTGATTGTCAAATTGACTTGAAACTTTGCAAGTATTTCTATTTCCGTTGATAGTACAGTGGTTTGGTGTTGTTGACCTGATCTGATGGCAAGGCCAAAAGGTGGATAGGTGGAACTCTTCAACGGCTAATAGTAGATACTTTGAGTTTGGGCTTATTTTGTTTGATTTGACAAGCCTAACACGTTAGAATCCTTACTATGCTACTACTGTCTCCACTAAAAAGGGAAAAATAAAAACTTTTTAACAAAAAAATAAAAACCGACTTCAAACAAAAGCACTAAAAAGTAAAAAATAACTGATTGGTAGTTTTCATTTACTATACATACCTAATCAAATATTTTCGAAGTCGGTGTGCTTTGCTTTGTATGGGCTGGCACCGATTTCGAAAATATTTAATTAGGTATGTATTTAATAGGTAGGCTTTAATTAATTAGCCAAAGCACACCGACTTCGAAAATATTTGATTAGGTATGTATAGTAAATGAAAACTACCAATCAGTTATTTTTTACTTTTTAGTGCTTTTGTTTGAAGTCGGTTTTTATTTTTTTGTTAAAAAGTTTTTATTATACAATACAAATTGTCTATTTTATTAGCAACAACTGTTAATTCTCTTGACTGATTATAAATTTTTGTATTTTCATTTCTTGCTACTGTGCTACTATTGTGCAATTTTTGGTTATTTTTGAGAAACTTAACAAATTTTGCTTAACACCTTTTACAAAATAAATATTTTTTAAATCAACATGTTTTTCATTATAATTTTTGAAATAGATTTTGACAGTACCTACTTTGGTCGCTTTTAACATTTTACCGTCTGGCAGTTTCACATCTATGGGATCTTTTAAATCTATATAATTATAAAAATATGTCTCATCATTTATAATGTGGTCTGTACACCCACTATCTAACAACCAATTAATTTCACTATTTTTATCACATTCCACTTCACTACCCATTACCTGATTTATTTCCGGATTACAAACTTGAGCTATCCATGTCTCGGCTGAAAAACAATCTTGCTAAGTGTTTGAAGACTCACCTCTGGGATGACCTTGACCTCTGCCTCTCCCACGACCTCGGTAAAATCCACCTCTGTTGTAGCCTTTGTTGTAACTTCTATGTGGTTGTCTTCCTTGGTAGTTTTGATGTCCTTGCCTTTTCTGACCGTACCGACAGTCCTTCCTTATATGGCCTGTCTTTCCACAGATTTAACATTGTGCTTTAGTTTTTATTGTAAAGGTACTCATATCACTTTTCTTGTCTGTATCACCAGTAGTCATATTTTTCTCTTTTATTTTAGACTTTATATAATCTACTGTTCTCTGTTCTTCTGGAATAACATAAATAAAATCTCCAATGTAACTGTAACTTGGAGGTAAAGCTCTGAGCAAGTATCTCATCTTCTCGGATTCATCTATATTTCCACCAGCCGCTTTGAAATCGTTTGTTGTTTTCTCAAAATCAACAAAAAAATCTTCTATTGTATTGTAATTGTTTAATTTAATCTCTTCAATTTTTCCCCTACATATTATTTGCATAGCAGTAGATTAAATAAATCTAACAAACTTTTTTATCATTTATTGAGCTGTGGTACATTCGCTAACATATTCTAATTGTTTATATGAAATTGTGCTCATTATTATAGTTCTTGCTTTTAAATCCGTTTTCTTCCATTCCGCCTCTCGATTTTCATATTTAGCAGGCATCATGCAAATGGCGGGCTCGTTACGTTCTTTATATTCTAGTAAAGTTACTAACCTTAACTTCCAACTTGAATAATTTACACCATCAAAAATGGTTATCGTTATATCTTCAATCCTTGCTTGTTTGGCCATTTTGCTGATAATATGCCGACGCGTATAAAGCGTCTATTCTTCACTATTTTACAGGAGGCGTGAACTACTTTCCACGTGGTGTATTTTTTCGCTGTATTTCAATTATTAACCAACTACGCTCTGCTACCATGTTGAAGTAATGTATCATGTAGATATTAAATCAAAACAGACCAGTACTATTTTATATATTTATTTTATAACTTTCGAACACAGAAATACTTATACAACGCCATGACAGGAAAAGTAATTATTAAGAACACTAGAAGTGAGGAAATAGATGGTGCTATATATAGAATAAAAAGATTATAATATTTACCACAGATTACAACAATTACTAATGAAAATTTGAGGAAAACTTATGTATATGAATAGAATTTACCTATCTATATAAAAAACAACTGTTTTCTTTTTATTGATAATTTTTTTCATTGATAACTAAAGCTAGTCAATAGATAGTACACAAAAAAGAACATCGTTTGCAAACCGATGGAAAAAAGGCACTGTACTGTTTTGTTTTTGCCTATTTATATATAGAAGATTTTATAATCCTTCATTACTATTTACTAGCATATATCTATATATTAATACGTGAAGCAAAATCTTTGTACCCCTTTTTACGAAAATTGCGCAGACGAAGGAGTATGAAATTTCCCACACTTATAGTTTATATAGAGAAGGAGTGCAGAATGCTAATATTTTATTAAAATTATGAATAAAAAATACATACAAAAAAATATTACACACACTACCATGTATTTTACACACACACGCATATATACTCTTTTGTTTATTGTTAAAGTAATTGTTATGGTGAAATTGAGAATAGGACCTCGATATCGATCAATTTTAAGGAATTATGGTTGATTTTCAACTACGTGGCGATCAATAGTCACAATAACTTTACCATATATTTGTTTTAAAAATGATAAGGGGATTTAGTAAGACGTTACTGAATACGCTTCTATTAATTTAATAAATAACCTTTATTCATATATTTTTTTATACTAATCTAATAATAACTTTTAATAAATCCGAATACTAATAAATAACTATACACATTGATTCGATTCATTTATCAAAACAATTTCAGACTACGATTCAGTGTTGCAAACCGACAAGTACTGTAATTGATACAAACTTATTATTGACTAAGGAAAATTATGACCTTGGCACGAAATATTTGGGAAACGGATTGTCTTACTTCACCATAAACTTATTGTCAATGTTGGGACATGAAGGAGAAGAGGATATAAAGGTACAAATAAATAAAATATAATATGTTGGAGTACGAGATTACTCTACGAGTATTTTCCCGATAATAGTTAAAACTAGCCGCGACTTCGCCTGCGTTATAGAGCAAGAGCCCGTGAGCGCCAGACCTTCGTCATTTTATAAAAGCTGAAAGTTTGTCAGCGCATGCTCCCAATACAGATAAGAACGATGGACCATTATGAAGTTCAGGCTATCGTAACTTTGGCAGGTACACGGTACTAAAGGTGTATAAAATACCGATCTAAATTCATCAAATAAAAAAAGTGTGATTTTTTGGTAATACCTTCAGAATAACATTTAAAAATCAGGTCATTCATTGCCAGACACTTAACATCGTGGCAAACACTTGCCAGACACCCTTTTCATGAAATCATAATTCTACTTACGTTATAGTATAAAAGCTGATTTTTATATACAGGGTCATTTTTAATTTACTGAAAAACTTTTGGGAATATACTATTTACATCATAACAACAACATCTCTAACAAGAAAAAATAATATTTCTTAAATTTTTATTTTCACACAAAAATAAAAAATTTTTTTTGCATCTTCTAACTTTAAAGTTCTAAGCATCTGGCAAAGTTTAAATGAGTAAGCACGGCTTCCTACACCCCTCTACCCCTTCCCCTCCACCGGACACGCACTTTCTTTTGCTAATGCTGGACTATTACCGTTTAGAAGGTGCAATAAAAATATTTTTATTTTTGTTAAATTTAAGATATATTTGTTGATGTTGTTGTTAATTTGTAAATAGTGTATTCCCAAAAGGTTTTCAGTAAATTAAAAATGACCCTGTATAATACTTGGGTAATAATTAGATGATGTCTCCTCATTAGCCAGACATTTTTGATAGTTCCAACCCCTTGCCAGACAAGCATGTAAATGTTAAAAAGAGATTCTTAGCAAGTTAGTTAGTAGTATCAAGTTCTTAGCTATGTTTGGTTAATATCGGTCCAGCAGTATCAGCTCTTTTCCAAAATAATGTAAGGAATTTTGGCGTATCATTACATGATTAAGTGCTTCACGCGTGCCAGTGTAATCGTTACATGATAATTAATTTGCGTAGGGGCTTTTTTAATTTTTTTGATTTCTATAAAACTGTGAATTTAGCAAAAAGCAGGAATTGAACATTGTCACTTAACACTTCAAATAAATTTTATAGAAGTTGCCATTAATGCTCACCGAGGGTATTGCCCGTGGATACGTCCGGCCACTTTCTCGTGTGACGTATTCCCCACAAGATGTAACACGTGCATATAGTCTTCAAGCTGGAAGCCGTCATCGTGGACGTGTACTACTCGACTTACAAAAGGATATATCTCATGTTCAGACAAAGTAAAATTATTTTTATTCATCAGGTCATATTACCTAAAATGTAAAAGCGCTAAAACTAAACATTTACATTTTTTTTTAGAATAGCTTGTTCTACCCAACTACGACAGTTGGTAATATCGGAGAATGAATTGCTGGCATTAAAATTAGTCGACAGACTAGTGAACCGTGGGGCCAGAAAGATAATACTAGTTTCTACATGTGGATCATCAAATTGTCTGTCCCAAAAATTACGGTATTTCGCATAATTATTTACTAGACAACGTGTGTATGCATGTAAGAATACTTATGTATGCATGTAAGAAGTTGTACTTCTTTAGTGTAATAGAACAAAAGTTTGTAAAATGAATGCAGCTAACTTCATCATGTGGCTTTCAGCGAACTTAATCATGTCGCTTTTTGGCTGTCGGTGTGCGCGCGCATCGTAATCATTTTACTCTCATAATTCTTTCCTAACGTGCCAAAAGAAGTGTAACTTCAATAAATTATATATTTTTTCAATATTGTAATTATTTACGAAAATTGTAACTATTTATAGAACTTGGGTTAAACAAGGAGTACAAGTACAAGTGATTCCTGAAAATATGTTTAGTTCAAATAACATTATTAATTTATCTGCTGAGGATCAGTCGTTCGCAGGCATTGAAGGAATATATTACATAGTCTCTTCAAATGCAATAAATGAGAATAGTTACGAAATGTTGGAGCAGATCAAACTATTATCGCAAAAATTATGCTCAAATTTAAAGTAAGTATTGTATATAATATTATATTTTAACGAAATTAGATATTACACACAACATTGTATTTAATTACTTAAATAATTTTATTATAGATATTTTGCTATTATTAACGACGGAAAAGACGATTTTGAAAGAACAGTTTTATCTAAAGTTGTTGACAATCAATTATTAACCTGCATTAAGCTGCCTGCTTTGAAAATGGTACATAAGGTAACTATGCCTTTTCTACCTAATAGCTACATTTTAATTAAAATGTCATCATAAAGTGTAGTGCTATAGCATTATAATAATAAAATCATTGAATTTTTTTTCAGAAGAATGAAAATGAATTTGATGAAGCTATTTCAGCAGTAAATGCCATTGATGCAATTGAAAAAGCAATTTGCCTGAAACAACGTGATATACTTATACATACCTTAAAAAAAACTTCTTCTGTGTCCTTGGTATACGAATTAAGTTCAACAGCAGGTTCGAACCCTTAATAACGTTTTATACCAAAAAAGTTATTATTATTTTCAGAAGATATTTGAATTGGTTGATTTTTATAATTGTGTTAATGTATCTTCACAGGCATAAATATACCAGATGATATACCAGAAAGTACTATTATCGCAGATTTGGATATTGAGCCTGCTAAGTTAGAAATATTTAGGTCTTATTTGCATAATACTTATCACATATTCCTAGACGAAAATAGTTTACCAGCCTTGACTATTAAATCGTAAGTATTTTGTAAGATTATTAAATATATACAATATCCATACTTCCATATTTACTTACTAATATTATAAGTGTCGTCGAAACGGAGTTACAGATTGGTGTGATTTTTTGTGTGGAGATAGTTAGAAGGCTGGAGAGTGACATAGGCTACTTTTTATCACGGGAGATTATCTAATTCCCACGGGAAAACACGTTATAATACAATCTAAAAAAATATGTATGATCAGAATTACTAGAAATTTGGTATTAATGCTCTTAAATAAAATTAAATAAATACGTGTTTTAGCATTTTTCAAACAGGGGATGAAAGTTTGTATGAAACTACCTTTTTAGAGAAATATTTTTTTAGTTTTAGCGCGAGCGAATTCGCGGGTTAATATGATAACTTTGTATAGATTAAACTTGTATTTTGAATTGTCAAATTATATCCAAACGGACTTTCTTTTTAGTTTTCATGTATATTTGACATACAGTAGATACATTATAGTACGACGTTATATTAATAGTCTATTTAAGTTACGGATAAGCGTTACTTAAATACGGGCTTAGGTCACAAAGTGCTATAAAAATCTTTTTTCATTTTATATTCTATTTTTATTTTATTGAGGAAGGTTACAGATTATTTTCTAATCAAACTTAAACGCTTTGACAAAAGACAAATACCTTAATAACGTTCAAATTTTTATTTTATTTTAGTACTCACTTAGTGGTTGTTGAGAGACGCGACGATTGAACATAAATAATAGTATTTGTTACATCACTTAATTAAATTGTAATCAAAAAGTCAACACACGCGAAAGATAGTACCTACAGAAGAGAAAGTTTAGGGATATACAGTAATCATGAACGAATTAGCCACAATTCGTTCATGACAGTAATATAAAAGAAGTCCACATAGAATAACAAACGAAAACGATTAAATTATATAAAACAAGTTATTAGCATCAGGTGACAAAGCATCGACTGACTGCTTTATAAAAACTTTTTAACAAAAAAATAAAAACCGACTTCAAACAAAAGCACTAAAAAGTAAAAAATAACTGATTGGTAGTTTTCATTTACTATACATACCTAATCAAATATTCGGTCGGTGTGCTTTGCTTTGTATGGTCTGGCACCGATTTCGAAAATATTTGATTAGGTATGTATTTAGTAGGTAGGCTTTAATTACTTAGCCAAATGAAGAGTTTAATATATAAATATGATAAATATATTAAGTAACACGTATAAAGTCACCTACCTACAATCTACACTTCATTGTACTTAAAAGGCGGTATTATAATAAGCTAGTTAGAAATTTCTTCCACACAACCTTTGGGTTAGGCAATATGGATGACTATAAATACGTCTATAATATACTTATTAAATAGGCTGATTACTAGTTCTAATCGTTACATAAATATTTTGTTATATTTTTTTATATTTATGTTTTATTAGACTTCGTCAATTAGAAGATAAGATTACAGAAAAAGAGTATAAAGAAACTAAGGGATTCGACACGTTCTGGTCAAATATAGATAATGATGAGCTACTTGCCACAACCGAAATGGTGTTCTTACCGACACTGATAAACAGTTCGTTGATGGTAAGTAAAAATATAACACACAAACCATTTATATCTATTGAACCAAAATATGGACTTTGTGCCCATAATCGCAGTTATATTGTATATTTATAAAAACTTTTTAACAAAAAATAAAAACCGACTTCCAGGCCCTAAAATGTAAAAAATAACTAAACGGAGGTTTTCATTTAGAATAGATACCTAATCAGATATTTTCGAAGTTAGTGCCAGCCCATGCAAAGCAAATCTAATATATTTCGATACGTAAAATACATATTTACCTATTAGATATTCATATCTTAAAATACTACAATGACATAAAACGTAACGCTTTTGAGTTGACGTTTTTAATAATTTCACTTCTCATAAAATTTCCATATCGGGGGCCATAATATATATAAATAGATTCTTAAGAAGTAAACTCCAAAAATTTGAACCCTTCGCGATGATCATATATGATTTCAGCGCGAAGATGAATTTGATGTAAGCCAAACTTACTTGTGCGTGGTACCAGGAGTAGAAGGTCTTCATTCACGATTTAAAATTCTGTGCGAGCGCCTAAAGTTGGGTGCCCTCGTATTGCAGCCTGGTCTTGTTAGATCTAACGAAACGATTCAAGAAATGGCTGACAGATTTGCAAAGGTTGGTAATTCATTTAGTTTCGAAGTTCTAGACAAACGTTTTAGTCAATTCATTCTAGCTAATTCAACTTTTGATATGTAGACTGAATTAGTCAAATCAATATGAAGCATATAAATTACAATGTAAGCATCAATATTTCTGATTTATTTACAATACAGGCTTTCTTACTCGAATAAAAGCCTTGATATGGACTAATTGCCAACGCGCAATGTGAAATACACAAAACCCTGTTAAGATCGCTCAATCAAACCTTATCAGAGTCATAATGTCTTTGTTTGTATTCACTATTCAACAAATTCTTAAACGTTATTTATAGACCCTTCTCAAAAAGACACAGTTGAAGAATAGATTTTACTTACTGGGTTATGAAAGTGGTGTTATGGTTGCATTGGAAATGGCGGCAATTTTGGAAGATCAAGGTAAAACATCTTTTAATTTTATAGTTTATAATATATACAGGGTCATTTTTAATTTACTAAAAACCTTTTAGGAATACACTATTTACATCATAACAACAACATCTGTAATAAGAAAAAATAATATATCTTAAATTTTACAAAAATAAAATATTTTTATTGCACCTTCTAAACGGTAATAGTCCAGCATTAGCAATAGAAAGCGCGTGTCTGGCTTTTTTAAACTTGGCTAGATGCTAGAACTTTAAAGTTTAGAAGGTGCAAAAAAATACTTTTATTTTTGTATGAAAATAAAAATTTAAGAAATATTATTTTTTCTTGTTACAGATGTGGTTGTTATGATGTAAATAGTATATTCCCAAAAGATTTTCAGTAAATTAAAAATGACCCTGTATACTATTCTTTATTTCACTTCGGTATATGTTAATTACAGAGAGTAACAAACAATAAAATTTCTTAGCAAAGGTGGACTTATCTCTAGAAGAGATCTCTTCCAGTCAACCTAAGTGAGTTAGAGAGATAGTATTAAAAAGCAGGCTAATACTTACTATATACATACATACTTTTAAAGTTTGGTTTTCAATGATTAAGTTTAAAAATTTCTTCAATTACTCAAAAAACTAACATTTGTTTGTTAACTGACCCATAGCACAGTATAAAATTCCATACAATAGGATCATCGATATTATTAATTTTAGCTGAAATGCGGTGAAATACAAGGGTTGTCGAAAAATACCAATTATTATAGGGAATGTTTTCATATCCAAACGATGTAGTAGTAAGTGTAATCTCGTGGCAAATTACTGTTATACCTGTCAACCCTAAAGTCGCTTCTCAAGTACCATGTAAAAGTAAATATGATAGTCATCCACCTAACAAACTCACACGCCACATTTTTTAACGTTGGGAAATGCATTTACGCACGAGGAGTGGGACTCACCGGTGTAATAAAGCTAGTACTACCCACTAAAACTCAACAAAGCCTTCCCCCGTCTTAATGGGGCGTCGCAGGATCGCTTACGCATTCAACTACGACGCCCAGACGGCAGGTCTGCCGAAGCAGACCACAACAACCATGGGGTTACTCCAAGGTCCACTCTGCTATCAGAGAAGTACCAGGAGCAACCCGCATGGCACACCGCCCTTCGAAGAGGGCCACCTCCCACCGCCCACCGAAGTGAGCCACCTCCCTGTGCGTTTCTTGGCTTCGCGCCCGGCTGTATTGCCGGGCACTACTGAGCCCCCCCACCGCGACAAGGTCTACGCACGTTGGGGGGGACACGCCCCACGTTAGACGACTATATGTATTTGTAGACTGTGTCTATAGTAAACATAATAGTAGATTGTTTTAAAAATTTACTTCATAATACGTTAAATTATAGTAACAATATAAGTTATATTTATAATTTATCAAATCATTCAGGTATAACTGGCACTGTGTTTTGCATTGGCGGTGCTCCTAATGAAGTGCAAGCGGTAATTGAAGAAAAGCTTGAAAATTACAATACTGAGGACGAATTACAAAATGCTGTTATACGACATATGTTTAGTTTAGTTACTAAAGAAAATACGCTGGAGTTAGACAAGGCTTTACAAGAAAGCTCGACGTGGGTAGAAAAGGTGTCGCTAACCGCACGCATTTTATATGGCCAAGTTAGGTATTCAAATGAGTATACTAAAGAACTTATAAATGCGGCATATTCAAGAATTGTACAAGCTCGTCGTTATAATGCTGAACCCCGTCAACTTCAGTCTCTTTTAATATCAATCCGGCCTTCATCGAACCATGATCGGCATTTGAATAATAACCTACCCTCTTTGCAAAACCATTCACTACGCAAGGTTGTTGAATATCAGTTAGAATCTCCATTTGCTTATGCTGCCTATGACTTACGTTGCAGTGCGATAGTTAATCATCATCTTGATGAAGACATTTTGGAAGCTTTTAATAAAAGAAATTTGTGCGAATCATACATCACGAATGCGGAATCATGGATGACGTTGAAATAAATCGCTATGGCCGAAGAGACATACAAATTGAATGATTGATATCTTCAAATTAAGTAAGCTCTTTTATTTAATAAATTGAAGCATATTTTCAATGTTTTATTTTTCTTCTTCTACTGTACACATCTTTAAGTTTTATGAGAAGTCTTCGACCTAGAAATAAAAATTCTTTTACTCCCAGCCTTTTAAAGTATAAAGAAATTATTACACTCCAGATTTTGAAATAAATATAGGTATTACAAGTAATAATGTAACGTCAGAATCCATTAAAAATAGTTTTGTAAAATTAAAATGCTGTCCGTGCTCATCAATTTTATATTTAGAGATAAATTCATAATAGTTGTTTGAAACTGTCTTTGCTAAAGAATAAGAAGCCTTTCTTAGTGTTTTGTCTCACTCACTTACTTGATAGTATCTTAAAAGTCTTATTGATGATCAAATTTTTCAGACAAGTTTTATTTTTAAAAGGTAGACTATTTATTTACAATAAAGGAAAAAGCAAAAACAAGTATCAAATAAATATACCTAATTATATACAAAAGAAATACACATATTTCAAATGAAATTAGCAAAATAATTCAACAAAAGATCACTGCCATGACTTTTTGTAAAGGTTGGCGATAGAGTTTCCCTGTTTTCCAATTACAGAGCATAATGCTGTACGTTGGCGCACAATGTCGAAGTGGGCTAATGCTTAATTGGAATGTGAATCAGTTTTCAGGTGCACCAGCAAAGGGCACTAGGTTCAGTGTTGAAAGAAAAAAATACATATAACTAACTAATATGTATATAATATTTAATAATACATATCGTCGATATTATAAATTATATAATAAACTAGCGAGTCGCCCTCGCTTTTCTCGGGTTCGTAGGGACGAAGGAAGGGAGCTTGCTTCCCAATACAAACTTTCATCCCCATTTTCCCCCCCTTAAGGGAAGATTTACAGGATAAAAAGTATTCTATGTCCTTTTTAGGGTCTCAAATTATCTTGTTACCAAATTTCATCTAAATTGGTTCAGTAGATCCAGAGATTTCCCCTTACAACGTCACTAACTCACAAACTTTACCTCTTTATAATATTAGTATAGATATATAATAATATCTATACTAATGTTATAAAGAGGTAAAGTTAACTAGAAGAACCCAGAAAACTACAAAAAAACTAAAATGGTAAGTTTCATACAAACTTTCATCTGCTATTTTACTCTTTTATGGGATGAATTTCGAAAAATGCTAAAACACGTGTTTAATTAATTGTATTGAAGAGCATTAATACCAAGTTTCAAGTAATTCTGTTCATAAATATTTTTTTGGATTGTATTATAACGTGTTTTCCCGTGGGAAAGAGATAATCTCCCGTGGTAAAAAGTAAAGCCTATGTCATTCTCTAGCCATCCAACTATCTCTACACAAAATTTTTTTATTATTAGATACCTACCAGCCGAACCCGCGGCTTCACATTACAAAAAAAAACTCTTTGGCTTTATGTTATAACTAATAATTTGATGTTGTGTAATGATTTTCAAATGCGTGAGTATGATTTTGACTTGCGTATCGAGGGTTCCGTAACGCCGAATATTATGTTGTTTTTCCAAACATATCTAAGTACTAAGCTACTTTCTGCGTTCTCGCAATACATACTTAAAAATCGCAATAATAAGTTTGTGTTTCACATTATTTCTTAATTATTATACAATAATACTCGTATAATTTTAGCGATCAACTCAAAATATCCAGTATCGTAAAATATATTATAATTTGGGCGGTTCTTCAAAATTTGGTTAACTTTAACTAATTTTGACAAAGGTCTTTTACCCCACCCCCTCTGACAAAAGCGCCTATAACTCCGAAACTACTGACCAGATTTTAGTGTATGACTTTGGACCGGGCTATCTAGTGATAGCAATATATTAAAATAAAACGCAGGACTTTAGTAAATAATCCAAAAAAAATATTAATAAAAAGAGACCTTGTTATATATGTTTATGAATCATTGTGAATAAAATAAAAGTGTTAAGATATTTTTGTTAAGTAGTTTTTGATTTTTATCGATAAAAAATCATAATAACAAATTTATAGCTGAATAATTACTTTCTTTATATCTCGAAGGAACTTCGTTCCTAACTGGTGCCCCACGACACCGTTTTATATTGTCGACTATACTGTCGACTATACAAACAGATAACTAACGCGCTCTCTTTCACTTTAATCTATCTTTGCCATGGTAACCGTTGTTATTGTCTGACAAATCACATAAAATATTATATTCTTTCCTTCTTTTCTTTCCTTTGGGGTCACTTTTACATAGGTAGAGGTATTTTATCATGCACAGAAAAAAAATAGCTTTAATTTTATATATAAATGATGAATATACGCCATGAACGTATAAATGTAACAAAATATGATCCGTTTACAACTGGCTGCGAAGAGGTTGCGGCCAAATGCGCAACGGCAGCTATCATTTTTCAAGATCTCTACGTATAGTTCTGTGAAGTGGAGTATAATTAATTGTAATAACAAATGCATAGTTTTTATTCCAAAAAGTCAACTATTATTTAGTTAATTAAACACACTAGCGGGCACATTTGAATAGGCACCCCGGTCAAAACAATTTGTCCCTTTTATTATTGTATATAAAAAATGATTTCGATTAAATACGCTATGAACGTAGCTATTCGGTCCGCGCCGGATTTCTCCGGTGCAACACCCTTCCAATGCCACCCCCTCTAAGCGGGTGGCATTCCCCTATCCGCCACCTGGGGATGCGCCCGGTAGGAGTTGGCTTCTCCCCCGGGGTCACGAGAGAGACCATAAGATAAAAATAGTTTTACTTAAAATGTAGCTATTAGATAGGTAAGGCATAATTATAGGTGTGTTAAGATAGCAGTGAAAGGTTAGCAGAATCGTTCGAAACATATACGGTATTTTGTGGCTAATTTGTTGCTAATTAGTTGCTGAAACCCCGATTTTGTTGCTTTGTCCGATTTCGAAAAAAAGGAGTTACTGCTATCTTAACGTTAAGCTAGCAGTAAACTCAGCGGGACCGGCATGGATAAAATGCAATTATACATCAGTATTTGTTGCTGACAAATAGTGTAAAAAAATTTGAAAACACCCTAGAACTGGCTAGATCTGGAGACCTGTAGCCGTATCCATGCTATCTTAACATGCAGTTTTTTTAACAAGACGATGGCATGGATTTTGTTGCTGGACGCAAATAACATCAGGACACCCCAGAGAGCCAGCAACAAAATAGAAACTAAAATTCTGCTACACCTGGAGACCTGTAGCCATGTCCATGCTACCTTAACATGCACTTTTTTTAAGAAGACGGTGGCATGGATTTTGTTGCTCATCGTAAATAACACCAGGACACCCCAGAGAGCCAGCAACAAAATAGAAACTAAAAATCTGCTACACCTGGAAACCTGTAGTCGACTACAAGTGTTCATGCTAACTTAGCGTGCACTTTTTTTAACAAGACGGTAGCATGGATTTTGTTGCTCATCGTAAATAGCACCAGGACA